>JAODXP020000022.1:5030143-5077643 GCA_027497455.2 Sardinella longiceps | reverse complement strand
TGTGATTTTGCTGCATTACTCTATTTTTTTTCTTTTTTTCGCCCAAGTTGTGTCATTCTTGGGGGAGTCACTTTTTTGTTGTTATCAGAAAATGAGAAACTGAGGCATGTGTGGGAGTCACTGATAAAGCAACAGAGACAAAATGAGCACAATGGCAATTCTAAATGCATGGAGAAAGTCTCCATGTTGATTTCCCAATGAAAAGAGGTGATATGGTGGTCTAAAACATTCTTGCTTTTCCATTCAAGTTTCATCTTTCATTAATTCTTTAGCAGAAAATCAATGCTCCGATCCTTTGTTGTAAATACACTGCATACACAGTACAAGCATTTCACAATAGTGATAAACAACCTTCACATCAGATACAGTAGACGCCAGTTTAATTATCTTTGCCTCAGCTTGTGCATGTTATGAGGATGTGGGGTTTTGGTGCCCCAATATCCCATTATTTGTTTTAGTGAGCAGTTGTTGTTTTGATTGTCTTGTTGTTTATAATGTCTACTGTCATAACGAGTTGTCCAGTTCAGAGCAGGTGAAAGTATTGTCCTTTTGACTAACAATAGTGGCACCGGAACATAAGTCATGGGAAAGGCTATAGCTGCCTGAGGACATGATACAAAAAGAGAGCTGTTGTCTGTCTTTGATTTCGGAGCTGGAACTTTGGGTTTTTCTATTTAGATACTTAGATGTACTTGGGGAAATTTGGGGAAAAATAAATTGATACTGTATATACTGTTTCTGTGCTGTACAGTGCTGTACTGTACTGTGTCAGCAACCCCTGGCAGAGGCACATAGACTAGAGGGATTCTCAGTGGCATGCCAGCAATGGTGCGCAGCCCTTGTTTTTATACATTAGAAAAAAGTCTTCTGTAGTGTGACAGATGGTAATGCCCAATACTGGCAGTTTTCCACAAGACAAACGCATGGAGTTGTGTGCCGAAGATCGTTCAATAGATTGCACAGGTGGCATAAAAGTTGCCCCAACAGCTCCAGCATACCTCTTTTGGAGATAATGGATAGAATTAGGTGCTGTGTGCTTTTTGTATTCTAATTAATGTTTTTTTTCTGTTCCTTTACATCCATTGTCAATAGGAAACAGAGCACGACAAGTCAGTCAAATGTAGAATTCAAGGATTTGAATCTGTGGAACGAAAACGAACCAGATCAATGTTTGAATGTAGGCCTACGAAGGGTGACGGACCGACGGTAAACAAAAGGTGGCTATAAACAAGCATGTAATGCTAGCTTTACCAGATACAGTATACTCTTCATAACCGCACTGCTAATCTCGTTTAAAACATAGCAAATTGTATGCTGTTTTTAGGGTCAATTTACCAGCCAGTCACTTTGATTGTTAACTGTCTCATTCATTACAGGGTGAATGAAGGTTTTCCACACACTTTGGTCTACACTTAATCATGCAGTTACAGCACTTGCATTTCGAAAGTGAAGCCTAGTGAAAACAACATGGAATTGAATGAAACAACCATAATCACGTTTATTATATTGGTCAGTCAGCATAACTCCATGACATGATCATCGCTCGTTCCTTTAGTTTGCAAACAAATCCACATTGATCTACATGGTAAAGATGTACAATGTTGCTATTTTTTATTTTTATTTTTTATCACCACATGTACAGTAGAGGAGTTCAGGAGGTGAAAAATCGCAGGCTAGAATGAAATTTTAAAATGCTATCTTCATTGCCAGTTGACTAAAGAAAACATAATGCCCTGTATCCCTATGTATGAACTCAACAATATTTATTTTCCTCAGTGCTCACACCATTCAAAGGGGCAAGCTGAAGGCACACAGGCATTATCATTTCAAAATGATGAGTGAGCTCTTCTGTCAGCCATAATGGCTTGCTTGGGAAAGCACAGCCGTGTCCCAGAGTTCCCTGGTGCTTGCTTGCACTGTCACAGCAGCAGAGCACCACAAAGTCTCTCCGGTCTTATGCTGGGAATCAAACCTTGGCACCTGGAGCTCGGGGAAGCTCGGCACAGAGGCTCCCCTTAGACCCAGTTGGCACTCAAAGCCTAGCTAACAGCCGCCCTAATGAGGAGGGACTGCAGGAGTGTACGCTGCTCAGGCTGACACCTGTCTACTTTGAGGCGTGGAAAGCGTGCCTCTCCCAGCTTATTTATTTAATTTACTGACTTCTTCTGCTTGGACTATGCGGCTGCTTTGTTAAAGACACATGAGGAATGATGAATCTTTCAGGCCTTCAGGTGTGTGATTTGAGGTCTCAGTGCTGCTTTTGAGTAACTGTAAAACTGGCCCTTTGTGGAGTTATCGTTTTTTTGAAGTTGAAGAAGGTGGAGTGGTGTGGATTTTCTTTTTCTTCAAATGCATATAGACCATGTATACTGCAGTACATGTATATTTCCTACTATGTGTTTTTTCCATATTTATACTTCCTACTGTGTGTTTTATTCCATGTATACTTCCTACTGTGTGTTTTATTCCATATATGTATACTTCCTACTGTGTGTGTTATTCCATATATCTATACTTCCTACTGTGTGTTTTATTCCATTCTTTTTAATGTGCAACTTCGGGCGTTTTGCAGACCTAAGCCAAATTAATTCCACAACTGTTCTACACATGTGCAAATCATATCCTAGAGGACATTTTCTGTGTAATATGTAAAAGTACAAAATGTCTTTGCACAAGCACACATTTTTCATATGGCTGAAAAAAACATGTGAAACATCTTTTCACAGGTGCACAATATTTCTGCCATTGATTTGCTTCCGTAGTGCTCTAAACTGGGCAGTGTGTGGATTTGTCCACATGCCTTAACCTTGGCCTGAAACACTCACACACCCTCATGCCTCCATCATTCTGTGGAAGAAAAGAACAATATAGATGCCTCTTCACAGAAGGACCCTTTGAACAACATCAGCAACTCTGTCAAAATGACTGTTAAAGAAATAGCATTGTGAGTGTGACAGACAGAACCACTTTGGGTAGCAGTGTAGTGGTGCTGCTTTAGAGTGCTTTCCTGCAGTTCACTGGTGAAGTCAGCTGGAGTTCAGAGACTAGGCTATTCAGTCTGCTGGGCTACATCTTCCAGTTCCAACTTTCCAGTTCAGATGATGGGAGTCCAGTTTGTTGAAATGCGGTATCTATTAAAAGCCTAGGGCATTAGTATGCTCAAGGTCATAGCTGAATGAGGCAGCCATTTAGTCTCAGTCTGTGGCCTTTTACAGAAAGTCATCATTTTGGATATGGAATGTATAGTGACATTTTAGGCGAATTTCTGAATCAACCTCAGCACATTCAAAATATCCCTACCAACAGATATTTTTGTGTTTTGGAATTTAATCTCTCTGAATGTTAGTCTTGAAAGTTAAATCATACCAAAATTACTAACGTTAGAACACATTTCCTCAGCCTTTTTAGCAAGCATTTTTGAAAAAGTCCAGTAAGCCTGTTTTGACTCTAATCCATCATGCAGCAGTGCATGAAAGCGGACTCAACATTCAATGGACAAATAGGCTACTAGAGTTAATGTTGGTGCCACTAGCAACCATTTCAGCGAGCACAGCTGATCCCCAAACTGGCCTTTGAATGTCCTCATCAACTTCACATATCCTCTATGAAAGATAATAAGTTCAAAGGATCCTCGTCAGAAATTAGGGAGTGTGGCGCATTCATGAATTGTTCTGTATAGAGACTGTTAATGCTTTTTTTACCACTCCTGCCATTTTTTGCATTAAATTGTCAGTTTGAACCCTACGTGTGAAACAGCCTGACTTCTACACATAAACTACTGTACAACACAACCTCATATTTACGCATCATTAAGACTGAACAGAGCATCGATTCACATCACATAGAAATAAATCTTTCATTTGTTCCCACAATTCGGTCTCAACATTCCTAGTTCCCACAATTCAGTCTCAACACGGTCCTTGCCCCCCACCCACCCGCTACTTTGAAGGCCGTAATCCCCAGTCTCTCTCGAACACTAAGGAGCGCTCTGGCTGTGTGCTAATTCCCCAGTGACAAAGCCTTACTTCAAATGGCGGGTGAACTCATCAGGGAGAAGAGTGAAAGAAGTCACTTCCTGCGTTCCGCACTACAACTAAATGGGAATGAAATTACAAGGGGAAAATTGAGGTTTTATGTAGGCGAGAGTAAAGAGAGTGGGGAGCATCAGTCCATAATCTCACTATCGCCGTTTGGAAAAAAAGGCCTGGAGGAGTTTCAGACGTGTATAGGAGAGACAAATCAACTATTATTCAGGGGTATTAATATGATATATACTGTTCAGTTACATTCATAAATCATTGTAATTACTTCAGCATGGTACAAGTGAGAGTAGCGTATACACCCACAGCAGTGGATGGGCCATAGGCACAAAGCTAGAGGCGCAGTGTGGTACTTAACTATCTATCAGCAGCATGGTCACAACTAACCTCTGCGCAAACAAAGATATGAAATAGTCACTGTCTCTCAGGGTTTTTTTTTTTAATTTATTCATTTAATGTCTCTCACTGTCTCTCAGTTTGTGTCAGTAATGTTTGGTTTGAATCCTCAATGACCAGCGGACGTTATGTGTGTTGAGATGAACTCACTGAGGGCCATATTGATTGTAAATACTAGGCTACTTTATCTAGTCATTCATAAATAATAGCCATGTCATGGATCAAATATGAACATTAAAGACAAAGGCGAAAAAAACAGATAGGGGTGTGACACTTTCTCCATTTAATTCACAATTAATATTCCAAAGATTCTGTCAATATTCTCATATGAATCAATCTCATGCACATCTCCATGGCAGTATATCTTTACATATTTTGTCATGCATGAGCATTTCTCAGTGGATGAATGCAGAGGGAACTCATGTCTGTGGTCTTGTGAGACCTATTAACCAGACTGGAGATGTAAGTTGGTAGGAGACTTCATTGATGATAAGTGTATGGTTTGCATACTGCATACATTTAAATTCATTAGAGACTACTTAACGCTCCACTGTATGCACTTGTACCTGTTTTCCATTCAATGAAGAGTTTCCTTTTAAGACCATCCCACAAGTTTTTTCCACTAAAAAAAGAAAAGAAAAGAAAAGAAAAGAAAAGAAAAGAAAAGAAAATGTGGTTGGCCATATGTAATCCATTATTTCTACTCATTCTGCAATGCTTTATGATAATATTAGGCCTTTTTAGTGTTATTACCAGACAGTAACCTTGATTACAAAAGCAAAGACAACACAACATTAACCATGCTGCACAGCTTTTTTATCTCTATATGGCCACCTGATAGCTATTCTGCCCCCGATAAATATTTCTTTTACCTTTAGTGGGTTTCACTTCCAAGCTTGAAACCATCAACCACTGACGACACGACTCCCTCAAAAATCTGTGCCATGACGGCCCGCTTGGCTCCAGACGAAGATAAGGTAACAGAGGGAAATGAGAAAAAGATCACTCCATTTGTCTTGCTTGAGCCCATTTCACCCCGGCCTCAGGTATTGCTGCAGTCAGCCCTTGCCTACACCTGCTTGCCTCTGATAAAATCATATCTCCTGACAGATGCCCTTTAATCAAGATGTCTAACGACAGGTGATCCAGGAAAGTGTGCTTCTCATGGACACTGCAACACACAGCACCATATGTGCGAGTATGCAAGACACATAAAGTCATCTTTTTTTTTCATTCAGAAGATGACTGAACTGTATTATTAGTTCTCAAAGGGGAATCATACCCCAGTGACATATCTTACATATCAGTCTAACTGTATTTGCAATCTCTTTCATATCCATCATTTTCCCTGTAACATTTTATCATTTTATGGCAAATTCCCCCACCTACCTGTTTCTAATATGGTACAGACTATTGACGTAAAGTACATATGCAATCTCAACAGGTGGCCCTGAACCCACCGTGGCTGTTTCCTACAGTATCAGATTGCATTAATATGAAATCAACTTCTCTGCATGAGCTGTGATATAATGTAGGCCTATGACAGAAACTTCAGAATGTCTTTCTGATGTACCTTTCAAAAATATTGCTAAAGTAAATAAATTACATATTGTTGACTGACAGTTTGTTTTGTCACTACTAAAGATGAATGGTTGTTGTTGGTATTAGACTGTTTGAGCATACACGTTTTGAGTTTTTCTATTAGAAATGCCATTTATTATGTACACAGTTGTAGATGATTCAAGATGTTTTGGCATGTTATTTCAACACCCTGGATTAATAACAGGCAGAGTCTGCAGTGTTTCTCGTGCAATTTGCATAGAAACAGGTTATATATTTTTATTCTGCTGATTGCAGTGCAATTCAAACATTACAGAAGCATTTTATATGTTTTTATATAGTAGGCACAATAATGTGAACCCTGCATACAAAATATCAAGCTGTCTATCAGGCTGTGTTGCTGTTCCTCTTTAGGTTCAGGAATGATGAGTTGTATTTATGTTGTGCCTTTCTCAAACTCAAGGTCATGTTATTCAAGAATGTTGGGGAAGATTATACTGTATATCTATTGTACATCCATATGTAAAACCAAATGTATTGTAGCGACCAGGTCACGCTAAGCTATGTTGCTAGTTTTGTCAGAGGAACATTTTCAAGTTATTCATTATGCATTATTGCCACATTGCTTGAAGAGTCAGAGATGTAATATTTGCAATGTTCAAACAAAAATGTTTCTATTATGAATGGTGTCTTCATAGCTGACGTTTGTACTCATACTTGTGTGTAGAGAAAGAAATATGTTTGGAGCAATATCAGATCTGTCCCAAGCCAAGAGAGCATTGGATTTTAAGTGTTTGTACATTCCACTTAGTCAGCAGTAGGCTTGAGAAGTAGTCCCGCAGCAACACACATGCCTTATCATTTAATTTATCTTACTGCAACAATTTTTTTTCAACAGGAATCAATAATTACACACAATCCTCAATTCTCCATGCTTACTCTGTGTAAGATGGCCTCATTTCAGCATTTGGATTTGATAACAGCGCCGGAAGACACAGGAAGCCATGGATTCATCCATAGTCCTTTCAAGTCAAAGCAAAATGAAAACTGTCTCTCACATCAGCCAGCACATGGAATTTCATTTTCTTTCACTGAGCTTATTTCAATACATTTGCTAAAAGGAAGCTAGATTGCTGCGCAATTTTTTTATTAATATAGTGATACGATGGAAGTGATTGCGGCCCAATTTCAAATGTGCCCTCCTTCTGGGACTTTTGGAGGTTGAGAAAAAATAATTACAACTGCCACTGGACAGTAAGATGGAGTATTGATTCCTTTTATGCATATCCATTGCATCTTTATTTTTCTATCTTGGCCAGTGGATCTAAAACAGCCAGTCTTATCAAAGAAACATATGTACTTTGAAATTTGTGGTTCCTTTTCCTTCTCAAAATGATTGGGATTTGTGCTAGTGCCAAGATAAGACAAATGTCCATCTGGACATTCCAAGCTAACAGGTGTGCATTTCAAGTATTGTTCTCCAAAGTCATCATAACATCATCACCTGTAAAATTGTACTTTTTTAACTTATACTTATATATAATGTATTTTGACATTCCAATATATAAATAAATACATGACATAATAAATAATAAATATAAATGTGACATGATCTCTCTCTCTCTCTCTCTCTCTCTCAGGGAGGAATGCTTCCAAAAGGATTGTTGCCACAAAACAGCAAATAGATTGAAGGGGATACACTTCATTAGCTTCTGTTACATGTTTAACAGCCCTCTCTTTATCTACTTCATTGTTAATGTTTTAAGCTTTTTTAAACCTAATTTCTTCTTTACTTTTTAACCTTTTAGCAAACAACTGTAAAAAAAAAAAAAAAAAAAACCTAAGTGTTTTCATAATTGATATGATTACTGACTATTTTTGATATTGCAAGACGTATCCCAGCAACAGTAGGCCTAGATGTGATTTCTGTCATTCCATCCCCATTCTTTTTCCGTCCTAATTACATTTCAATTGTGAGTGAGAGAGACAAACCCTTCTTATAAAATGATTACCTTCTATACTCCTTATCTGAATCTAATCAAAAAATAATTATCAGTTACAGTTATAGTTTTGACATTGACACCCTCAATGAAGGTGTAATTTCAGCATCAAACCAGGCAACAAAGTACACTTCATATATACTCTGAAGCGGTTAACAATAAGAACTTTTCAAGCCTTAGTATGCTGTCCAAGAAAACTAATTTGCCAATGAATTGTCTGCTTCACCACAAGGCCACCAAAAGCCTTTCCTCAGCTGTCCTCTGCCTTGATGGCTCCCTAAGAGAGACTGTCATGTTCACACTGGGAAGCATGCAATTCAGCGTTCATATTGAATATCATTGTACAGCATGATTATAATGTCATCACCAGTGAATGTTGTGTAAAATCATTTGTACAGTTTCAGAGTTGTCTTCTTGTGTGATTTAGAGCATTCAACTTCTGAAACTCCGACAAGCGACTGGAGCTGATGATCATCATCTCTGATGTTGTTCCAAGTGAGAGCTCGTGCTACCTCACATCTGTCCTGTCACACTGAAGCTAATTACTTTTAAGTGCGAGACAATCAATTATTTCAGCAGTGGTGGCATTTCACAGAAACACTCCTGCCTCTCGTGTTGTTCTTGCTGCAGGGAGTCCATTGGCTGTCCATGTCCTGTGGACTGACTTTGACAGCTCCCCTGTCAGGGTTGGTCCCTTTCCTGGAAATTGCTCACCAGAAACCAGCTTTAGTGTTCAGCATAGATGCACTGGTGCTGACGGAACATGAGTCTCCTCTTAAGATTGTCTAGGGGAAGGATTGTATGGCATAGACATCACTGACTTCGAAAGCAGGCTTTAAAGCCACCACATGCAACTTTTAGGTAAAATTTCGACGTTTCCTATTCATTACACCTTTATGTAAATTGCCTGGAACTCACTAGACTTGCTAAATTACATGTTCCGGAGTAAAACGAGCCCCTTCACGAGATTGTCAGACCCTCCTAGAGGCAGATACCGCCTATGCAAGATCAGGGAGCGCGTCCCGGCTATCGTAAGTTTTGGTTAGCAAGCAAGCTAGGTCACGTGACTTAGCCAGAGTTTACTGTTTGAATTACAACGCGATTTGTGACTTCTCAGCGCATTCAACTGTCGATACATTTTGTTAGCGGCGATCACCATTGACTATGCAATTCTAAATGGAGGATTATTGGCAGAAACGCTTAATAACTGCTTTGTTTGGTTGTTAGCTTACTGGATGACGCCACCGGATCCTGCATAGGTTCTCTTTAAAGCACTGATGTAGATGTATAGAGTTCTGTCACATTAAGCTGGGGACAGACCTACAGATTTTTTTCAGTCTTTTATGATAGGAATGAGATTGAGAGAGCAAAATCTACAGACTCAATGTGTGACGACTGAGTTGTTTTTGGTATCATAGAAACATAGGTACCATAAAACAGACAGGTCATGATAATATCGAATAATAAAAAATATGTAAAATACTAGTAATATGTTTGATTCAGTCCAACTCAGTCGCAATTGCGTCAACAATAGGAAAAATCACCTTTCCAAATCTGTCACCCAAACACACGGGGATCGGGGATCTGGCTGCGACAGATCCCCGAAACTACTGTCGATTACTTCGAAACTGGCTCTGATGGTCCATTGTATCAGTATTGAGGTTAACAATTGGTAGGTCTGTTCCCAGCTTTATAGAGAACGTAAATTATTTGACTGGTTCTGAGCGAGAAGAAAGGCGAAAGAAAAAGATAAAAAAGGCCTGTAGTTACATTATGGTATTCAATGGGTTCAACTGGAAATGTATGTCAAAGCAGCTTTTGTCTGCTCTGTTGGTCTTTACAGTTTATTGATGTGATGCCACATGATTTTTATTGCACAGCTCTTTGCAATGCTGTAGAATGCTCCATTCATTTCTATGGGACTTCCAAGCAGGGGTGGGGATGTCCAGTCCGCCAGGGCCTTCGATCCGGCTACATAAATAAATAAGTACAGTACATAAATGAAAAGGTTGGTGCACTCCCTAGAGATGATGTAATAATTAACCAATAAGACCAGAGAGGTTAAAGGCTGAGGGGTGTTGTTAGTCTCTATTAATACTGTAACTACATTTAGACGGGATTCTCCACAGTGCCATCACAGCATGGCTTGGTAACAGCACTGCTGCAGAAAGAAAGTCCCTACAGTGGATTGCGAGGACAGCTGAAAAGGGCCTCTCTCCCCTCACTCTCTCACATCTACAACACTCAGTGTCCGAGCAATGCCATGCATTGTGGATGACATAATGCAATGATCAAGGACAGGACCTATCTGTTAGTACTCAGGTCTATGGTAGAAAAATAATTTGGCCCTTAAAACAAGTTATAGAAACTGATTGCTGTAAATGTCAAAAAGGTTCCCCACTTCTGTCCTGTAGGCTACATTTGTTTTACAGTAGCTACAAAGTATAATTATCTATATCTTAATCGTTAAAAATGAACATGATATACATTTCATTGTCATGTTATTGATCTCCTCAGTATGTGACTGGGTAATAAGCATGACAACACTCTGCTCTGCCATTGTTGTAGATTAGAAGAACTCCTGTCTGAGTGATTCAAGGGCCAATCACAGGCATCGGGCTTCAGCATCACCCTGTCGGGAGTTATTCCACAGCAATGACAGCCTCACCGAATGTTATTCCTCCCTTATTGGAGAGGGAGTCTACATCAACAGCATTCAACAGTCAATCAATTTATCATGCGATAATTAGCAGTAGTGGTTACTCCCCAGTATATTTTACAATAGTCTTCAGGCCAGGTGGTCCAGCAAATTTAGCAACCTACAAAATTTGAGAGCAGCAGATAATGCACCCTTGGGACTCTAATTCAATATCCATTCAGCTTAATGACAAATGATAAATCTTCTCCTCCAAAATCCTAGAGGACATTCTGGATTCTTTGTGTTTATGTTAGTTCAGAGTATTTACCCTGAGGGTTGCCATGGGAACATACAGCTAACTCATTCAAGTTTGGAGTTTTAAAACAGCTCCGCAATAGCCTTGAAGCATTACAGAGATTGCATAGCCTAAGCTGTGATGTTGAGATATTGTGTTCTTCAGCAAAGCATGACAGACTAAGCTTACATCTGTCTTTTTCCCTAAGGTTGTTTTCTTCAGACACTAATAGCGATACAAATATTATTCATCTTGATGCAACCTGCATTATTTCTTCTTGAGCTTATCAATCATGTGGCAAATATTAAACCTCTAAACAGAGTCATTAATACTGGCTAAGTTATTTGATGTAGTTCAATATGTATATTGCAAACAAATAGTTTTGTGTTTGTTGCGGAATATGCACAAACTCAGATAAAGTCTTAAGTGACATCCTTGGACGAAATGTTGCTGAATGCCAAATCATAAGTTGGTGCCGTCTTATTATGATATGTGATAGGGATGAGATGATATAAATCCCTGCGCTATATAGAAGATAACGTGTTTCAGAAGTACTTACTTTTCAGATTCCCAGAAGACGTGCTCACCAACAGAGCTTTCCATAACAAAAACTCTTGTAGTGATATGGCCTTGTTGACTCAGAACGAGTGTGATACGTTTGACTGAAAGATCCAAGGTCAAAGTCATACTTTCTAAAGACTCACACTACAAATAAACTGTAGACAGACAGGCACAAGAGAACAGTACACTAAAGCTACAATCTGGAAGGTTAAAGAGGGTCAGATAATCAGTTTAAAACATGAAAGAGATCACGACAGACAGTAGAGAATGCAACTGGGCTGGCCTCAGTTAGCACTCAGCCCTCCGACGATCATGTTTTAATCTTCCTTTAGACTAGGATCAATCAAATCCTCCCCGAAATGCACTGAGCATAATGTATAATCTTTCACTTGGACCCATCGCAGCAGGTTTGCCAACAGCTTGAATATTTGTTCATAAATGCAGTGTGACTAGGCTTAAGGAGTCTCTCACTTCTTGTATGACAAATCCAAGCAGCGAGGAGAACAGGCTAGGGGATCACATTGATTACTGAATAGAATGTGGGAAGGGGGAGGCACAGGTCTGTGAGAAATGCACAACTCATTACATTTTTTTAAGACCATGTTTAAGGTCTTTTTGCAGGTGTTGAATGACATGAACTCCTTACTAATGTGACCAATGATGCATGAACATAATTTACAGCTGATTAAACTTCAAAAAATCAACAATTTCTAAAAATGCATCAATGAAGCAATTTTCTGCATCGTTTCAGAGAGAGGATTTTAATTAAAAGACTTCATCTTAACCAAAAAAAGGTGTTTTTCAGATTTTAAAAGGGGGAATCTACCATAAAACTATGAGCATTATCACCCCCACCTTTAAGATATCTCAGGATAATTGACATGGCACATACTGTATACCAATTAATTCCTCTGGCCACTGGAGGAAAACAGTTCTAGCCCTATAGCTTAGGATGTAAAACCAAAATCCTCTGCCCTGGCTCTCTCTCTCCATCTGCTCCCTCTGGATGTTTCTATGCTGGAATAGTGCTTTGCAATGTTGGTTCTCAAAGTGGGTTCCAGGGGCCCCCAGGGCTCCACAGCCTGTTGCCTGAGGGTCCATGAAAAAAAAATTCTAAAAAATATAAACTTAGATGGAGAAAAAGCAAGAGTCCAATAAACAAATGGATCTGTGGGATCCTTTGGAAATTAGTTCGGTTCTGTGAGGGATCCATGGCCCTATAAAGGTTTTAGATCCCCTGCTTTACAATACTCATTTGGGCTAAACATGTGTGTGTGTGTGTGTGTGTGTGTGTGTGTGTGTGTGTGTGTGTGTGTGTGTGTGTGTGTGTGTGTGTGTTGTGTGTGTGTGTGGGCTACCTGAGCTTGAATAACATTACCAACAATATAATAGGCCTAATGTAAGTTTTAAATGATTGTCATGTTATAACTTCCAGTTTAAGATTGCAGCCTATTAAATGAGACAATATGATTACACACTATAGGTGATACAGAATGTTTGATACTGTATGACAAGTATGAGATTATATACTTTATAAGACACCATTTATTTCTGAACTGTGTTGACTGGGTTCAGTGTCTTGCTCAAGGACACTTTGATAGGGTCAGGCAGAGCGGGGCTCAAACCTACTATCACATGCTTTTAAAAGTCTTTGTGACAGTTCAACATTATAGTGCCTTATAAGTACAGTCATGAAAAGAACAGTTCAATACTAATGTAGTTATAAGGCCTCATGAATGCATTACAACCCTTTATGAATGCATTTATAATGTTCTATGAACACTTAGAAACCATTACAAACACTAAGTAAAGTGGTGTGGTTCCCTATAGTATCAAATGGCCAAAGAAGCAAATTGTGACATTCCAATTTGTAAAGGCTTGTATGAGAACAATTATAATTCATTATAAGTATCATAAACAATATGATGCTTTATAAGTATACCATGTACCTACTCATAAGGTCATAGCAGTTATGATAATGTCATTAGCTATAAGATGTAATGAATGCTTTTCTGAAAGTCATTTCTAAATTCCAGATTTACATGAAGGAGGATATAACATATTCTTCCATTCTCCTTTAATTTCAATTAGCTGAATAGTGTGTACTGATCAAGAGACAAAAACAAATCACATTTTTGAGTGGCTATTGTTGCAATAGTGAAAAAGAGATTCTACCACACAAGCCAATTATCAGCAGCAATACCTCATGTTGTGGCTAATATACAACAGATTTTCTGTTGCATATTAGCCACAACATGAGGTATTGCTGCTGATCTTCAGTTAAGGGCAGAACTGTTTTCGCTTTTCTTATTCCTAACAGGTACCATGCACTGGGAATTTCAATCAAAAAATCAACCTTCTGCTCTGCTCAGTTTAAGTAATTAACTCAGTGGCCTGCACCTCAACATGCCCTCTCTCACTGACAGCAGTCCCTTACCTCTGAAGGGCCTTGTTCAGATGTGTGCCGTGTGCAAAGCAGGCTACACAGTGCAGTGTTTTGCTCTGAGTTTTTTTTTTTTCCTTTCTTTCTTTTTTTTTACCTTACGTTTTCTCACTGACAAGGGGTTTTTATTTGGTTTATCATGTGTTCCATTACTACATTGCAGGATCTCTCCTGAGTATGTCGAGCATGGACGTTGTTAGGTCCATTTTGGGGGGGCTCAAGCCTCCCTAAATTTCCCCCAAGCCCCCCTAAGGCTGGACAGATTATTTTCATTGTATGTAAATTACATCCATTCTTAGCGGTTATATTACTCGCGGAGTTAACGTCAAATACGCGATCTCCGGACACCATCGGATTCAGTAGGCTCCAGGCTTTCCAATGGTACTAGTCACTAATTGCTATGTTAAACGGTCCACGAGAAAGTCCACTTTAAGTACATGTGAAATTTCTCAGTAAATTCTCCAGCTCTGCCTGCATCCACTGAGAGCATTTTTTTCTTGTTGTAACGAATATGCTTCAAATTGAGCAGGAAAAATAGTCTTAAATCTGAAGTTTGGTAGGCTATAGTCTGATCCAGCAAATTTCTAGGCAACATATTCTCCAAAAGACTGAACTATGAAATATACATTAGCCTGTAGTCTATGCCATATTAGTTTGTCCTACATGCATTGATGGACATATTAATTTGCTATAGCCTAGCATAATATTGTAGTTGCTATTGTATGCTCATTTTGCAGAATAAATGTTTGAGAAACTTTCATATTTGACTGCATCATCAGATGTCCCTAGGATTTGAACTAATCTAGTTGTTACCATTGTTGTATCTTGCTCAGTGCATTAGACCGAAATAAATGCAGCTATATAGAAGAGCCTAGTTCATTTACACCACAGTCATTGATGGAGATATTTGCAAACATCTCTCTTCACAAACCAGTCTGATGAATTGATTTAGACTAATTTTGTTAATAAAAATAGCCTAAGATATGAGATATTCTGATAAATGTCCTTCAAGTAATAAATAGTTGGCAATATACACACATATACACTGTAGGCCTATAATATAATTTATTTATTAAAAATTTTCGGCGCGCGCTTTGCGCGCGCATCTACATATTACCCCTCTGGGGCTGAGCCCCCCTTGACTATGGATCCTAGTGACGTCCATGATGTCGAGATGAATAAATAGCTACATATTTGAGAGAGAGAGAGAGAGAGAGAGAGAGAGAGAGAGAGAGAGTGTGTGTGTGTGTGTGTGTATGTGTGTATGTCTAGTAGAGTAACCACCTCAACGTCGTTCTCAGCTAGAACCTTGGACCTACATCTTGCTCCTGGACAGCAAAATAAAAGCACATTTTCATGAAGCCATTTTTCAGCAGAGTTAACCTTGAGAGAGACTTTAAGCTACTGGCAAGTTCCTTTTTCTTAGGGGAGTCAGGAGAGGAGTTCCACTCCATCCTTTAGTCCTGCCATAAGTATACCACTGGACTTTGTCTTCAGTCAAAGGGACAAGATTATGGGAAAGCAGCAATGGTCCTCCCAATAAAGTGTATTGCACTCAAAAAGAGACTTGGCAGGTCTGCCCAAAGCACACACTTGATGAAATAGCCTATGATGAAATAGCCTATGTTAGTGCCCATGCCAGGCCTTATTTAGTCATAACATGTACTTATTGTGTGCCACAGCACAGTGTTTATTGACACCACTATGATAAATGTGCACTATATATCCAGTTGCAGCTCAGAAGAAGTAGTGGTGCAGGTGCATCGAGAGGAGGGTCTTGGGGAAAGTAGAGGCAAAAAAATATATGAGAAAAAGCACTCAGAGAGATTTTATATTTCAAGAATATAACACAACAATAAGACCATTTCAGGAAGACTTTATTTTCCTGTTCCCTGTTGATGAATGGGTTGTACTGTATGGGTTAGCAGCCATGATGGACTAGTCAGTGTATGTTTGCAGTCTGCTCGGCAGTAGAGGTGTGTTCAAGTTCAGCGATGTTCACATTGGTGAACAGATTTTTAATTTTTCAAAAATTCTTGACTAATGTTTGCAAAAGAAGGTGAACAGTCAGAGATGGTAGTGCTATGCAAACAGCAATGGGGTATCCAATGCAAGAGATATGCACCCAGATAGAAATAAATCTAAGAAAGTATTAATCAAAAAAGAAAGTATTAACACAACATTTAAGCCAAAGAATCTGGAGTGCTACGCATGGTTGCTGTTGCAGTAATTCAAGTAAGTTCTCTAAACTCAGAATGTTTCACAGCTTTTGTGTTGATGGAGAGCATCACAAAAATGTTTCAGTTTTAATCATGCAGGACATAAGAATAACCAAGAATGTAGCTAAAAGGAAACAATGTCTTTCTTTTTGGAAATGGTGGTTGGGTGGTTGCCCATAAGCTAGGTTGATCAAGAATGTAGGTTTAAAACTAAAATATGATAGAGCAGACTGTAATTGATCAGCGGCAGGTTAGACTGCAAGCTTTCTCAATATTGATTTATTACGGAGGGATTCAGGGTACGGATGCCGTGCTTAGTATGCTCATGATATGCATGTATGAACAGTGAAAAAGGCTTTTTAGCTTTACCATTTAATCTCAAGGTCTCTCTCATTAGCCAGATGTCAGTGGCCAACATTGGACTAATGGTCTCCTCATATGTGTATAGTGCCTCTTGGTGCAGGGCCTTGGCAGGAGATTTATTGTGCTCTGCATTCTGTTGATGTGCTGTGTTTATGGGCCTATTTGGCATACAGGTATGTCAATGGCCTTGTTGAGACCAGCTTTGTGGCAGCAAGTCATCTGCTGTTTTGGAAGGGTGGTGGCAGTGGGGGTGTGGTGGGTCAGGACGGAGGGAGGGAGGGAGGGAGTGTGATTTTCTACCGGAGAGGCATTTTTCTAACACAGTCTGGTGGCACACTAGGAGGCACACTCACTCTCCAGGAAATAAGTATGATAAGCAGTGTTGAATTTCCATTTTTCTTCTCTTTTTTTCCCCCTCCACCCTTATGTTGCATGTTCTTTGGAAGAGTGTCTTCAATTTGTCCTCCCCCTCCCTTCTTCTCTCCCTCCCTCCCTCCCTCCCCCACCTACCCCACCCACCACCAGATATTGCAAACATCAAACTGTCAAAAGAGAAAGTGTCCATATGTTAGATGTCTCAGTTCTGTTACATTTCTGTTAACATTTTTTTATTATTTTTTTTTAGAACAGCTGTGCACTACATAATTAAGAACAAGATGAGCAATAATTTAAAACAAATCCCTGATATCCAGCCTGAAGTGCCAAACCACATATGTCATGTAAGCAGGTTACTGTCCTCTTTATTTGTGTATTTTGTTTATGGTCTGTATTCATGAAGTTGCTCTAGAAGTTTCTCTGTTTACAAGATAAAATAGATACAATATCAACAAAAACATATAGAGACACATTAGTGTATGTCTGATTTGTGCTAGTTTTGCCTTACATATATTATCTCTTCAGTGGTTGTGATTCAAATTAAATTTCCTTTCGGATTGTTTAACTGAGAGCCATAAATGCTCCTTCCTCTAATGTGTGTGAATGTTTGTGTTGGCACAACAGTGAACGTTGCCTGTCAGTCAGGTCACATGTGTGAAGGATCTAGAGATGCATGAGTAACTATGAAGTTGGAAAATTGGGGTTCTCATGGGTCAATACGCACCAATTCCCACCACCAATTCTAAGCCCATCAAATGCAGATGATGAATAAACAACAGATGTGTCAACTACCATAATACACAGATGCTTGGTCCCAGTCCATTTGTAAAGCCATTGCCAGTTCTTGGACCAAGAGTGATGCCTTGGCTAGGTGACAAACACCCAATGTTAGCTACCTTAGCAATTGGAGGTCCACCTCTCCAAAATGCTCGTTATAAATAGACCTACATTAAGAACACATATGTGCATTTCATTCTATGTTCATCCTTGATTTAATTTAATTTTAAGGCCTTTTGAATGAGTAAAACAAGTCAGCAATCATTTTATCTTCAATATGATTCCACAGTAATTTTTGCTCTACCATCAAATGCATTGCATAATATGCACAGTATAATACATTATGCAAATCACATAAAGGTATATTTTACTGCTCAAGTTATTCTGGACTCCATATTTGCTTTAGACATTCTTGTGCACACTCTACCTTGTCCAGAATCCAGTCATTCAGGAATAAATTGAATTTCCTCTTTGAAAACAACTCCCTATTAGAGAGAAATGGGCTCCTGCTGGACAGGCCGGCTTGTGATCGCCTATCTACATGTCCAGGGTAGCTTCCTGACTGATGAGACAGATCTGCTGCCTCACCACACATTCCAGAGACCAGTTCCTTTTTTTATCTGTCTAGGGGATGTTTTGGCCCCAACACTAAAGATGTCCACATTGAAAGAACTTGGTGAACCATTATATATGATGATTGGATTATATTGACCAAACTTTTCCTTTAAGACATTTGCTTTTGTGATTTCTGATGTTAACAAGATAATTGTATTTGTAGAACAGTAGGCCCTAAGTCACAATCGGTTTACAATTCCTTGCCCAGAGGGTTTCAATTAAAGAAAGAGGTTATTTTTAATCCTCACGGACCAACATACTGTAGGCTAAGAGTGATCTCTAACCTTACAGCCCATGATAGTCTTTTACGACTCTTTTTTTAAATCTTGTGAGTCAAACCTAGTTAGCTGGGGTTTTTTTTTCTTTGTTGGTAGCTGGGTTTTTAACTTTTGCTGCTGTAAATGTACTGTTAAAGGCCATGCAATGGGTTTCAATAAGCATATAGTGCCAATTGGCCAGACACATCCAAATCACCATTTTTACTTTTTTTTTACAAGTACTAAAAAGGCACAGCAAGATACTTGTTATCAAACATTGGGACACAATGGGATAGCGATGTGACCACAGGCATAAAAAAGCCCTAAGCTATGACCAATCAGAGCAATGAAGAAACCAATTCAAACAACGCTAAGTACGCCCAACAACTCCCTGCACACATTTCTAGGCTAGCAGTTTACACTAAATTTTATATAAATACAACCGGAAAAGGGGTAGATCATGATTATACTTAGCCTACAATGAGGCTATTGGTCCTCATGATTGCAGGAATATATCCTTAGGCTGGTCTTCACTGTTCAGGGGGTTAAATGGGGTACGGGAATGGCTTTATTTGAAATATAGTCCAGTGATATTGAATGTGTTTTTCTATCTTGGCTTGCAATCACAATGCATGACTTTTCAACCTACATATCACTCCTGCTCCATGGTAATCACGATGGCGAAATTCAGTTGTTACTTACGAAAACAAAAAAACATTGCCATGGTTGCTTGTGATAAAATTATGAAAGAAGTAAAGCCAGGAAATAAATCTTAGCATTAGCAAGTGGGTAAGTGACGCTCACACAGCAGACGTGACAGCAATGTGTATTGTCCTTACCGCGGTAGCCGTGTGCGTTCACAGGAGAAATGAAGATGAAATATCCTAGAGGCAATAAGAAAGTTATGGTGCTCCACAGGAGCAGACAGCATAGAGTTTTCAATGCACCAGACAGAAATCAATAAAGCCGATTCTAATGTGGGACAATTTAAAGACGACACATCACTCAAGACAGCATATTGGAAAAGATATTACAAGTCCCCCCCCTGCTGAGCTTTACCAAGGCTGGCCGTACAAATGCACTGTAATGGGCTGTGGAGGCTGAGGAGAAACCTGAACTTTAAAACACAATCAGAGATCATCAATAGAAAACTTTTATTCCAAACACATATCATTATTTTCCGGGGGCGAGAGGAAATCCTTTATTTCACATAATGTTTGTAATAACCATTTGGCAATTGCTCTCATCCCACAATTCTTCACCCTCCATTAATTCATTGGCCTCTCTGTTTGACTTGCATTTATTTAATATTGGTCTGACAAGGCCTTTGCTTCCACCAGCGAAATAATGCTCCGAGGCATTAATATTCCAACTGCTGTGACTGTCAGATTCAAGAAATCCCATTTTGAAGGCATTACTATATGAAAGACATCTGCTAAATGGTTCTCTGTGGCTGCTTCAATGCACAAAATGGAGCTCATGTTTTTGAACAAAGCTTCTCTGTGATTGGAGCCCCAGTGAATGAGTATAGAACAGTTGAATCGCTATAACATGTCGTCTTTGTTTCCCCATCTCCACATTCTTGATTTTCTATATTTATATTTAATGGATGAATAATCTATTTAATGTATTTAATTCCAAATGAACCATTTGAAGCTGGCAAAGTCATAACATAACTGAGAAGCTTATTTGGGGGGACTTTTCCGTAAAATGGCAAAATAGGGTTTTTTTTCTGTAATTATAGAAACTTTTAACATTTATCCAAGCTTTGTTTTCTCCTGCTGATGACTATGGCAGTAATGCAACATACTAAAGGATGGTTCATTTGATAATGTTCCAATCTCACATGGCTCAGTGACCCATTTTGGGTTGTTACCCACTAAAATCCCAATTTGAATTAAATAAAGTATGGTATCGTGTTCTCTTGCTTTATAGGGAAACACACCACATCAATAATCCATGATTAAACTACCAGGTCACCTTAAAAAAAAAAAAATCTGTCAGCTTGTTTGTGTGTCAGTTTTGCTATTTAAGTGGGGAATCTGGTCAGAAGGAAGCTATTCTAATGACTCAGACCAACATAATACTCCTCAAAACAAGTGCTATTTTTCAGTTGCCGTTTATTTGCTCTCAATTTACATGTGGCTGCTCTCATTTTAGTTGACAGAAGGGCCTGTGTGGCCAGCCATGATGTAGGCAGGCAGCCCGCAGCACCTGTTAGGAGTTCATGACGCTAGGCTGATGTGTCACCTGTGATAAGTGTTTGTGTGGAACGGGGCCTTGGGGGTCGGGGGGGCACAGACGCCAGCCCCCATAACAGAGGTTAGAGAGAGTATGACAGGGCTCAGGCACACTGTGTCCAAGTAAAGCATACACAAAAACAACCCATCACATTCATATTTCAAATCAATAAATTAATAGATCAAAAGGAAAAGGAGGAGCTGCTATTTTACTGAGGTACTGAGGTGCCTTTTGGTTAAAATTGTTGGGCACCTTTGAAAGATGTACAACAAAGGCCTTAAGCTTTACTGCAATGTATTTTGCAAAAATAAATTAATATCACAGGCTGAAAAAGCATTAAATTAATGAATGTTAAATGAATTGCCAGTTTTGGCCTATGGGTAAATTAGTTATTGAGCAAACCAAGAGAGCTTGATGTTATCCATAAAGGCAATAAAGGCTTAGCACTAATAAAGTAACATAACATAATATTGTCCACATACAGTAGGCTACATTGCAATATGGAGGAGGCAGAATCTTTCAAGTCTCAAGTGATGCCTTCAGAGAATATCGTATACAGTGAGCAACAGTGAAATATAGATAAACAGCAATAACACAGATAGATTGAAGCTGTTTGTCTTCCAGCACATGGGTACCTAGGGGGACCAGAGATAATGTTCTCCTGCAGCATTGCGTAACATGCTGATGTAAGGAGAGCAAAGCTATAGCTTTTCTGTGGTCTTCAGTTGCAAGCTCAGCACCACAAACTACATCACGTTTGAGCGCACTGTAATAAGACATTTTCTCTCCACAGCAACATGTACACATCATTTCACCTACTCTTTATATCCTCTGAGAGATATGAGAGGGTTAGAAACTTTAAAAAAATATGAATTTGCCTGTCTGTAATTGTTAGTTGGCTGGTTAGTTACTTTTAAAGATATTAACACTAAAACATGTGATTTAGTCTTTGGCTAATAGTAATACATAAGGCAGAGTCTGTGTTCAGATCAGATGAATAAGTTAAGTCTTTCTCAAAATGAAAAAAAAAGATCCATGCATCAGGTATGGGGAATGTGAATACATAGATGCAATTAATGATAATCTGGGATAATTCTTTATTTGCTGCAGTTGTTTATCTGGATTTATGCTGAAAATACGAGACAGCTGATAGGAATAGCAATGACTGTGCAGAAAACCCCACAACAAAAGGCTTGTAAACAAATGGCTTTGGTCTGTTTTCTACTTAGAAAGAGCTGGCAGGACTTAAACAAATCAATGTCACCCTTAAAAGTAATCATGTGAACCAGGGTCTTTGCAGAGTCTATTGAGCCTTTGCACAGTCCTGTTATATCTAGTTTTAACTGGTCAGATTCAGCCAGGGGACAAAGTAAGCTCTGCTGTCACCTCAGCTCCTATACTGTGTCACTATGGATACAGTTAGACAGGTCAATGTGGCTAGGAATATAATGCACACACAATACATGCACAGGAGATGCAGAAATGCATAACAACAGTAATATGCATGTATATGAACACCAATGTACTGTATAAAAGGCATGTCACATAATGAATAGTAACAGTACAGAACGCATAGGCCTACATGTACAGTATGCATACATACATAGATACATGTAACTTGCAGTATGACACAGTACTAAAAGAGTGATCTATAAACCTACAGTTAAACAATGGTTTTCATAATGTGAGAAAAAGTTAAAACATTCAGTTACATAAAAACACTACCTGGACTAGATAAGTCTATAGTGGAAGTGCATAGTGGTGTTATTATCGTAATCTGTCTTTGCACCCAACAAGATCTTTACAAGTATGTAGGATTTTGGAGAAGAAATGGGCATCATGGTTTATACCCAACATTTTGTTTCATCTGGTGCATGCATATTGTCTCCAAACAAAATATCATATACAATTGTTGTGTGTGGTTAATATCTCTTCCTAGACAGGCTCTGGCTTTGTAATGTGTTTTTACTCCAACTGCAGTGTAACATAGCTAAAACCACAAATGCTGCAAGGTTAAATGTTTAAAGGGATACACTATTTCACATGGACATGTGGAGGAACTTGTTTCAGATGTGGTGGTACCTCTATGTCTTCCATGCCTTGAAGCTTTGTGACATTTGAGGTTGTAAAGGCTTATACAACATTATAATGCCTTATGAGCACAGTCATTAGAATGTATAAATATTGAAAATTAGTTATAAGGCTTTATGAATGCATTATAACCCTTTATAAATGTATTTATAATGTCTTACACAAACTTCATTAAAAATAGAGTAATGGGATCAGAACAGTTCAGAACACTAATGACATAGTAATTGCATTGTAATACATTATAAGAGTTAACAAAGATATTATAACTGTTTAAAAATGTGTGATAAATGCCTTATATACTCAGTATAGTCAATGTTTGACAGTCTTTGATAGTGTCTGCAGTAAATAGGTCTAATGTTGCTGTAGTAAAAGGCCTCTTTTCTGTGCAGAATAAGCAGATGTAATGGAAGTATATCAGGTGCAATTTCATCTCATCTTGTGTTATCTATAGGGATAGGGTGGCCTGTGTTGCTACAGCAGAATTCTTTGATTTCACAATGGTATGAAGAATAAGTCAGACTCTACAAAAAACTGTACACATTCAGGACAATGTAATTTTAGATTCTGGGTTATCAGTTGCATGATGGATTTATAATACCTCTTTAGAGGTCCTGTGTCCCTTGGTAGATGGCACATACACAACCTTAACATTTTTATCTTGTTTATTTCTGTTCTTCCCCTTTCTGCCCTCTACTCCATCCACTTCAACAACATCTGAGGCTGCAACTGTATCAGGTTGGAAGCTAATGCACAATTGCCAAGGGATCCCTCCAGATGGATATCAAATTTAGATTTTACTATGCATGGCTCCTGTTATCATGTGATACTGTACGTTCCTTTGTTTTGGCACCATTTTAACACCTGTTTGACAACTCTACAGAAAGTAAGTTTTGGAATATTTTAAAGGTTCTAATGTGTTGCTTAGATTTTGTTATATCCAGAGCAATAAATTAGGTTATTCAACTGCTATCATGTTAAGGATTACAGTGGACAGTTTGCACACTTTCAGTATTAAAAGCTAAATGTAAAATAACTAACTAACTAAATAAATAAATAAAGTGAACTGTTTTGCAAAAGAAATATTCCATAATATATATTTTTTGTATGTTCTTGTCAAGGGAATTTGCTGCTGTGCTGACATATATGCCTTTCTGAAAATGCATTTGTCTGGCTCTGAGTTTCATTTGGATGGGCATGATTTTTGTTTGTGTGGGATTTGATGTCAAGGGCATGGTCTGGGAGAACTTCCTGGTGCTGCGGTGGGCCCTGCTCAAAGAAAAATATGACTAGCAGGTCATCTGCATAAGGCTGGGATGTGCGCATCTGGGTCTTGAAGTGCTAGAGCAGGGTTAGAGCAACTACACTGCTACCTCATTAATATAGATGTGGTGGAACCATGTTGGACCCCACACCAGGTTGCAAGCCAGTCTCAGTTTGTTTTGGCCAATTTCATTCAAATGGATGCAATGGATGTAGCCTACCATCAGCTACCATCAACCCAATATAGAGTTTGCAGGAAACATCAGCCATTTTACCTTTTTGGGCCTGTTTTATCTTGTTTACTTGTCCACAGTGGCTTCTTCTCTGTGTAAACCCCTTCATTCATTCATTGCCCCTATAGAATTTAGGCTGTGTAAAGTATAAATACTTGCAACCAAGGTTTTTTTTCCCATTCTCCATTTCAGTACAAATGGTATTTTGTGAGGTCAACTTACTCTCTCTCTCTCTCTCTCTCTCTCTCTCTCTCTCTCTCTCTCTCTCTCTCTCTCACACACACACACACACACACACACACACACACACACACTCTCTCTCTCTCTCTCTCTCTCTGAGTTGTGCAATACTAAAAAAAAAACAGTTTTGGAAGAGAAAGGACAAAGTAGATATTCTACTAGGTTCTTTATAAGAACTGTTCTGTTGATTGGTTTACATTCCATCAAACTGTTTTCCTATTGTCATTTCTATATCCATATTTGCTATCGAATGAAAAGAAACAAAAAAGTATAGACACAACACACCCTCACTGAAAAGCACAGAATAATAATGGGTTGCAACCATAATCAACGTCAGCATAGATTTTTGAATGATTGCTGATGACACTCTCAGTCATCCAGGCACGCCAATGTTTTTCATGTATACTGGTTTTATGGAATGTTTGATAGGAAATGGTGGTCGTCAGTGGTTGCCATGCTGATTTACTGCAAACACACACAATCAGTCATGATGCACATCAGCACTTAGAAGATGACTTTGCTGACAAGCCCTGTATCCTCTAACACATCAGAGTACCACTGGGAAGTGCCCAACATCCTCTCTCTCTCTCTCTCTCTCTCTCTCTCTCTCTCTCTCTCTCTCTCTCTCTCTCTCTCCATCACAGTCTCTCTCTCTCTCTCTTTCTCTCCCTCTCTCTATGAATCTCAACCACTAATGCCGAATTGCTGTGATTGTAATCATTCCTCATTCAATTTTCTCTGGTCTTTTACACTCCCCAAGGAGGCTATATCAATCCAAGTTCCCACAGGCATTTCTCCAGAGGGGCAAAGGCAGTCTACTGAGCACTGTGATGGTCTTTTCCATGTGTCTGATAACCCATGACTGATATGGCTCTTCTCATCTTCCGTGTGATGGACCAAAAGCACTCCTACACTGTAAACCTGGACTTGTTTGATGAGCATAATATTTTTGTGGAAACAGTTTTTCAATTTAAAAATGTGAGTGCATTTTCCAAAAATAAATACCTTTCAGACCTTTTCGATTTTTCGATTTTTTTTTCTCTGATATATCAACTTACTATATACTGTATGACCCTTTGTTAAGTTACATGTAAAACCACTATTTGTTTACTGAATACTCACCATAGGTACAGTAAGTTACAGTAAATTCTGAATAAACGCAAAACATTTAAGTTCAAACAATTGTAATTGATGCAGTATGAGAAGGAGCTGAAACAGAATCCCATAATCCTTTGCTGAAATAATATATTGTTTTATATAGTGTTATTTTGCATTTTTACCATTCAATTAAAGATAATCATAAAAACCATCATGGTGATGTTTTTAAAAACATCAATTGTCCCATGTATTTTTCCTTCGATCCATCCATTTTTTTCCGCTACTCTCAATGTACTTGTAGGCTACCTAGTGGCATTAACTGTCATTTAAATCACAGTTTCGATTTAACTGCCTAACTGCATTCTGTGATATCTATATTATCCAGTCTTCCAAGAAAAGACTGATGGTCTGGAATGATGGAGTCTCATTAACATAATTTTGTTCAGAAATCAAATATTTTAAAAATTACATTAAGATATTTGAGTTTAGCTGTCAAGTAGGCTACTCAGATCTAACAATCATTATCTCAGATGTATTGGGTATAAAGTACTTAAAATTTTTAAGAACACTCAAACGTTTGATAATCAAGTTAAGTGAAGCAGTTTCCATTATTATTTTGAGGTGACTGAGCAATTAGGGTTTACAGTCTAGTGAAATAAATTGACTTGTTCTGTTGGTGTTTATGGCTTTCTGTAACTGAACATCCTGAATTCTTACACAGATCAATTTATATAGCTTCAGTAATTTATCTGAAGCTCTATAATCTCATTGAGAGTAGACATTTTGGCTGCCTGGCATGCTATTTGATGGTATGTCAGATTCTCATATTGACAAGATTAAACAGCAATTCCCTACTCCTAAAACAGACCTCATATAAACAACAACCATGCCATGAAGCCATGACAATAGTTCAGAATAAGATTTTTCTCTAATAGTTTTTGACAGAGGGTGTGTTGGTATTCTATTTCAAGCTAATTGGCATTTGGTTTATATAAAGGGATTTGAATTGCAGCTGGCACTAGTGTTGATTCAGTGTAAGGTCTGATTGCCCATCCCTACCCGCCTGTTGGAGACAGTTGGGCTGGCACCAGTTGTCTCTGTGTACTAGTTCAATCTCTTGGGCTTCTGTCTTTGTGTCCCATCTGCTATTTCTATTAATGCCACTGAGCTTATTTCCTGCGTGTTGTTTGTCAAGCACCTGTTTATTGCTGTAAACATGCATTGTGTGGTCAAAGTCTCATCTGTTTATTTGCTTGCATGTATGTTTTGTGTTTGTTGAATCAAACTCTAAATTGGATGGACATTGATTTCAATTCCATATGAAAAAACTAAAAGGTAAAAAAAAAAAATAGTATCCCTTCACCCAAAGATGTGAAAAATTTAAAGCAAATTTTTATGTTTATTCTTAACATCCGTTCCCCTGTCTGTGCCCTTGCTCCTTGTTTTACTTCCTGTCTGCTCCTATGTCACTTCCTGTCTTTTATTTACTTCCTAGTCCTTTGCTCCATGTGCTCGTTTTGTTTATCTCTGTCATGTGACCTTGTTGACCCGGCCCTCACCTGTGTCATGTCATGTTCGTTATTAGTCCCTGCCTTGTTTCCACATGTTTCCTCAGTCCTCTGTCGGTCTTTGTTCATATTAAGTGCTGTCTTTTTTTGTGTTCTGTTTAGGTTCATTGTGGCTCTCCTGTTATTTTCTGCCAACTGCTGTAAAGCTTTCTAATTTCAACTGCCTTGCATTTGGGCTCTATTTTCCCACCCATTTATACCACTTAATGGGTCATTTAAAGGTCATACAACATTAAAATGTCCACTGTATCCATATATTAATGCATATATGTATGGATACTCTTCAGCAAAAATGAGAAGACCACCCCATCATGTAACGCATGTGTTATTATCAAGATATTCAAGAAATATATTCTTTTAATATTAAATGAAAATAAATTTCTCCCCATAGCTCACTTTCCTCTCAAGATTCATGACAGCTACCACCCTGTGCCATGAAAGAATGAATCTTATCCTCCATGGACTTACACCTTATGATCCTTAGACGAGCAGGGAATATAGACCACTGCACACGTGTTAAATCCAACACCTTCTTTTATCTTCCAGGCTTTTGGCAAAAAAGTCTGATGTCAGCAGGGAACTATGTAGCTACAGCTGTAGGGATCAAGCCATCTGATATGACTGTAACATCTTTAGCTTATTGATGCTTTTAAGACTGCATATGTAGAGAACTAATTGTCATATGTAATAGCAGTAGTGAGGTTGTTTGTGGATATCCTCACAGGTGTGGTTCCACATCCACAGCAGAGCGGCTCCACAGCAGAGCTCCTTCAACACGATATATAACTATAGAGCTGAGGATGATTAATAATACCTGACACACAATCGTACAGGACAGCAAAGCAGAATACTTCTTCACTCCATGTTGCCTTATAATGTCAAGAGGCTGTAAGGGGTCTGTTGTCACACAAGGTCTCAGAAGTATGTGCTTGTATTTTACATTTTCCCAGGTATTTTCTATAGGCCTTCATTATAAGATGATCTGGAAAGCATTTTTTTTTTCTTGGAATGGAGCAGCCCACCTCCCCTTTAAGGAAGCAAAGAGAAGTGTCTGGGATTGGTGTGGCATTTGCTGGCGGACGTGATGGAAGCGGCCGAGGTCAGCCTGTGCAGATGGTGGCAGGCAAGAAGAAGAATGGACCAGCATGACAAGAGTTCAGATGGCTGTCGATCTGGAAGCAGCTCTGTAGCCGAGCATTAGTGACTTGAATTTAATACAAGGAGCCGTGGGTAGGCTATCTAGCGGGAGCTGCAAGAAAGCAAAGTGACATGCCCTTTTTTTTCTCTCGCCTGATTGGAGACCAGATGCACCGCCACATTCTGGACCATCTGCAGCATTCTCATAATGTGTGATGGCAGACCTGGGACAGAGAGGTTTTTTTTTTTTCTTTGTCTGTGTGTCTGTCATGATGGCACTAGTGTTTCGGTTGGCTCACTCACAACCTCTGAACATCCCCCAAAAAGTCATTTGCAACCAATAGGTGGACTGAATCAGCTTGACAAGGGAAATATCTGTCATCATCAGACAGGTCATGGTCCTACGTGACCTCACTGGGTCTTCAAACCACTTGAGTGTATAGAAAACATTCTCTCATATAGAATGTACTGTACAAGATGGCTGCCACAAGTGTTGCTGAATATTTTCCCCTGTCCATTTATTTTACTCCTCATGGCTTCTATTTTCATTTTAAGTGTTTGAGATTAAAGTACTGCCAAAGAGTCTTAAAGCAGTCTACAATTCAGTTTCATACAACAAAAGGCTGTTTTTATCTGAGCTCAACAACCAATCAAATAACACTCAGTCTCCCAAGTTACTGCAGTTACCGTTGAATTGCTGTTATTTACTGTAGCTAGAGCAGCTACCAAGAACAAGTACTGTTAATACTCAGCAAAAACCTATATGATCAAAATCATCTCTGTGATTTCATATTACATTACATATTACTAGAAAGTTTTGTTGATTTGATTTTTGTTGTTGTAAACTTGCTGTTGTAAAATTATGGTGGTCTGTTAAGAAAATTGAATGGCAGTTACTTCACATGGGTACAATACATTTTCACTCTTTCTCCCTCCCCCTCTCTTTCTCTCTTGATTAGCCTATCTGCTTGTTTTCCATTTCTTTCAACAATATATAACATCATTCATTTTATAAGAAATAAAGCAAACCAATAGCTTTTCCAATAAAGAATAAATGTCCTGGGAAAATATTTAGTGAGTTACTTTGGCAATACACTGGCAAAAACTGAAAAAGAACATCAATTTTCTTCTCAGTGAAGTTAAGGCTTTCTCTCTCTCTGAATTAAAACCAGAGGCTTGACTCCCAGCACAGCATGAACACAATCAGAGTTGGAGATGAACGTCAATCAATTCAGTCTCTGCCCGTGGAGGAAAAATCAATGTCCACCTGCAAAAGTGCAGAAATTGACAGACAGACAGGTATATATCTGGGACAGTGATGATAGAGAGAAGATGATGGACTGATTGAAAAATCTACTCCCACGTACATCCAGCGTGACCACATGGTGCACACACACTAAGACACATGTAGGAGTGGCCCCCCCTACACGCATATGGCACTCATATGTACAAACGCACCCACACACACACACCCAGACATAAACACAAAGACTTCTCCTCTTCCCTAACAGAGGCCATTACCAAAAGACAGGCACACTCCAACTGTGAGTGCAACAATTGTAGGAAGAGAAGTGTAAGCATTACAAAGCACTTAATAAATGAGATAGCCTTTTAATGCCCCATGGGGACCAAATAAGTGCTTTGTTGTTTTCTACTTTGAGGTAAGAAAGCTCCTGGTTCTGATGGCTACACAATCTTATAGCGTCACCCATCTTTTCCAATTGGAGAGCTGTGTGCTTGTGGGATCGCTGTTCTCAACAATGACACTGGCTAAATCCTTTTGAAAAGTCCTGTCTCCATCAGTGGCAGCGGGGGTCCTGTGAACTGCCTTGTGTATGTCTATGTGTGTGTGATAAAGCAGCCGGGCTCTGTCAGGAAGGATAAGAGACACGCTTTGCCCTTCTCCATAGCACGCTGCTCTCACACAGATCCTGTGCCGTCGTCTGACATTTCTGAGCCATAGAGAGAAAACTGAAAGAGTAAGCATTTCTTTGTGTCACACAAAAGACAAAATATAGCATAGTAGCCTAGTAGCAAAGTAGCATATTGTTACATTTTCAATGTAGTGAATACACTTAGCACCATTTGACTTGAGGGATTAGTTTGATTAGTTTGGGCTTATACATTGAAACCTGAATTTTTGTTTCTTTTCCCTTTAACATCATTAGTGAAGGTTAAAGATGGGTTAAATAATAACTCCAATAGATATAAAAGTGAAAGAATAAATGTGATTTAAAAGCTTCCATCTGGCAAATCTGGATGAGTCTGTGCATTCTTACAGCCTTGTGTTCCAGCGCTTCTGACACAGCATGAACCACAGCTGCGGCAATCAGGGGGGTTTGAAGATGCAATTTCTGTGAATAATGAACCAATTAAAAATAAATTCCGCTCATAAAATAAGGAGTTTGTTTTAATGCCATTCTTCATCTTTTATGGATCAAATATAAAAACAGACTTCTTTTCTGATTAAGGTCTTTAAAAGTTAATTGAGAAATATTTTTAGAAGAAATAACAACTGAGTTCCTTAATATTCTTTCCTTGATGCTCCTTTAGCGGCACTGAAGTTAATATGCTGTCCTTCAGTAGGTTACACCAGCTACAGTTCCACTCTTACTTCTATTACTGCAATGCATAATTGAATTTGTGCTAAACAGCTGTCAAGTGTGTTTCTGACTTTATTATTGTAAACATAAAATGAGAAAGAGAAATGTGTTCACAGTGCCAGATGTATTTAAATGGAGTTGAAATATGCATTGCTAGCTGGCTGATTTGTCCCTAAGTGTTTTTGTTTTTGTTTTGTTTGGGTTTTTTTGTTTTTTTTTCCCGCCTGCTGTCCAGGATTGGTGGCCCCTATGGCAAATGAATGAATAAATTATATTAAATAAATCTGAAATTGATGTGTGTTGTCAAAAAAAGACCCGTGAAGTCCGAGCTCCTGTGGCAACGATCACATCTCATTAGTGTTGCATTACACTGTCACAGCCCTGACAGCTATACTCACAAGTAGTAAATATCATCCCCCAGCCTTACTCGCACCTACTGGCCCTGGAAATCCATCCCGCCAGTGGGATGTTCATTTGCAGGAACATCATGAACATGTGGACAAAGACAGTCAATTCTCTCCTAAGTCCTATTTGTTCCTACATCATTCACTTCCAGTTGCAGGCACTTCTATTGGGGATTTTAATAATTCAGAAAGAACACAATCTAATTCGTAGTGATGTGCGTAATGATGTTATGCCCGGTCCGCACCCAGAGAAAAGCAGAGAGCGGGAGAGTGAGTGAGTGAGTGAGTGAGTGAGTGAGAGAGAGCGAGAGAGTGGATCTTTGAAGCGCGGACGTGTTCAGGGGTGGCAGGAGCTGAGCAGCGGAGCTTCAGGGGTTCACAGTCACCAGGATGATTAATGTATTCCCTCCCTGCAGTGATCTCACCTCCTCCATACACTCCACCTGTGAAAGAGACAGATTCCTGGATGCTCTTCCCCCAGCCCAAGCATCCGGAAAGCTGTCATTTTGCTTTGCCGGACAGAGCAAGGCGCCTGAAATATGCACCAGCTCACACAAAGGACAGGAGAGGCCCACTTCTTTGCAGTGTTTTGAAATGCTAATGATTTTGTGTCTCTCACCAACACAGACGCAGGTTTGGTCTCTCGTCTAGTCTTCTCCACCAGATACCTGTTGGGAACGTCTAGCGTTATTTTAAGGATCACTGAGCCGTGTTTGTTAAGATGTTCTGGGAGAGCCTAATCAAGATGCTTTTCAAATGGATCAATTACCAAGGTTGGTGGTCCATGACCAACATTTGGTCAAGAGTGATTTTTTATTTTTTTTTCCAATGGAAACTGGTGTGAAGATATTACCTCTGCATGTCCAGGGAGAATTCATTTGGAAAAGAAAAACAGACCTAGACCTTAGCAGGCTAATTCTAATTCAAGCCAGAGATGAAAAAGTTTGTACAGGGGTGGGTCTCTCCCAAAGTGCTCTTGAGGGTCTTTGATCTGCTATCCTCCACCACACAACACTGGTTAGTCAGCCTGAGCCTCAGCCAGCCCTCAGCTCTCAGTCAGTGCGTGCCAGATCAACCACAACTAGGACATCTAGTCAAGCCTATGATATTCGCAGCAGTCAGCTGTGTCAAATAACCCCATCCCCTAAATATGTAATGACCTTTGCTGTTAACATTACAGAATTAGTGCTAAATAATACATCTTGGAGCGGTTGATTTGGGAGCATTGAGGTGGTGAGAGGTGTTCATGTGAGGATTAATCAAAAGGGTGCATCGAAATGTTAAAGCTTTTTTTTTTAAGGGGTTTATCACAAACAGTTGTAAAATATTCAGTCTGGATATACCACAGGAACAAAACGGAAAACTATTTCTAAGTAGCTCAAGCCTTACAGAACAATTGTTTACTGCACAATTCTATGAAGTCCCAAAGACATGATCTATCAAAGAACTATTTTCTTGTTGGTTGCTGTTTTTTATCTTTCTTTTCTTTTGTTTATTTATTTATTTATTTATTTTGCTGTGGTTGTTGTGGGTAGCAGGTGGAAATCTACTTCTAAGGTGGATTTGTATCTAATTTCAGTTCATACCAGCCACAGAACTTCACACTTCAACTGCTAGAGCTGTCCATGGTGCTAAAGTCAACATCTGTTCCTAGTGACATATGCTGCTGTTGCCGCTGTCCTTGGTGCTGAACACAGATTCTCAGTGTATGGTAGCTGGTACCTCCAGGTCACAGTTGCACCATGGGAAACCACTCATTTAAAAATAAATGACTTTGACACTTCAGACACTTTTATTATGTCATTTTGTTCAAGCATGTGAACTACTCTAGCAGTCAAGCATGCTGAGTGTGCTGGACATGCTCAATAACTTGTGGGCATTGTGCCACACACACGTGTGCACATGTTAAACTGTCAGAGGGAATGAATGTCTCATGTTCATATTCAGTACATACTCAAAACAAAACAAAAAACCTGAAATGGATCTAGTTTACTGGCGTGTTCTTATTTATTTGTAGGAGCGCCTGTACATGGACATGATCTGAGATGATACACTATGACATACACCCTCAGCTTGAGTGATGCATGCACAGGAGACCAGATAGCTGATCAGGTGCCTTTGAATCCAGCATTCTGTTCATCTGTCTGAGTCTAGGAAAAATACATAATATCAAATCATTATTTCCTTATTGACCATATACAATATACAATATCAACACCACCCCCACCCCCTCTCAACAAACACTCCCATCTCCTCCTGTCACCAAAAAGGCATAAATCAACATGAAGACAACATAACATGATAAAGCTCTTTCATTAAGCTGCATGTAATGAAACCATCAGCATTTCTATACCTTGCGTGTCTGACTGTGGTGCAGCTGTCTCGCTCTAATCAATAACCATAATCATCTCTAACCATCTCTGCTGACTTTTTCAAGAAAGATGCCTTCAATAAAGAACAAACAAATTGAACTCTAAGCTGAGACCAAATGACTGGAGTAGTGTACACACGTCTAGTCAAATGGTAAGGTGGCCCCTCTCTTTATGTCAATAATACTGTCGAAATAACTTTTATTTATTTCATTCAATTGAAAAGTAGATATAATCCCCTTTTTATTATTAACTACTCGATAAACAAACAACAACAAAAACATTTTTTGTTGGTTATTTATCCCTAATTTGAATTAAAACATTCCAACAGAGCAGGAATTGCAGTGACACTAGCCATGTGTATGGTGATAAACTGATTGGTTTAATTTGATTTTTTGATTTGTCTTGTCCTTAATGAACCCCTCTCTGCCATTCTGAAAGATGTTTTCATGAAAGTCCCTGTTGGGGTGCCATAAATCCCCATTAGGCCCTTCACCACGGGCACGGAGATCACAGGCCTAGAACCCATATAATCAACCTCTCTGTGACGCTAAACCTGCTCTTTAATAAAACACATTAGTTATGATAATCCCCACAGCAGCTAGGAATTCCGTTCACAGTTAGCATTAAACTTTTAAGCTGTAATTAAAAAAATACAGCAGTTCCTCTGCCCTTAAGGGAAAGATCTGTCTTCAATCCCATTGTAATTCGAGCACACCTAGAAGCTGGCTTTGGAATAATAAGGAATTAGAGGATGAATGCACCAACTGTGAAGACTGATAGCTTGATTTTGCATATGGTGGTCTGAGTTTATAAAGCTCTCATTCAGACTTGGCTAACTCCTCTAGTCATTGTGTGGGGAGGATTTACTGTTTTCCACAGAGGAGCAAGAAAGAAGAGCTCAGACATTTAAAGAGTGATACCTCATTTGGCATGTCTCTAATATTTCTTTAACTGTTACTATCATAGCAATATTCATCTCTATGTTATTATCATTCTGAACGGAGTACAGCTCAGTATTTCTGATGGTAACTTCTGGATACTGTCTGGGTGCACAGAATGAAGATTTCAAACTTTAGAAACTGAGTTAACTTCTCTCTCTCTCTCTCTCTCTCTCTCTCTCTCTCTCTCTCTCTCTCTCTCTCTCTCTCTCTCTCACACACACACACACACACACACACACACACACACACAAACACAAACACACACACACACACACACACTGACTAGTCTGTATATATGCAAATGGTAGGCTACAGGGGTTTAACAAACGCATCAACTTAATGGCCACAAAACACTACTAGACTGTGTAGTCCTCCAGTAAAGTTGCTCACATTATGTGGCCAATCACCTGATTAATTCAGTATTTCATTTATAGTAGCGCTGCTAGGGGATGGGGATTCGGACCGAAAACCTCATTAGTGATCCCCCCCACCACACACACACACACACACACACACACACACACACACACACACACACACACACACCACCATCACCACCCTATCAAAACATGCTAATTTCCGTTTTCCTTATTAGTGTGTAAAGGCAAAAGACTCTCATCAGCTCCATCTCAACAGGCTGAGAGACTCCACATATTAGTGTTACTGCTGGAACAAGCTACTGCGTCTGTGTACCATGCAATTAATTCACCTGCGAAATCTAAGTCACGACCCTATGCAAGGTCCCATATTGAAAGACATAACAGCTACAACAAATCGGAAACTGAAAAAAAAAACTAAAACATAAATTTCACACTCCCAAGATCAACCCCAAACAACCCCAAAGGCTGAACAAGGACACACAACTTCCACACACAACCAGTATTGCTCGCAACTCACAGCTGACAAAGAAAAACCAAGGGAAACACTCTGTTTCCCATCCCCTTGACCCATGTTGGGAAGGTTGTTGGTAAAGAAAGAAGAATAGAAAGAAGAATTGGAAGAGGAGCCAATAATAAGGCCATGATTTAATATCCCCAGACATATGAAGGTCAGAATCAAGCACAGACAGTAAGACCAATGCTTCACAAATTGATACTAGGACCACTCCGAAATTTTGGGCCAGAAAATGATTCTGGGCACCCCAAACCTTTTTTTTTTTTTTCCTTTTTTTTCTGAACACCTCTGTCAGTGCCAGGCCCTTAAGCCGGCCGCACACTGGTTCCGACAGCATTGCGGAGCACTTTCGAATCCGACAATTTCACCTAGCACCTAGCACAGTAGCCTGTGAAATTAACAATGGATGTCAATGGACGGCTCCGACAAAATAGACTTGAATCGTAATTCACAACCGACGGCGGAAGGGTTCGGCGCTGGTGTGCGGGGTTGCGTTGAAAACAATGGAATAGAATGTTGGAAGCAGAGTGCTCAGCACTGTGTCGGAACCGGTGTGCGGTGGCCTTTAGAATCGTCCTAACCCCTCCCCCCAGTGGTGCCCCTGTGGCCACAGAACAATTTCAGTAGGTTGTGAAAATGACCACCTCACATCTTATAACTCCACCATGAACCTATGAACTGAACCTGTCCTTTCTCATGTACCCTGTGTGTCCCTCAGCAGGGGGTCCAGAGCAGTGTGAAGTGACCTCGCTCCCTACAGTCTTTCCAGAGAGGTGCCACTGACACCAGGATCCCATGAGCTTTCACACCTTACTGACATGTCTGTGGATCACAACATAGAGATGGCATGACTCCTATGCTTTTCATCTAAGAGTGAGACAATACCTCTCAAAATCCACAGAATTGTTATGTAGTTTTTGTGCTTATTACATATTTTCCTATGTAAGGAACTGCAGGGGACAAAATACAAATGTAGTGTGGTAAAAGTCATGCTCTAATTAAGGTTTTTAATTGTTGTAGCTTGCATGTTAATCCTCTGTAAGTCACTTTAGATCTAAGCATCTGCTAATTGCATACATGTAGCTGCAAATGCACATATTATATTTCAAGGTTATGGAGGGCGTCTTTCATGAACTGCTCTAGTAACTAATGAGTTTGTAGACTGCAAGTCAATGGGTGCAGTTTGCCTAAGCTTTCTTTACATACTAAGTCCAAGCAGCAACTGCAGTTACCAATTACCCATTTCAATATCCAGTGGCCATCATTTCCACCTTGAGCCCATGGAGGTTCGTGCAGTACCTTCAACAGACCCAATTGCTGCATGGTTGATTGATTTTCCAGGGAAAAAAGTGAGCTGACTCCTGGCTTCTGCATCATTTGTTTCAGGTCCGTGGCCGAGAGCAGTGGCTGAGTGACAGATTGTCACCACACCCTTATCATTTGCCCTGTCTGTCATGCCATGGATTTGACCTGCTTGGTGACGTTGTCAACAGCGACTCCAGCCAGCCGCTAAAAACTGTGTAACTGGCTTCCACTGAGAAGGGCTATAACGATGATTTTAGTTGTGTGGGCTTGTGTTATTCTATAATGGCAGTGATGACTGCAATCTACAGAGAAAAAGGCAACATCATTTTATTTTTCTTGTAACAAAATGTGGTTTTGTGTTTTACTGGAGTACATGGAGTAATTTCCATCTGCCTGCCTATTCTGTCATTCAGATTACACTTGGGTTTGACAATACACTGTTCCTGTATTACCACTCTAAACACACAAAAGATTAGTTAGGAAATGGACAAAAGAATTACTGCAAAAAAGTGTACTAACTTTGACATTCACTAGCTGTCATCAGATATCTTAGATTTCTTCCATCTCCTTGATACAATAATACAATGTGTTATGTTGGACATTTTTCTGATGCCAGTATCTAAGAGATGCCTATGAATTCATCAGACAGCTTTATTTTCACTGAAAGAATAAATAAATAAGTAAATGCATATCTGAGACAAATATGCATAGTGGTAATATATTAGTTGGTTATTGATTCTGAGTAGAAATAGGCTGAGTGTATCTTAGAGCAGAACCGAGGTAAAGAAATCTCTTCTCCATACCATTTCCACTGCTGAAATCCATGTATAACTATAGACAACAGCTGATGCTCTTGTAATTGAGACGGCAAACTGGACACTGGTTGGTCGTTGCCAGTAAAATTAATTTCTCTAAGGGCAGTGGACTATCAACTTTGCTCCAGGGCAATTGATGAATGCAATTAAGTCTGCATTTCATTTCAGAATGTCACTGCCCTTAAGAGATGGAGACCCCAACTGAACTTTTCCAATATAATGTTTCTGGCCATTACATCTCTTACATTTCTGACTGCTTCCTTTGAATTTAGCTAAACCAAATAAAACTTTCCAAATTAGAGGGAAATGTTATATTTCCTATTGCATTGATAACCAATGTCTGGGCATATCTGTGCACTCAAGTTCTCCCCCAAAGTAAATTTGAAGTTAGACAAGTCTTTAGAAGTAGCTATAAGTTATAACATGTTTGTTTGTCACCAGCTCTCAGAAGAGATTTTTCTCCATTTTCTCCACTGCTTTTCTATGACTCAAAGTTTTTCCATTATTTGGAGTTCAAAAGCATTGTATGCAGAAGATAGTTCTATATCTTACTTTCAGTAGAGCCATGAAGTGTGAATGACTCTTTAACCATTAAAAATGCCTTTCAACCTCTCTGGGAAAATATTGACTGGTATTTGTTTTGTATAGCCTGCAAAAATATAGGCTTCTGATGAAAGAAATCTTCTTCAAGCTTCAACGATGGAAGACGTGTTGGACCACCACCATGTGTTTTCTCAACAGCTTGCACAGGCTTTAAAAGCCAGTAACATCTGGATTTGTGCGAGAGAAATGTGAGGCGTTCTTCCAAAAGGATGCCCCACCCACAGAAATCCTGTCCATCTCACAAACACACATCTATGTGTGGCATCTCAGCATGCCAAAGGCACAGAATCTGATTAAACTTGGAGCAAAGCTCATTAAAACAGATGGTAATACCTCTCTGTGGAATAAGGAAGTGTGTGCAACATGGAGGTTGATCAAAATCATTACAGAGCACTTTGACAGCGTGTCAGAGAGGGGACAGCAGCACATCCATGCCTGGCCTGCATAAGGCACATGGATTTTTCAGGCAAGCAGAGACTGGGGTCTTCAGGGGTGGTCTGAGCAAGAACATTTCAGTAAATTACCAGGGAACTCAACTCACTAAAGACTTGTTCTAAGTGTCCTACAAAAGCTTTGGTCCTCATGGTAGTGAAAATGTAGATTAGAAAATGAATGATTTTTTACAGACTACCGGTAGTTATAGCATTTCCGACTTTCAGATCATTAAGGAGTCGCAGACTGGGTTAATATCGCAGCCATAGCCCAGAGTTATTCATGTCTCTGAACAGTTGCCCCTTATTGATGATATTTTTAGCTCAGCACAAAAAAAAACATAGCCTTTGATGTGATCTTCATCAAACATGCTGTAAAAAGTTATTTATCCCACACTGTCAAATTGTGTACTTAATTAAAGGGGCTAGACAAAATAAGAGTTGCCCTTAGATTCTTGTACAAGAATAGGTCATGTTAAAATGTAACGTTATTTGATGTATTATAAGCATATTTGTAACGCTTGGCGTGCAATTCCAAACAATTTATAAAGCAAATCCACTGACCCACTAATCAAAAGCCCCTCAAAATGTACACACATTGTGGGAGGCCATGCAAAGTCAGTTCAAGCACAACCCTGTTTACGCACCATGGGGTGCACAATATACTGTACTGACTTTGACCCAAAAAAATCCAAAAGCATTTTTTTTCTCCTATGTCATGTGAGGGTCAACATTAGGCCTATATAGAGTGTTTACAAGCTAGACCGATGCATATAGTAGAAAATCCATCAACAGGAGCACCACAGTGCAAAGTGAATCAACAGACATGTAAACAAAAATAAGCAGAGCAAAATAGAAATAGAAGTCGTCAGATCTCAAGCAGCTGTTTTGGTGGCTTTACCACGCCGGCAGACCAGTTAGCTCCACAGAGTACCTTCCCTGAGAGAAACAATCTCCTTTCCCCCAGAGGTCTCGCCTTGATAATGCACAGCCCGGCGCTAGACAGAGCAATATATTGCTTTGTCTTACTTTTTGTGTGTTTTGATTTTCTCTCTCCCCCCTCTCTCTCTTGTTGTGTTTACCAAAAAAGAATCTCTCCACTCTGAAGATACTGGCAGTTGAGCCTTACTGAAATGCACCATGACAAAGTGAATCAAGGTTGTGCTCTGGACAGTGAACCATATTAGGCTCTAAGATTATTATTAAGGAGTTTCAAATCCTGCCTCTTATCTTTGGTGGTGGCCCTTTGAAGGGGTGGAAAAATTGCCTCTACGTCTGTACCCCAAACTGGGTCACTGCACTAAGACTGCACATCTTTGCACTGTGCTGTTGTCACTAACCTTCATACTTAATAATACAAGGGCACTGTAAAACATGGTTATTATTGTTCGCCATAACTCAAAACGCCATCCACTAATTTGTTTGCTCCAAGCTTGGCTAGATCCAAATATTTCCATTTCTGTATGCAAATGTCCACTGCTAAGGAAATGCTGTGAGAGGGGATATTTATCTGTCCTAGAATATTCCGGGACTTTACATCCCAGATTTTCTATGGCACTCGTGGCTTTTCCACACTCTCTGCCTATTTTTAAGCATCTCTCAGGCATAACTGCTAGTTCAGAATTTAGGAGCTAGCTCATCAAAGCTTCTTTCACATGTGACTGACAGCCATAGATACAGTAGCCTAGCACACACAGAGCTAATGGAAATGGATTAATATAAAGAGATAAGTCGATTCTGAGGTACAGTGCGTTCAAAAGTTGAAATAGGAAAAGTGGTTCTATAAGGCACTATTGGTTTTTTATTACAGTAGCATCCTGGTTTGTGTTCACTAGTTAAAGGTGTGACAAAGTGGCAAGTTAAAAAGACAAGGAAGTGTAATAAATAAAAAATTAGCTGTAAAAACTTTTTGCCCACCAAATGGCGTGTGTGTCCTAGTTTGGGGGATTGCACAGGAGGGTGTGCAAAACAGTGGCAAAGGGGTTACCCTAATTAACAAATGAATCAGAATCATACCGCAAAGACCAGCCAGATTGTACACAAACATACACACACAGACACACACACACACACACACACACACACACACACACACACAGAGACACACTGTACACACACACACAAACAGCAGCCTTTCTTGCATGTAACGTTGTGTGCGCACATACAAACATTCACACAAATGCTTCCAAAACCAAGAAAAAATCTGTCTGTGCACCAAACCAAAAAAAATGCTAAGATTAATACCGAGGATCCAGCTGTTTACATCCTTTTAAATATTCATGGTTTGTTAAGGCTATGTTAGGGGGTGCTTAGATATTCCTCATCCATCACAGTTCATTAACACCATTCTCTTGCTTTACCTCCCGATGGACACTGCCTGTCTGGCTGATTGCCTTGCTTATTCATATTCATGCGATTATGCTCTCAAGCATGGCCGTTTGCTATGAGTCAGGAGATGAGCATGGGGCAAAGTCAAGGTAAACGATGCCATGGAAAACGCCATCCCTGCTTGCATCTGGCAGTCAGTAGAGTCTTCAATGCTCTGCTGAGAATGATCAGAGTCCATAAACAGTTTGTGTTGCTGTATATTAGCTTAGACCAATGTCAGTGGTGTTTATTTTGTCAAGTGATTCAATTCAAGCGATCAAACAAATGGAAACATGATGTGGCAACGTAACAAAATGTGACGTGATAAAATACACAGAGTTATCAACCTCATTCACACATCATACTAAAGCTAAGCCCCAGGAGGTAGTGGACAAAGAGGCTTTTTTTTTCCTCTCTCTTTTTGACCAATGACCTTTTTTAGTCCAAGATCTGCACATGAAGCTAACTTCAGTCTGTAAAATCTGTCGTTTTTTCCCCCTTTCTTCTTTAGCCTATTCTTTGAAAGAACTGAGGACTGCTTCACTGCATGGTTCAACCTTTGTCTCTACATGGGCGAGATATGACCTCTTTTCTCTAATACACCTCCATGGTTGCCACTTCATTGATGTAAAAGACGGGATTCTTTTTATCCTTTATCTTCCACACACACACACACACACACACACACACACACACACACACACACACACACACACACACACACACACACACGCACACTCTCACACACACACACATACACACACACACCTGCAAACACATTCTCTCTCTCTCTCTTTCCCTCTGTCTCTCACTCTCTCTCTCTCTCTCTTTCCCTCTCTCTCTCTCTCTCTCTCTCTTTCTCTCTCTATCTCGCTGTGGCCACACCGTGAATAGAAAAACAGTCTTTGATGTGAAAGAAATCTGACATGCATGTGATCTGTGAACGCCTGCCTGAGAATGCCTTGTGTCATCCCGCCATAGAGAACAGCCAGAGTTGTGTACAACTGAAATGTTAACCATCGCCCAGGTCAACCTCACTTCATGCTGCGCTTGTGGCTAAACAAAGTGAAAGGCCAAAGGATTGAAACAGAAGGGCTTTACACAAACAGAGAGCGGAGAAAAAAAGAAAGAAGGAGCGAGGTGGTAACTGAAGGAGATGATGAGCTTATGAGAAGGTCGTATTTTCATTGTGAGGTGTGGGGATTTGGTATATATCACTACGCAGGAATGTGGGAGGAGATTCAACAAAATGACTCGTCTTTGTTGCTATTTTCTTTGTGTTTTAAGTGCACCTCAAGTCATAAAAATAAGAAGTCGAAGGCCATATAAGATCAGTGCACCAGCTAAGCCCAGTATTGGTAAATGCATACTGAAATGGATGCAATTATTCTGCAATAACGCTCTTTCTGCAAACCTACAATGTTTACATGGCTTGCATTTTAAAAGCACCTCCCCAACCTTAATTATTTCCCTCTCTCTTTGTTTACACTGTGGTGGTTGGTTGCTTTGCCCAAACAATGATAAAATTATAGCTTTAACACCATTGTATGGTGCATAGAATTGCACTCCTATCATCACTCGCTTGCAAATTAACACCGCCACATAGTTCTCATTACAATGGCTTGACTGCTTTCGGTAGTAGTTAACAGATAATCACACCATCTTATGTAAATTGCACTTCACACAAATCTTTTATGTATAACATATCTACTTATATACATGAAAATTGCAAGTGCCTTTTGGGTATGCCCACAGCAAGCACATGCACTGTTGTGGTTTGCTCATCTTAAATATGCCTGATTGAATGGGTCAAGTCAGGAGAAGGCAGAGAGAGAGAGAGAAGAGAGAGGGGAAGACAGAATGCCAGGGGCTGAGGAAGAAGAGAGTTGGAGTGATGAAGAGAGAGAGAGAGAGAGAGAGAGAGAGAGAGAGAGAGAGAGAGAGTGTGAGCAAAGCTGGGCGGAGAAAATGAACCAAGCTTCACATGGAATGAAGAAGAAATGATAAAAGGATGGATAGGAGGAAGAGGAGAGATAGAGTGTGGTATTTCAGTGTAGTCCGGGCGATTGATGGAGCCCAGAGCACAGCAAAGGTCTGTGGGGCTGAAATATTAGTAGTAATAACTGTTACAGAGGTATTGGGGGATGAAGAGTAATAAAGGGCCTAGCAGAGGGGGAAAAACCTTCAGCTGCACATTCTTTTAATGGAGTTTCCTCCTGCGACACTCTTTCTTGTACCATAAGCAATTTTGGTGTGGTCGATAAAAGCCCCCTCTAAATTGTTTACTTTCCTCACAGGTAAATCATCTCAAAATTGGCTTGATATTAAGCCATGTCCCAGAGTGCATGTAGCCCAGTCCTGCTTGATTACCAAGCAAATGTTACAAACATTGGACTCCATACAGATACCTAAGCAATTACCTTGCCTTTTCACCGATAGAGTAATGGCCTAATGCAATACTGTATGTACTTCCAACTAATGAAATCAATAAATCAAATGGAAAAAGTTGACACTATGCTGGTTTTATAGACTAACAAAGCCAACATATATTTTTCTACACAGCCCTTTCGGAGTGCATACTCTAACATACTGTATGTTATGATGCGGCATCTAACAGGCTATATGCTAAAACTGTACTATCATCAATGTAATGAACCAGTTTAATATAAATTTGGTAAACCTGCATTTTTGACTGGTTTAGTGGGAGAATAACTTGGACACAGGTCACAGAGAGCTGAAGTGATGATTAAATATGTTCTGCACTTCTTGCACTGAGGAGGTCTCTTTTTTTGATAAGGAATCATCTGGCAAAATGACAAAATGCAAATGTGGCTTCTGGTGAAAGAGGGGGGGAAAAAAGTTTCAATCAAAGTCAAAGTTATCATGTCGCATGAGACAGCTGCTCCACCCCCCACCCCCTCTAGAAACTGCCATCTTCCTGTTGTTCCTTGCTGGACTCATCTGTCTCGGGCTAGTCAGCATGTTCATTTGGGCTGCACATCGGAATGTCAGACAGATTCGCTCCCGTGGCTCAAGAATGGATAAACAAGTAAACGACACAGAGACATTTACAGTGTACGTGATCCACACAGTTATGAAAAATGCAGAGACCAAAAGAGCGTGTGTATGGTAATGCACATGCCAAGAGGCTGCCAAAAGACATATGACAGTGCATTCATCAGAGGGGCCATAAGTAGTATCAATCTAACCTACTGGGGGCTAATTATCAACATACCTTGTTTTATCGTTCATCTTTCTTGTCTTTATGCTCTGTTTGCCGCTGATGGCCCTCTGAGCTATGTTAGTTCAGCACTGTTGATACGAAGCTTCTCACATAAAAAATGGACAACGTACCTTCAGGGGTAATTACAAGTGTCACTGCCATTTTACTGCTCTCCCATTGTGATATAGTTTGTTTCCATGGCAGCAAACAAATACAGGAAAAGGCTAAAAGGATATGGGGGGGGGGGTGACTAAGCCATGAGCTGCCTTCAAGCCACTGCCAGTCATCCTGGTTTTACAGCAGGTTAACATCCTGAAGGAAGAGCAGAGATTCATACTGTTACTTAACTGGAAGCTTTGCTAGGTTTTGAATAAACATGGCAAAGTGGAATCAGCCAACACATACTACAGGTTCCTATGTGTTTGCTATGTGTTTGATGCTGCTAATTAAAGTTAGGCCTAAAATTTAGTTGCCCCGCTTGACTGGATGACCATGAATACATTTTTTGTTTTGTTTGTTTTTGTCTTCTAATGAGCACCATAGAGGAAACAATCGATATTCTTTTATAAAGGATATCACAACAACCTGCACTGTAGTTGAATGAATTGCAAGTAACAAAAAACAAAGAATATATCCAGGAGTATTGGTACACAAGCTGCATCATTTTGAATGGTTATAATGGCACCTTATGACGATGTGCACATACCCAAAATAATGTGCTAATCACAAGCTGACTACTTTTGTTATTTGCAAATCTGTTTGTATGATAAAGGAAACCATAAAATTATATATTCCTTTTGCATTGTCAGGGTATGGTGCAATGATTTTACATAGGACCTTTTCAGAGATGTTTAAGAGTGGACCATTGTATTTACTGAGTTTCTAAACATAACAGTCACAGCCACCTCCACTTTGTTTGGGCTGGCCCTATGTTTGGTTCTTTGACAACACATTTCCTGAAGTTGCTATAATACTGTCACTGTGAATATGATATCTTACTCAACATCTATTCTCCAGCTGGTCAACAGCTTGAAACAAACTACTTTGACTAACATACTGTACTGTCTCTTATAATGATCTTTTAGGTTCACAGAACAGCCTCATAAAACAGCTTAGGGCCTCAAAAGGTTCCTAAAATCAAGTACAAATCTGATTCAGGGAAGCATGCACAAAGAGAAAACCCTGTATTATATCTATGGAGAGATACAGTGTACATATGTAAATAACAAAACATCATTATCATCAAGAAGAACAACACCACCACCAGTGTGAACAACAACAACAACAACAACAACAACAACAACAGGAAGTCAAAACAAAAAACAACAAGACTTCTATATTAGAAATGAAATGCAACAACAACGGAATCATAAATAAATAATAAAAAAAATATTAAAATAACATTAGTCAGTGAGGTCAGAATTCTGATCCAGACAGGAGCATATTATTTACAGATCTTTCTGAAGGGATACTGTCAGCCACATTTTTTTTTGCAGAAGAACATTAGCACAAAAAAAGTGCTGCTTTTAAAACTGAAAGACAAGCCCAAAAATGACAGTGCCAGTGTGAGTACTGCTGATTGTATCTCACACGGTAAGCCTGCAGTGGGCTGAGAATTGCCCTTTATGCAGTAAGACACTCCTGCAGTCTAGAAAAAAAAAAACAAAAAAACAGCTAATGCACAGAGGGGATAAACGCCTAACGGCGATAAATGCCTGAAAATACAGCAGACAGGATCCTACTTAATGATGGCTGTGCTATACTTGACTGCTTGCTGATTTCCCTTTGGACGGTGACTGTATTCAAGGCCCAAAAACAGAAATTGCACTTGGCATGGCTGGAGTTTATGCACCTCTCTTGATTAACAAGGAATCTTATAATCAGTCATTGGACTCATTCATTCATGAGCAAAGACTCTAGTAACACTTATATCCATCATTGCATAATACACTAAATGCAATCCACCACCTACAGTACTAACACCCTTTTGGAGTCCTGACTAGAATACTGACTCGAGTGAATCTAAAAAAGAATGCACAGTGCTTTTTAAAGGTGGCAGTATAAGTGGCAGTCGACCTTCATTGACGTAAAGGATGTAGTGTGAGCAGCGGCTGTCCCTATTGCACTTTGTGCTGCCTTGAGCTGTTTGGCATGTGAATTAAGAGCTACCTGAGTCACTTTCAATGTCATCGGGATAAGCACTAATTAGTTATGCCCCTGTCCAGTGCACACGGTAAATCAGGCCCGCAATGGTCTATATGACAATGGACTGTGGTCGTAAGTTTGCCCATTAGAGTGCCCCCATCAGGTCGATGATTGCCTCTGCACTGACACTGGCAATGGGGAGATTAGGAACACTTAAGCTGCTGCCCTTACAGTTTTGTCTCTAATGAACTTCTGAATAGCAAATGGCTTGTTAAGGGATAATTATCTTCACATTTGTATCAGAAAATAATAGCTAATATTTATAACAATTATATCTATCACTGTTGATACATCTGTGTAATATGACTTTGCTGACAAGATTCACATCTTTTGATTGCTATAATAAACATTTGCTGAACTATTTCTTTCCAACATACATCAACTCATTGGTTAACTTACACGTACCAGTATAAACTGCCATTGCTAGCTCTAAAGAGATGGTTGCCATGGCCTGAGTCATTCCATCCTAACTTTCGTTGTGGAGAAAGCATTTCCCATGAGTCCCATCCAGTTTTGGATTTGTAAATTCAGTCCTAAAATCGGAAAAGTTACAACCCTTGATTGTCTGAATCATTTTCAATGGTGTTTTGTTCAACTGTTTTTTGTTTGAGCATGTTTTGTTCTGCACATAAATCATTACTGTCATCTAGCCTAATCATCGTCATCATCATCATCATCATCATCATCATCATCATCATCATCTGATAAACACTCCTTTTCACTGTCATTGTGACTTACAGAATGTAACCTAACTGTATAGGTAAATCATGGTTTTAATCATCTACGGTTTTTATGTAATCTATTTTGTCTTTGTATGAAATGCATTGCTTTGCATAAACTCTCACCATATGACTAATATAACATCAAAGTATACTTAGTGCTTATTCCGAGGTGTTTTTCCTAACAAATGTGTCAATAACAACAGATTTT
>JAODXP020000022.1:4885143-5025143 GCA_027497455.2 Sardinella longiceps | reverse complement strand
AGAGAGAGACAGAGAGAGAATGGATGAGATTGTGGAAACAAACCAAGCGGCAGGTATATTTATATTTATGGAAATCAGTCTCACATCTGCCAACACAGAGGTCATGACCATGAAGCTTGGTCTACATTCAGTCTTTCCCCAGTTCACCTACTGTATCAGTGACAGCACTGACAAGGATAGAGAGTGCATACACACACACACACACACACACACACACGCACACACACACACACACAAACACAAACACACACACATACAGTATAAAGGCATGCAAGCACACACACAGACACACAGAGAGACAGACAGGCAGACACACACACACACACACACACACACACACAGAGAGAGAGAGAGAGACACACACACACACACACACACACACACACACACACACACACACACACACACACACAGAAACACTCACCCACTCTGCACAGCCTGCATTGAAACCTTGCCATGCTGCTGGAAGTGTGGAGTCCAAACAAAGTGGCAACTGTCCCAGCTGTAAAAATCAAACTGTCCCCTCCTCTCCCTGTCCCCTGTCCTTCATTAAGATGAGCTCTACAACTAATTCTACATGTGACAGTGACTATAATACAGAGCTGCCATTGGAAATATGTGCTGAAATGACTAAGTCATTGCCAGATCAAACCCAATTTTTTATTTTTAAATTTGACTTTTATCTGTCAAATTTGACAGTGTTTGTACAAGGCCTTGGATAGCATGTCTACAGAAACCTGTCCCAAAGCACAGCCATGGCAACAGTGAATCACTTCTAAAACAGTCACTGATTTGTCCAGATTGACAAGCCTGTTTTATTCTGCCTTCAAGGATGCGCACAGCAAAGAGTAATTAGGATGGCACATTTAAAAAAAAAAAACAAATCACTGTTACAAAAAATATGTTGGCTATACCTTTCAGTGCTCTTTTTGTGCTCCCCAGCACATGGTATTTTGCTATGGAGCATTAGCCTATGAGCAAAGTTTTGGTAATGCTAAAGTCCAGCACTAGGAGACTCAGGGAAGTACTCTCCTGCTGTCACCAAAGAAAAGGGATCCTTTGACAGGGTCGCATCGTGCCACTAATAACTTTAGGTCAATGTTTACATGTGCACCGCCCTCTCACATTCTCCTTATCTGTCTCGGATACAGGTGCTCACACATAGAGGCAAACACACACACACACACACACACACACACACACACACACACACACACACACACACACACACACACACACACACAACCTCTTACCCACTCTCACACCCTTGCAAGGTCTTGGTATGACAATGTAGCATTATGGTAGTATTCAGATACAAAAGACTCTTGGAAATATATTTTCAAGATACAAAAGATAAAAAAAATCCCTCCAACGAGTCTGATATGCCTATGGCACTGTTCTCCCAAGATCCCACCTTTCACTGTCTGTCATCATCCACCTGCATTGTGTGTTAAATCAGTGCATCGTTTCCCTGCCACACCCTGTCTGACCCCTTCACAGCCCTATGGCAAAGAGCAAGAGGTCCTCTCCAGTCGCCATTCAAGCAAAAAGTCCCCCTCATTCCCTGTAGAGAAATAGTATTCCTTGCATCCATATTATGACGGTTTAATATATCCAGATCAATGAAAGGGGAAGGAACAAAGAGACAAATTCACATCATATGTTTTGCTATGCCTTATATCTAGAGAAACCATAATTTTTAGTCATTTCATTTTTAATCTTTCTTGCCTCCTTAGACTTGCTTACTAACTCCTCAAAGGCTCTGTACAGACAGTACTTAAAACTGAGAAAACTTCAATGAAATTTCTCTAGACTGTCGTCCAATTAGTCTTTTTGCTGGTCTCCGCTGGAGGACATAAGGTCTCATTTCGGATTTTACCACTAGACAGATAGTTACTGAAGTGCTTCCTAGATATTTCTTCCCAAGTGAATACAATAGCTTGGTGAACAATATGTCGGCATTGTTGCAGGACAGATTGTTGTTTCACTGGTGTCACTGAGTATTTGGTGCACATCCAGCATTTTTTGGAAGATATTAATGTGTGCAGCTAATCGTCCCCATACCATCATTATTTATTTTAATGGCCACTTGAGCATTATTAATTAATTCTGTTGCAATATGTTTTCTCAACTCCATCTTGACAATGCCACCAGAGCCACAGAAAACTCCATTCAAGTCTGGGCGCTTTGGAGCACAGATATTTGAATCTCCTTATTTGCTTTTCCAATCCTTTCAGCGGAACTGTAATTTGGAAAATCGCTGCACTCATTGTGTAGAGCATTTTTTTTTTCTTTTTTTTTTGTTAATTTGAAATGGTAAGCATACATATGTTGTATATTCTTTCACAGACTCAAGCTAAGCCCAATGAATATAAAACATCACATTATCTTTTATATACTTAGAGCTTCATTGAAACAGTATGGACATTAGTCAACCATCTGGGTCTAAATTAACAATTGCTCTCTCAGTCAGCATTTTCTCTCTATATGATTTTGTCCTCTTTCTCTCTTCTGTTTTGTTTTGTTAATCTGGACTTGTCCAGCTGCTTTTCAGTTTTCAAAGGCAAATCCCCAAATCTGAATAAATGTACTTAATCTTCTTTGAAAACATATCCACACCAGACTGCTATTTGTGAGCTCCTGAGTGTTGAATTCAAGTGCGTTTTCTTTGAATCCTCTTTCTGGGCTCTGTCCTTTGTTTCAGCAGGCAAACCTCGAGCCCTGCTGTCACCTTACACAAAGCTATAGTGTACAGTGACTTGCTCTTAATTAGCTGAATTGATTTGAGACCTGCACGTTGCCAAAGTGAGGCATTCAGAGGGAGTTGATTTATTTTAGGACTCTCTCATTTCCTCCGGTGATGGCGATGGCGCACACTGCACAGAGGAAGGGAACTTATATTTCAAAGTCGTTATGAGACCAGAGCTAACACTGGTTTGACCTCCTCTTGACTCAGCCAATTCATTCTACATCACTAGAGTCTCAAACTCCACTAGAGCAACGGAAATGCATTGAACTTTTCAGCGGGCCAATAACAATTAATGAACCAGGAATTTAATAGTCAAGACTTAGAGACCCATTCAAGCCGGGTATTGAAAACCCAAACTGATATACTGACAATGAGACTCGTCTATGGAAGGTTTATATTCCAAATTGTTCTCAGATATTGTCATTCCAGCACAGCTAACATAGTCCCATCATACCAGCTTAGTCTATTGTATTGGATGCTTTACTGATTTCTTTCACTGAAGCTGGTGTGAGCACAATCACTGAACCTCTTTTCATGGGGGGTGGCAAGACTCTTGTAGAATACTAAGACTGCGTTATGGCCATACTTCTTCAAAAACTCTTGAAAAATTCAGGACATGCATGGGAGAAGAGGTTTGGAAATGTATGGTTCCATGTGGAAGGTGTTACAGTGTCAGGTGGAAGATTTCACACCAAGGTGGGAGTTTTTTGCCGGAGTGTCAGTGCAGTGATGGTACAGTAGGTTCATATAAATAAGGTGCTGTTAGAGGAAGAAGAAAAGGAAAAGGAAGGAAGTCATCATATTGCATTCCTGAAGCATAAAGTCTTTATCAAAATATAACCTTTCAAAGATAATCTAAAACTATCACAATTGTTTACCTTTGAATTTCATATTCATAAAACCTGTCCACTAACATATCCTGTACTAGCCTATAGCATACAATTTAGGCTAGTCACCCTGTGTATAGATTTGTGAAACATGATTACTTGCGGTTAGGAAATTGGCATTCGGTGTGATTTAAGCCAACAGCATATTTTACTTTTTGGCCACATTCAATCAGTCATCATTAGAGGCCCTTCACACCACACCCAGAGGAGAAGGCTGGAGTGCCAGATTACACACTAATCAAATGTCACTGCCTTTGGTCCTCCAGTGCTCTGCACTCACAAAAAGTATACAATGATAAAGTGCTATTTCAGCTAAAGTCCACGACCACGGCACCACTCTGGACTGCTGAAGGATGTTTTAGTTTATGGAAAAGGGTGACACTTTTATATGAATGATCAATAACACTTTAGAATAACAAATGGTAGTAACACATGCATAAATATTCATTAATAATTCATTACAAATTAGCTGGAAATTATAAGATAATAAGCATACTATTGAATGAAAATCGAATGTCTGTAGGGTTAAGGTTAGGGTAAAGAGGTTATGTGCTAGAACAGGTGGTTCTTTGTGCCCATTGAATTTGAAATGGATTATTGTTTCAGTGGCCCTGGAGACGATGATGGAAAATTAATGAGAAAAAAAAGACAAGAAGAAAAGGCTCAACTAAAGCAATACCTCCCCTCAACCAACTTGCTCCTTCACTACATACACCTGACTTTAAATTCAATAGCGTATGCAATCACTCCTTGCTTGTTTTGCACATCTTTTCATCTGAAATATGTCAATTTGAGATTTTGAAGTCATTGTTGTCTTTGTTGTTATTATGAAATACATATGCCTCAATCTTCCTTTTAGTTAACATATGGTTATTTTGGATATGCTTTAGTACTCAATGAAACATCTACAGTATGTGTTCACAAGGCCGATACTCAAACATTGATGGAGACAACCTTCTGGAATGGTGCATCTGTTCCAACCATTGTTCGAGGGCTTTAATATTCTGAAGGACGCCATCTCTGTTTTCAAACGGTGCATTTCATGTTGCATCATGCGCATATGTTTAAGGGCCATGAATTCCCATGTTTATGATTGTTGTATGATTGGTATGCGTGCAATAAAAGTCTAATTTAATAAGAACATCCTATCATCCATCATTTTCCACTCCACCCAACCCATTCACATATGGCAGGTAGTTGCATGAAGAAACATGGCTTTTAAGAGGCTCTGTTTGACTGTCGTCATATGGAACATTCTACTCCATTAAAGTGGGGATCAGATGAATTTTCTGATTTAAAAGGTTTAGGACTGAAATGAGAATCTATATTTTACTTCCAGTATCCAAAAAGCGCCCTTACATCCAGACAAATCCATAACCTCAATTTCTCTTACTAAAGATCTGTTCTTAGAGCGAAACTGTGACCAAGCGGAGAAGGAGCAGGAGGGGATTTATCATGTAATCAGATAGTAGTGACCAGTTTTTGCAGCTGGAAGGACTAAACGAAACAAAAAGAAATCTGCAAAGTACACTTTCATAAATACCCGACAGATTGACAATGCTGTCAAGATTTAGGCTAATTAAAATACAATCTGAGCACCGACTCTCAGATTACTCTTCACAAAGACATCACTTCAGTGGCATCATGGAGCAGGCTGAATCGTAAGGGAACATTTACCTGGCATAATGACTTTCTGTCGGTGTAGATGAAACTCCCGTTGATTGAACCACTCTTCTTTGTGACCCACACACCTTTTCGTTGAGAAGCTGCAGGACAATAAATAAATAAATAAATAAACAAATTCTTCTTTTGACCTCCAGCCTCAGCATGTGGTCTGCAAGAAGAAAGAAAAAAAAAGAGAGAGAGAGAGAGAGAGAGAGAGAGAGAGAGAGAGAGAGAGAGAGAGAGAGAGAGAGAGCAGTTGTCTTGTGCAAATAGAGGATCAAACTCCACAAGGAGATGAGCCCCTCGTTTTGATGCAGTCTTTGATTCCACCACCTCCTCTTTTTTCAGCAGACAGGTCTTACTGCTGTTCTCCACTTGGCCAATCAATGGCATAAATCAATGGCAAATCCATTGTTGACCACTTGTGGTTATCTTTGCAGCAATATCAGTGGAGAAGGAGAAATGACCAGCAGAATAAATGCCTGAAATGTTAAGTTTATGAGTCTGGAAAAGTATGGATGGAGTATTGCCTCTGTGCCATGTAACAGTGAGATCTGATTGGAAAAAAATCAATCAGGGGGATGAGGGCAGGGCATCTCTGTGTCTGTAACAATTAGTTTCCCTTTGCAGCCCCAATCTCTCTCTCTCTCTCTCTCTCTCTCTCTCTCTCTCTCTCTCTCTCTCTGTCTCTCTCTCTCTCTGTGTGTGTGTGTGTGTGTGTGTGTGTGTGTGTGTGTGTGTGTGTGTGATTATGTGTGTTTACTCTTTACATCCCTCTACAGACTACTTTCTGATGTGAGATTGTCAAGGATATTGACTGATGCTGAGCCATAATAGGAATATTTGGAAAGGAAGTGTCATGAGGAATTCAAGCTAGAAGGAACGTCAATAGTCTACTATCTCAAATTAAAATGCAACATTGTTGTTATACGTTTCCAAAGTATGGCGTCATCCCTTTTCTTCAATAGGCATGTTTTCTTAAAAAAAGACGTCAGACATATTGTTTGTTTTAATACATTGTATATGCGCGTTAATCGATTTTGTTGTTCAGATGTGCTTTTATTGACGTTTGCATCATGTCTGAAAAGTTGCGATTCAATACAGTCTATTCATTTGCAATAACACAATAGACTAAGGCTAAATAATTATCCGGGTTTTTTTTTATCTCAATCAATATGTTTGCAAATGGCATGCATTCTTGCCACGAAGTCGGCCCACCTGGGAGAGAGCATCCTCCTAACGGTCCGTGGAAGTTGACAGCTTCACAAAACCCGCCCTCTCTTATCTCCTCTCAGCCAATGCAGAGTGAGGCAGGGTCGGGAATGAAATAAATTGAACATTTTGACGGTGCATGGGTGCAAGCCAGCAAGAACCTACAAGCGGCTGCGCTCCATGGAATACAGCTCGGGTCATACTGGGAAATTGTTGTGAGAGTGTTGAGAATATATGATGTAAAATTTATTTCAAAGTTGGAAATCGGTCAGTCGATTGTCGCTGAAGAAGCGGAAGGTCTGCTTGAAGTATTTCTCGTCACAGCCAGTCCGCTGTTGAGGAAAGCAGCCGCGTAACTTCAACTTCATCCTCGAAAGAAATCGATTCGCCCTTATGTTCGGCTGGGTTTATATGGTTTATATTTTTTGAAAACGACAATTTGTTGCTATTCTCTGCCTTTTTATCCTCGCATTGGGAGACCGGACAGCGAGTTACCCTTTGGAGATATTTTCAACGGGGAAAGGTGTTCAAATGGATGAGATTCACTATTCTGCAGGCTCTCCTTCCTGATGCTCGACCGATTTAGAATTGGAAACATGAACTGAAGTGTGGAAGTCCTTAGGAGGTCACCCTCGCAAGAATCGGGTTGTTTTAAAACAGCGCAATTTCCACTCAAAATCCTCCCCATGCGTCATTAAACTTCAGCTGTCTGCCTAGAATAAAGTAAATCACAAATCAAGGTAAAATACATTTAGAAAAAATAACTCGTGTATTTGTATTTTAGTCACGTAATGCAGTTCATCGCTCTTGTTTGTAACCGGATCGAGAAATTTATCTCGAAAGGGCATAAAATAGTCCTTCGCAAAGTATGGCCAAGAAAGGTTGTGCTTACAGCTGTTGTTTATGGTCAGGGTGCAGGGCAGAAACTTGAACCACAGCTCGCATCTGACTTGCCGCTCCTTGTTTTGTTGTTCCAGGACACAAGGAAAGTTTGGAGAGAATGAGGAGTCCCCGGGAGAAGCATGAGCTACCGGTGTATTGCTTTTAGACGGGTATATCTGATGTGTCTATGGAGGTGTGCAGCACTAAGCCTCTTCTGCTGGGTTGCAGCCTTTGCAGCAGGTGCTGGCGATGCCGCTGGGCCCTTTGGGTGGCTCCTTTCAGATAAAGGGCCCTTTCATCACTCTCAGGAATTTGCCGAATTTGCAGAGCGTTACCAACAGGGTTTCACCACAAAGTACAAGATATACAGGTAAGAGTTTTTAAAATCAGTCTTTTTTTTAATGTGAAGTCACGTAGCCCAGTACCAACTTGTGTACTGCGTCTCTTATAGTAACTCCCAGCCTTAGAGTAGCTTTTATTCTTAATCCAAACAGATCAAACCTTTGGGCATTATTACCCCACAGCAGTGATTTAAAATTGAATTTCTGCCTTGCCGTAATATACACACAACCTCGGCGACTTCATGCGTTTATCTCCATGCATTTTGTGACATGAGACGGAAAGTGAATGCTGCCGGAGGAGTTGCGAAGGAAGGGAGGGAGGAAGGATTGTCAAGTTTAAGCCGATGGCAGGTGAGAGTTGAGCTCAGCAGCGATGAGATGAGGGATTATATGGGGCGAACAGCAGCCCGGACTGAGCCAGCTATAAATGAGCCCGCCTGGGCTGGCTGGCTGACTGAGTGACTGACGCGCACTCCTGGCAGCGTCACGCCGACGCGTTGCCAAGCGCAGATGGGGGATGTAACACGGGGGTTACTCAGTCTTCTCTCTTCTACATCCATGAATATTTTTCAAATGCTCGGGTGGCCTTTTTGTCGTGGCTGGAGACAGGGAGTCAAGAGCGGTGCAATTGTTGTTCGACAATGCCTGATCTCCCCCTGCTGGTGACATGGAGGCCTGGGTGCTAGGGGGAGAAAGAGAGGGAGAGAGATAGAGTGTGTGGATATGTGTGTGGGGGTGTTTGTGTTTTGCCTGTGTGTGCAATCTTCCAAGACATCAATGATGGATGTGGCAAGATGAGAGAGGATGAGACTAAGTCTGTGTGTGTGTGTGTGTGTGTGTGTGTGTGTGTGTGTGTGTGTGTGTGTGTGTGTGTGTGTGTGTGTTGATACACACATGTGCACCCATCAGTTCATGTAGGCTATTGTGAATCCACAAGCGTGCGTGTGTTTGTGTTTATTTAGGGTTGCTTTGCCGGTTTGTTTGTCGATTGTGTGTGTGGAAGTATTAGTTTTGGTTATTCATGCGTGTCTTTGAATGTCAGCCGCAGAAGCTGTCTCTTGAGTATGTCTGTAACAGCTAAGAGAGGAGGATATGTTGGGTTATGACTGCACAGAGTGCAGTTTATGTGGAGTGCCAAAAAATCTATTTTTAAGTATTTGTGTGAGCTTGCATGTGTTTGTTGAAAGAGAGAGAGAGACAGAGAGACAGAGAGAGAGAGAGAGACAGAGAGTAAAGGAGGAGACAAGAGACAGAGAAAGGTGAGAGGGATTGAAAAGACAGAGAGATACGTAGAGGGAGACAGAGAGGGAGAGAGAGAGAGAGAACAACACATTCCTTTACATGCGAGTCCAGTCCCCATGCAGCACACTGGATGAATGCGAGGCAGCTCTCACTGGGACTGCATATTGATGATATGGGCTTACATCATGCACAATCGAGATTAAACCAAAGCCAAAACATCACTGCTGCATCACACACACTTTCACCAGCACAAAGATAGCATTGCCTTTCCTTACCCTTTCACTGGGTTACGTGAGTTCCAGGTATTTGGAAATGAATTGCTGAACAGAACAAAAATAGAAAAAAAATGTGTCTGTGTGAACAAATGCAAATGTGTTTGTGTGTGTCTGCGTGCGTGTGTGTGTGTGTGTGTGTGTGTGTGTGTCTGTCTGTCTGTCTGTCTGTCTGTGCAGTGTGTGCTTGCTTATCTTTGTGTCAGTGAAAGAGAGAACCTGAAAGGGAGAATGTGTTCACAGTCCTGAATAATGATAATTGTTATCATTATGCCTGTGTCTGAATAAGAAGCAGCTATTGAACAATGAAAGGCGAGTAATTTCAAAGCACAGTATGCGCGCAGCAGACAATCTTCCATTTACCTTGCCATGGCCTTGCTGGACCAAAACATCCCCTGCTAGGTGCCCACCGGCAGGCAGCTGGCGACATGCTAACAAAAGTCACCGCTTTTTGTCATCCACGTGCGAAAGGTCGCGCCAGGCCTACGGACAGGTTTTTTTGTCTCCTCCCAACCCCCGCGCACACCGCCACTGTCACCACCCCACTCTCCCGTGCGCCTAGAACTTTGACAAAGCCCCTCACGCGCCGTGAGCTTTATGGTGTTTGACACATGCGAGCAGGGGGAGGCCTTCACGGTTGAGCCTTAGCTCTGTGTCGTGCGGCGAGCGCGAATAAGGCTTTCAGTCACCGACGCTCCAGGAAGGCTGGAAGTCTGGAGGAGATGGTGTCGCCAGGGGGTATTGGTGGTGTTTATGCATGCATCTGTGTGAGTTTTCTTCTTCTTCTTCTTCTTCTTTTTTTTAACGGCAGGCTACTCTATCCTGGAGAAGTGAGCTAGCAGTAGGTCGGCGAGTGCCGGGCGATGGCACTTGTCGGCTTAGCCCCGACTGTTTAGTGACAATGAGGATCAGGAATAATTCCCTCCTGTGAAGCATCACAAGTATTGTTTGGTGCCAGCTTAGCCAAGCACTCACAAAAGAAGCACACACACATACACGCACACAAACACACACAAAAACACACACATGCACATACACACACACACACACGCACACACAAACTCAAAAGTTGGCAAAGCCTGATGATACACTGCTAAGTATCCCTTGATTGAAATACCACGCACTGTTGGCTCCAACTTTCTATCAATACAGTGGAAAATTTAGCCATGAAATTATTTTTTCAGGAGGTAAAGTGGCCGTGAGTTTTTTTTTTTTGCTTTTTGCAGTGGCTGATGCTTCTGTGCTCATTCACTGTGCCCCTCTTTCATGGTAGAGAAAGGAGGTGGCAGTGGAGTCAATTATTTGAGTCACAGACTTTTAGTCTGTCACTTCTATAGTAGCGCCTTTAGTATCCCTGCCCTACCATTGCTCCTACCATACAGCTGAAGAGAACTCTCGCACTCTAGACTAGAGCCGGAAAAAACAGGGGAATTGGGCCCGACACTAAGTCCGCGCTAGACACCAGTTGACCCGTGGATTCAGCTCATATTGGTGTGCTGACAGAGCAACTGGCTGGAACAGTCATCAGCAGCAATGCGCCAGGTCATCTGTCCCGGCCAGACGCAATATCTCTCTGCTTGAGATCTGGTCCATGATAAGGGCTGTTATCACAGCAGGCTCCAGCAGTTGGAACAAGTCACTGACAACTGGACTAGTGTCATTCACGCTCAAGCAAGAATTCCATTCCGCATACTGCAACAAAATGCATGAAATGTTTGTACTTTATTTTCATCAATATACTTTACATTGCTCTTTTATACTTTTTTCTTTTTTAAAAAAAAAATCCAATATGTACAATTAAAGTACATATTAGATTTTTTTTACAGTAAGTGTGTGTGTGTGTGTGTGTGTGTGTGTGTGTGTGTGTGTGTGTGTGTGTGTGTGTGTGTGTGTGTGTGTGTCTTGAAATAGAGAATATAGAATTGGCATGGGAGATTTGTGGAGAGATCAGAAAGGTTTCAATTAAAGTGGCTGATTTGTGTTATTTTCCTATGAGAAAATGCCTGTCTGGTTGAAGAAGTGTGGGCGTATGCACATAAGGTGTTGATGGCTGCAGGTTAGTGTGATGCAGAGCCTCTTTGAAGTGCTTGTTGTCAGGTGAATTTAGAAATGCTAGACAAGCAAGTGAAATTCCACAAGGAACTCAGACTGAACAGGAGCTAAAAGATAAAACACCGTGCGATCAATTTGAGTTTATTAGAATGATACATTTCATCCATATAATTTAGTTGTTTTGAATAAAATGCTACATTATCCATCTAATGATTACCTGAATCGATATACAGAATACTATCTTGCTAACATGGCTGTGTGCAGTGTATGCAATAGCAATAGTGTTTTGAGGGTATATTTTTACAATCATTGATTGCAGATGCTTTCATTCATTGTCAACCTTTGACTTGTAACTTTGCTGTGCACTGATGGCTCTATTAGCGTCAGATTGTTTCTTTGCAAAAATATCCAGTAAACTGACAGAGGACTGTCGCCATCTGTGACCAATGTAGAGTTAATTAGCAATATAAACACTGTTGCCTTGGTAGTCATATGTTGTTTTGTAAATTAATTTCACATAACTGCTCCCCTGGATATATTAAGTTGTTTTTGAGAAAATTGTTGTGCTGTGTACCAAGATTCAACAATCTTTTCACAGTATCACCCACTCTCTATGAGTATGAAGCAGATAACCGTATTACTTTTCTCATCTGACGCTAACGCATGAGGATACAGTCATTTTCATAAAGCCCCCCCCCTTCTCTTGGCACAGTTTGTCAGAGTAAAGTGTGTTATTTTTAATGATCTAATAATACCCAGGTGGGGCATAATGAATTGCCTTTGTCCAGGCTGGTCGCAGCCCACCGTCCTGCGCGTTGAACACATCCCAGGATGACCTGAAGCAAAGCCATTTACAATACCAGTTAACACTCATGTTTGGGAGAACATGGAGAAATGGTGTGTCTGTGTGTGTGTGTGTGTGTGTGTGTGTGTGTGTGTGTGTGTGTGTGTGTGTGTGTGTGTGTGTTTGTGGGGAGTTGGGGCGGCGGTATGGGGGTAAAGTTCAGTCCAGGCTAATTGTGCCATTATTTATGTTTTAAGACACCAACACCCCCCGAGTGCTCCCATGCTTGCAAACTCAAGGACAGAAGCACTTTGCACTCCTCTATGATGTTCGTGTTGCTTCAATTTTGGATGTCTATTTTAAGATTTAATAAATCACAACCTTGTTTTAAGCGTGGCACCCATATTAAAATCATGCGCTGACTGCTGTTTTGAATTCTTGCACGGCCTTGATTTGTACAGATGTAAGTGGTGGCTTATACTTTAAAAGATAAGTCATTTGTTTTGATCACTACAATGCATGTCATAATTTTACAGTACAAAACAAAACAACAAAAACACCTCAAGTGAAAGGTTTTCTTACATTCTGCATTGTTTTTTTCCAACAATAAGGACTAAATAAATAAATAAGTGAATTCATGGCTAACAGCAAATGGTTACCCGCGAGTAATTACAATACCCCCTTTACATTGTCTGTCTAGAAAGGATGCCACAGGAATTGGAACAGTGTAATGCGGCATGTTGCTGTAGTCCACTGATAAGGTCCCCCTGGCTCCGCAGAGAGCAACGGTTTCAGTTTCCCCTCGACCTGATTGTTTTTTTTCTCCTCTCTCTCTCTCTCTCTCTCTCTCTCTCTCTCTCTCTCTCTCTCTCTCTCTCTTCGCTCCCCCCTCCCCCCTCTGCTGGTGCTCACTCTCAGCTCTGACTCGGTGTTGCCACAGGTCTCAGTGGGGGGAAAAGGCTGGCAGGTACTTCTGCGGCACACACACACACACACGCCTCCCCCACCCCACACCACCCCACCCTACTCTACCCCACACCACACCACCCTACCCTACTCCACTCCGCTCCGCCACCTGACCTCCCCCTGCTGTTCCACTGTGCAGGGCCAGTGGTGGATTAGCCTGAGGCACTATCCGTAACTGTCCATCAACCAACACGCCACACCGCCCCCCTTAACACCAGCACCACTACTACCGTCACTATTACCGTCACTGCTACCCAGTCCTCTTTCTATGCACACACAGTACACACACACACACACACACACACACACACACACACACACACACACACACACACACACACACACACACACACACACACACACTCACACACCTCTGTTCTGGCCCCCATGTCGACATGGCTAAGCTCCTCTGGCTTGTTCTGTTAATGCCTCTGAGGCACCGGGTGAGAGTAATTGTCCCCTCGTTATGTAGATGCGCTGACATGTAACAGCCTGTAATGAGATTATTTCCTTTTCTGTTGTTGTTGTTGTTGTTGTTGTTGTGTTTGTAATGGGGGTATTTTTACTGGTGCACTTTTGAGGGACTGCGAGCATTAAGTGAGGTCACAAGCACAATGAAAGGGACTCTCTGGCGTGGGCAACTAACTGTGTAATTAGCATTCCCTGATTACTGCTCTTTAAAAATCGGCCCTCTTGCAGTCGGTTAAGGCAAGGATCATTAAGGAGCCGCAACAATTAAGAACAATAAAGAAATTATGACGCATGGAACTTTGCATTTGCCAAGCTGGGACGCGTACCAATCATCACAGTCCTTTTTTTCTTTCTTTCTTTTTTTTTTTTTTTTCTTAAATCTAGCATTTGTTTTCAAACTCAGCCATGTTTCACTTCCATTACTACTAATTAGAGTTTTAATGGAAGATTATTGCAAGAACAGAGACTTAAGGAGCAAGACTAAAATGCTGTTTCAAAAAGAGCCTTCATAGGCAGCAACAGACACTTCAAAAAAAAAAGACGACATTGTACATTCACTGTGTGCCAAGAGATAGGGAAAAAAAAATCACATGAGGAAAATGTGGATTATCTGGCATTTGCCAAAGGGCAAATGGAAAAAAAAATGATCAATGATTTGGAAGAGCACACTGCACTCCAGACTCCCGCACTCTTCCCAGGAATCCATATACATGTATAAGTTATTATTCCATACAAAGTAAAGATCCCCAGTCCATATGATTCAACTGGTATTCTATGCATAAAGAGCAGCCTCAGCTCCTGTTTCGCTCATAACCTGATGTTTCTCTGTGGGGGTTTCCATACCCACACACTGTGCTGTAAAATTGGCTGCATGTTTAGCACAATAATCTCTATGGAATAATCTAATAATACATAATAATCTGTATCTAGTAATCTAATAATTCGCTCTAATAATCACTATCTACCTTAGCCAAGTACACTATCTTGATGCTATGCGAATGGCTGATGTTTATACAAAATAAATGTACATATTCAACATCAACTCGTATCAATGGAGTACATTCCCCTTTTATTCTTCATGAGCATAGATCAAGAGGGCAAGCCTTGTGTCTTATTCACGACATTCACTTATTCACGACCTGCAGTGTAGTATGGTGCCAATGGTGAACAGTAGGCTGTATGACGGTATGAATGCATGCATGTCTTGTCCCCAAGGCTTGCCACCCATGCTAAGCTTACAGGTCAAGGTCGCTCCCTCCATTACATGCAGCATGTGCGTCCCTGACGCCTCCTTTCCCTTTATGATTTCCCACCGACTCTTTGAGTGCTGCTCACTTGATTGCCCCCTTACAGTTCAATCACTGCGTGTGATTGACAGCGGGGTTTGCACTCCGGACCAGAGAGGAAGGTGAACGACTGACATCCCCACCATTCTGAGCAGACTGAGCCGGAGCAAAGGGAACTAGTGAAACCCCAGCCTCTGTGGCTGCCAGCTACACACCAACCAGTTTAATTCAGCGTGGCACATTTGTGTGGAGTTTTCCAATTAATTTTCAATGGCATGTAATTACAACATGCAACCATTTGCAATAACGGCACTTGTATTGCAGTGTGTACAAAAAATAGCACAGTAAAGACAAACACCCCAGAGGACTCTGTCTTTTTTATTAAAAAAAACAAAAAAAAACGGGAACCTGAAGCACTAATGTGGTATTAGACATGTCGTGCCGCCCAACAGTACAAGAGTACAGTACAAAGGCTGACCTCCAAATGACCAGCTGTAAAAGGATTGCCACGAGTATTTAGTTTCATCCTCTGGAGCAGAGGGGGGCAGCCAAGGTGGGAGATGAAGGAGAATCGACATCTTTGGCTTCATGGCCCGATCAGTGCCTTTCCTTTGCATCCGACAGCCCACCTCGTTTTTTTTTTTTTTTTTGCAGGGAGCAGCTCATTATTGTCCCCCATTGCAGTCGGGCCAAACTACTGAGGAATAAGCTGTGAAAATAACCATAGATCGCTCGGCTATGTAAAATCAGTGGGAAAGGGCAGCCATTTTTGCAGATGGGGGACGAGCAATTCCCCAGGCTCACTTGAAACAGCATGGAGCAATTCATCTTGGGGGGGAGGGCAGAAAGAAAAAAAAAACACAGAAGAGAAAATGCATAAAAAAAATGATTCGAATAGCACAGAGGAGGTCATGCAGGCATCACATTTTCTCCCCAGCAGGCCTTATCTGAAGCTCGGTGCCATGCCACATTCTTCCGGAGCTGCGATTCCGTTTTCTTTTTTCTCTTTTTAATCGTTGCTTATGCCCGCATATACAACCATATATATACATAATACCCTTTCTGACGGATTATTTTCTGTCTGTCATTGAATTGCATTGAATTCTGTTTTCACAAAAAAAGTGTATTAATCTGGTTTTGGGAATTTGGGGGGGTGAAAAAGAGTAGGACAAAATATTCTGTAGCTTAATAGACAACAGGGGTTGGGAAAGGGACGGATTGCTAAGACTGTGCTGAGTTGAATGGTGTTTGCTGGGTGTGACTTTGCAGAGAGTTTGGCCGCTGGAAAGTGAGCAGCCTGGCGCTGGAGAGAGAGGAGAACAATGGCGTGCCCCTGCCTCTTGACCCCGAGTTCATGCAGACCATCAGGCACCTGGGCCGACGGCCGACCACAGCTGCCATCACTGAGCATATCATCCGGAAGTACGGCACACACTTTCTGCTGTCAGCCACACTGGGAGGTACCTACCCTACCTACTGCCTCTGTTTTCTTAGCAAATCTCACACCTGCAGCCAGCATTACAAGTAGATATGAAGAAGTAAATCAAGGATGCTATGCTGTTAGTCTTGAGCTGTGAGACCGTTCTGCCATGCAGTTGTACAGTATTTATACCAAGAGTTCTTTTGATATAATATATCTCTGTGTTGGGTTGTGTGTGGTATGGTAGTGGGACGCACACATCCTGTTTTCATTTTTTCTTAATACCTATACTACACACACACACACACACACACACACACACACACACACAAATGCACATAAGCTGAGTGTGCTTGTGCTTTAGGCTTTTTGTACACTGCCTACACTGCATGCTGGCGATGTGCTCAAATATGTTTGTGTTCTCTGCTGTGGTCTGTTCAGTGCTCTGCACTCTGCTCAATATGCTCTCTCTCTTTCTCTCCCCCACTTTCTTTCATTTGCTCTGTCTCTCTCTCCCTCACTCTTTCTCTCTCTCTCTCTCCCTCTCTCTCTTACTCTCTCTCTCTTTCTCTCTCTCTCTCTCTCTCTCTCTCTCTCTCTCTCTCCCTCTCTCTGCCGTCTGCTGCAGGAGAGGAGGCCTTGACTATATTCGTGGATAAGCGCAAGCTGAGCCGGACGGCTGATCCGAGCGACTCCAACGCCACGGCCGTCACTCTGGAGACCCTCCACCAGCTGGCCGCCTCCTACTTCATCGACAGAGAGAGCACGCTACGCAAGCTGCACCATCTCCAGATCGCCTCCACTGCCATCAAGGTAACCCCACCACCACCACCCAGCACCCCTACCCACCCACCACCAGCCTTTGGCTTTGGCCAGTTGGGACCGGGGGCCGACCCTTAAGATGTTTACGCTGCTATATTTGGAGAGAGAAAAAAAAGATGCCTTTGTTGTTTTCTTGGATGTGGGTGAGCCTGGCTGTGAATCTCTGTCTGTTGCCTCGCAGAGGCCATGATTTGGTCGGAGGACTGATGAAGCTTTAAGGGGTCATGCATTATGTAGGGCGTTTGTACTGTCGACTCGACGCCATTCATTTACATATAAAAGCACTGAGAGCAAGGCTAGGATAAATCGTTGGCGCAGTAGATTCACCATAAAGGCATTTCCGAACCAGTCGTAGTAAAGCTGAGGTTGAGATTTCATTAATATTTAGAAAACATATTATGAGGGGGAAAAAAAAGACACAGCGTGAAGCCATTTGAAGTGATGGCAGGGTGTGATGATGGCTTGAAGGTTGTGTTGTGCCGGTGTGTGTGTGGTGGGAATATGCAGTGCCCACAACGCATCTGTCATATGAGGACACTTAAACAAGTTAATGTATCATTTTGAGCATGAATGGCTGAGGGTGCCCTGCTTGTCTCAGAGGTAATTCATTCTTGTACCCAACACTATTTATCTACCTCCGGCAAAGAATCTGTGGCAAGTAGTGATTTACCTTTAGAAATTATGTTAGTGCATAGGGATGAGAAATGTTTGCGAATCCGTCCCCTAACTCCCCACCCTCACCCCTCCTTCTGAAGCAGTCTCATGTCTTGCTAGCGTAAGAGTAGAATATCTTTTGGCGTTTTCTTTGCCATACTTCATTAAGCAATATAGCTGTGGAGAGAGGAAGGAAAGAAACGCATGTTATTAGTTTGGAAATCAACTGCAATTTTTCACGAGCCATACCCTGGGCTCAGTTGTGTACCTATAGTGCGCAGCAGTTGTAATTGTTGCCAATACAACACATTACACCCTTGCTGCTACCAACACAAACACTCCCATACCCCCCCCCACACACACACACACCCTTCCTCCCTTCGCCACTGTGAGAGGTGTGGGAGATGAATTGACGTGGAGTCCTCCGAGGGCCGCTCGTTCACGGGGTACTTGCGGTGACAGATGTGAAGTATTCACGGGATCAGTGGGCTTTAACTCGGTGCATGGATTTTTGCCTCACTGGGAAGACAGATGTTAATGCAAACCTGACTTTGAAAATGTGCACAACCTTGCTTTGAAGCTCCCTTTCCCCGCTGCTTCTTGTGGAGTCTGTCGACTCGAATATCAGAGATGCAAGTGATTTGAAGTGTGTGTGGGGGGTGAAATATTAAAAAAAATAAATAACTGAGTGTCCCACCACAATTATGCATTAGCATGACAAATTATCTGTTCCATTTCAGTAATTTTCGTACAGCCCTTTCCCCATTTGTCAGCCATTTTGAATATTAGTTAGGTGTCAGGCTGTAATGAATCGGAGACTTATGAAGAATATTTTCTGCACCACTGGTAATAAATGATCCTTTAACCTTACTGAGCGTGTCGACAGGGAAGGAAATGCACAGTATTCTGCTAAGGTGTTAATCAGCTCTTTTGCTTTTGATTTAGAGGCCACGTTCACTCGTACCGAGACAGAATACAAGAACCGTCTCCATCACAAATTCAGAGCCAGCCCTGAGACAGAACTAGTTACCTGCCGTAGATCACTCTGTGGCACCTGCTAAGTGATAGCCTCTTTCGGAGGGGAATGGGAGCTACGTTTGCCACATGCATTGCAAATGGGACTTGCCGAAAGCATTCCGACCAGTGAGTCGACTGCATGAAGCGAAAGCTGTGTGTTTCTGTGGCTGCATGAACACACATCAACTTGTAAAAAATTTATCCAAGACAAATTCTGGCAGTACATTATTCAAAAGCGCATATATTCTTAATGTCTCTCTTGACCTTCTGCACTGTTCTGTCACCTCTCCCAAAGAAAAGGTTTGTATGGGGTGGAAAAAGGACATAAAGAACTCCGGGGGAATGTATCTTTAAACTTTATGGTCTGTGCAAAACTTAGAGAAGGAGATGAGGAGATGAGGCAGAGTTGGGCATGGTGCCATCAGTGGCTCTTTGACGTCTGTCTGGGTCATCAGTCAAGCATCGCAGCAGCAAGCTGTGAGGAACTAAACAGTTGCCAATTCCCGACTCACCCCGTCTCTCTCTCTCTCTCTCTCTCTCTCTCTCTCTCTCTCTCTCTCTCTCTCTCTCTCTCTCTCTCTCTCACACACACACACTCTCTCTCTCTCTCTCTCTCTCTCTCTCTCTCTCTCTCTCTCTCTCTCAGTCACTCTCTCTCTCTCTCTCTCCCACACTCTCTGTTACTGGCTCTGCTCTATAACCACCTCAGACTCACACTCTCTGCATGAGGTAGAGGGAATAGTTGAAGTAAGCAGTGGAAAGCAAGGCAGCCTCCAAATCACAGAGAATTTCTCTGCCGACGCAGGGAAGTTGAGTTAAAAGTCCCCTATGAAAAAACAAAAAAACAAAAAAAAAAACAGGAGGATAGCGCAGTTTAATTTGAAGGACTCCCAAGTCACTGCTGGACATGTTATCCCCTCTCTCCTCTCTGAAAGGTTCCCTGCTGGTTTCAGAAGGAGCTCTATTTTCTTCCAGCCTGGAATATAATCCCATTCTGTTCCTCTTATTTCTCCCCTCTTCCCTTTTTTTTTAAGATAAGCTTACACAAGGCCCATGCTGACTGGGAGCTAACCAAGAACAAAGTCCCCTCTGTACTCTTGCCGGAATTCTCAAAGTATTGAGTAAACATGTCCTCCGATGCAAATGTGGATGGGCCGACTGAGTATGCCACTGTGATTAAAAAAAAATCTCAAGAAAATGCGACAACAAGGGGTGCTGTAAAAACAAGTGCCAATCTCCATGCAACATTAATGGCGTTTACAAGGCAGTGTATGCATTTAAAAGCCTATTATTATTCAAATAGCTCCCGCATTGTCCACAGCCCAGTGTGAAATTATTCACAGGTGGCATTAATAAAGCATCAAGTCTCCTTAATAAATGTTAAGGGGGAGAACTTCCCCTATCTGTGTGCTGAGCTTCTCGAATGCCTAATGCACTGTTCAGAAAATTCACATTTTCATTGTAGTAGAAATTGGTGCCGCATTTGCGTGCATTAAGCAGTAATGCGGTACCATTAAGCAAGACCACTTTCACTATTCCAGAGTAAGGCCTTGCATAAATTTCAATAAGAGATGAAATATCTTTGGGCTGCTTAGGAGTGGAGAACATCACATGATGGAGATAAAGTAAATGTTAACAGATGTATAACTACTGATGTGAAGAAACACGGAGCTTCTGGACATGATGACCCATTTCCTTTAATAAAACCAATAAACTTGAACTGCTTATTTCAGGAAGTCGTTCTCGGAGCAATTACCAGTCTCATTAAATGCAGCTGTTGGTATTCTTGATGTAGTCAGCATGAATTAATTGCCACAGATAATAGGGCATTACTATATACAAACATTTTTTCAATCCAGATCATTTATATTCTGCCCCATAATTATTGTAATGAGAGCCAAATTGGCCATATTGAAGTCACTGTAGATTTTGCCGACTACAGACAACTGTTGAGATTTTTTTTTCCCCCCACTTCCTGATCGAATAGCCCGTCTAGTGCACATGCTCTGCTCCTACGGGCTCTAGTTGCAGATGGTCTCATTGCTATGCATAGAAAACCCATCTTTATATTTGCATTCGGTCAATTTTTCCCCTTTAAGTCGGACATCTGTCTCTGTTAGAAATTAATCTGCCGATCCCTGTAGAGCCGTCTTGGATTTTAATTAATTGTGTGGATGCATCAATAAGAGAGAATGGAAATGGCAGCAGTGGTTGCTGAAGTTGTACTTTTCCCTCTCGCTCTCTCTCTCTCTCTCAGTCGCCCTTGTTCAGCCCTCCACCCCACCCGCACCCGCACCCCACCCGCATCCCCCCTCTCTCGCTCTGCGCTTATTGAAAAGTTATTTCAAACTCAACACTTAGCGAAAATTAAATAAAGTATTCCTCGATAATGGATATTTGCTCCTTATGTAACTCATAAATGAGGTTCCCAGGCCCGTCTGCTTACTTAGTCATGGGCCGGTGATCCCATAGCTGGAAGGGATCTATGCTGCTTACAGTCCGGCAGGTACAGATCGGAGGCTTTCTTTTTTTTCCCCCTCCTCTCCCTTCCCCAAGTCCCCAGTCATCCATTTCACACTATTCTCACTGACCTTAAGGGAGGTGGGAAGGGAAGGCAACTATTTTTTTAGATTTTTTTTCTTCTTCTTTTTTAAAGGTGGCGGGGGGATGTACCTTTTTAATCCTACAGTAGACAAGAATTCACATCTCAGGTTGGCATTCATCTCCAATGGAGATGCGGTTACTTTTATTGGCCCTCTGGGAAAATATTAAAAGAAGCAGCAGAGGCGCTGCGAATAATTTGTAAGTGACAAGGAAGGAGATGTATTTGCCTGGAGGCTGGCAGTTTGTCTAGTGATGTGCCAGTGAGGACTTGATGTACAGCACCCTTAAATCAGACTTTTGTCAGGGATGATTGAGCTGTGATTGTGCACTATTCCACGCTGCTCTCAAAGGGGAACAAAGATCCTGTTGTCAATCCGCTGTGTCAGTTTAGAGTCAGCGATGCGGCAATGATGCTTACACCCACACACACACACACACTTGAGAATTTTTGGAGGACCTTAGTAGATTGTAAGAACACACCTTGAGGAGCTGCTCACATTCAACCCCAAGGGGGTTTTGTCACAAACATTGAATACAAATCCAGCTGTACTCTGTAGCCAGTCGGGATATCAGGATGTTTTTTCAAAGGGTTGCCTGAAGTCATCTCATTTGAAATGGGTTGAACACCAACATCTGTTTGTTTGAGTGAGCCAACTCCACACTTGGCAGCATCGGATACAGTCCCTTTGAGTAATCTAAAGCTTTTCAATGTCCATATATTGCCTCAATTAGCAAGCTAGCCTAGTGATTTGCGCGCTTAATGTGCTGTGTTGTACCTAAGGCTTGTTTTTGTATGAGTTTCTCCTCTTCTACTGTTAGTTGGCGTGCTGTGGTTCAAGCCCTTTGTCTAAAGCCCTGGCCCTCGTGTCATCCGCATAGCTGTGCTTGGCAAATGTATTGTTAATCTTATTTCATGTGACATTCAGCTGGCTTCTCTGCATTTTTAATAAGGTCGGTGGCATCCAGTCGGGGTGTGTTGAGAATTGCCATGTGTCTTTTTTCCCTCCCTTTAGGTGACCGAAACAAGGACAGGCCCTCTCGGATGCAGTAACTATGACAACCTCGATTCTGTCAGTTCAGTTCTGGTTCAGAGTCCTGAAAACAAGATTCATTTACAAGGTAGAACATCTATAATTGAACCAATCCCAGAGTTTCTGATGCAGTTGTCACTTTGTCATTTCAACTTCTATCTGCTGATATTGGAGTAGGCATACGGATGTCATAACCAATAAAGCTCTCTCACTTTTGATATTTTAACGCACATTATAGGAGTCCGTAGAATGGCATTCAGTTTGAAAGTAGTAGAAAGGTCTGAAAAGGTTTCAGAAAGGACATTAATTTATGTATTTGTTTCATTTCTGTTATTTATGCACATATGCATTCATTTATTACATCTGTCAACCCACCCATTTTCCTGGGATTTCTTATTTTAGAAACTCTCCCACCATCTTAACTTTTCCTTGGTGCATTTGTCAAGGAAATGAAAGTATCAGTTCAAAGGATCGTAAACAGCTGAAACTAAGGCAACAAATCTGAAGATTCAGTGCCTCTGGTGTCACAAATGTTGCAAATGGGCACCATTTACAGTTTAGGGCACTCTAACTTTGTCGTATTACCGTATGAGTCAGGAATCCCAGGAAAACTCCATTATTTTCAATTTTCATTTTCAACAGAAATGCCATTTATTCAGGCTATTATTCTCCAAAATATAAAATGTATTAAAAGTGTAGGCCTACTGCAAGTTATTAAAGATGGTGGCATCTGTTGACTGTTTGGGATGCAAATGCAAATGCTAATAGCATGCTGCTCATCATGTTGTAGCATGTGGTCATTAGCGTCTGCCCACTGTCATTGCTGCAGGACTTCAGGCCATTCTACCAGACTACCTGAGGAGCCGCTTCGTCCAGGCTGCTCTCAGCTACATAGGATGTCATTCGGAGGGGGAGTTTGTGTGCCGAGATAATGACTGCTGGTGCCGCTGTGGTCCCAATTTCCCACAGTGCAACTGTCCTGAATTGGATCTGAAGGCGATGGAGGACAGTCTAAGACAGATCCAAGACTCATGGAAACAGGCCAATCAAGAGTTTGAGGAGTCAGGTATGAAATATATCAATGACTCACATGTGGGATAGACAATGTGTGCTACATACAGTATGGTGTCTATTTATTTACAGAATGTACTTCTTGCAATATTCATGCATGCATCATACTATGTTATTGTTTTGAATCTATCTCAATGTCCCCATAGGGCATTGTGTTGCAGTCAACAACAAAACATGGCCCTACGACTCTTAAAACTTATTAAAAAAACAGTAGCATTCTGGCATAGTTTGTCAGACATGACAGTCCCAGAGACAGTGTCATGCTGCCCAATAAGCAATTTAGCGGCTGTTTTGAGTGGTGCTGGAAAACATGTCCCTCAAACTGCACAGTCCTTCCAACTAACAGGACGACATCGCTGTGCAGCGCCTTGTTATTCTACAGTGGCTGACAAGGAAACCGTGAGAAGAGCCTATACCTTTCATGGAAATAGTGCCATTGTCATTGTGGTAAAATAGCATTTTAGACTTGGCAAGATTTCCTGTCCCCTTTTCTGGGCGGCACGCCAGCTGTGCGCTGGTTTTATTCAGGGAACAGCAGAGTACTGTAATTTCACCTCCTATAGCAGCAGGCTTTGATTTGAAAATGTGAAAATGGCCGCCTAATGACCACAAAGACAACAAATAAACAGCGGTAATGTGCCGCATAATAATCAGCGAACAATCAGCTTTAGATGGATAATCTGATGTGCAATCACACACTCTCTGAGTCGCTAACTCAGCACAACAGGTTCTTCTTGGAAAAGAGCCAGCCCTTCTTTTTTCTAAATCTAGCGTCTCCCGTCATAAAAAAAGACATACGTAGTAATAAGTGATCGTAAAAACCTGAGTTGTTTAAGACATTGCAGTCATTTCTCATTAAAAACTAGACTTTATTGATTTTTTGGGAATTGAGGTCACAGAGATAATAATATAGGTATTGATTTTGCGGCTGAAAAATATGAATTTTGTTTCACTTCTCTCTGAAATAGATTTATATGCCACCACGCCATGCCGTCTTTCTAATTGAACTTGATTTGCTCTGTGCAGATGCATTTGATGGGACAATATCTTGTGCCCTATTAGCCATCGTGGAGGGTGGACGTGTAAATGTTATTCAAGGCGAATTCATACCCCCCTCCACCCACTCCCTATCAATGGCTGCTCCAGCATGCATCCTTTAACAAGCTCCAGACATGGCCAGATGGTGCGTTGCTCACTCTCGCCCTGGCACGCTGTTGTGCTCCATGTTGCAGATGAGTTCCAGAACTTTGTGCGAAGACTGCCAACATTCTACGCCTTAAACACGTCCGCCATCCAGTACTTCTGGAAGATGGACCCTGGTGTGCACCAACGCTACCAGCAGCTGGAGCTTGGCACCGGGCAGCTCCTCGGCAAAGCCCGACGGATCATCGGCAGGCTCTTCACGCTGAGCAAGAGATGCCGGACTCAGCCCCGAATCGCCATGCCCAGAGAGAGGTAGGATTACAACCGCCGCTGCTCACCGCACGTAACAATAACCGCCGAACAAATAGAACTTGTGTCCAGGCCCCCATCAGCTGTGACAAGGCATGCATTGAGTGTTTGGGCCAGGGAAGAAATAAGACAGAGAGAGAGAGAGAGAGAGAGAGAGAGAGAGAGAGAGAGAGAGAGAGAGAGAGAGAGAGAGATATGTGAGAGAGAAAGAGACAGAGAGAGAGAGAGAGAGAGAGAGAGAGAGAGAGAGAGAGAGAGAGAGAGAGAGAGAGAGAGAAAGAGACATCGTCTTTGTGGAGCAGGAGAGTGTCTGTCACAGAGGTGGCAGAGTGGAGAGCGCTACAGTACGAACTTGCCAGCAGCGACTCTCAGCAAAAGTCCCATGGAAAGGTAGCGTACTGCAGCTCATCACTGTGACATGTTCCACTCCAGATGAAAGTAGCTCCCTGTGTAACCAATGCAAATCTTCCATCTATGTATGTGCATGTTTCCATATGCTCTGAAGATACTATATGAGATGTTAATGAGGAATTCATGAGCACTTTTTATTTCCTGTTGAATGGCAGAATCCCTTCCTCTCTGCTTACATCAAAGCCACCCCCCCCCATCCCATAGTCCTTTCTGCATGTCACATAAATGTCAAGCTAGCACATATATTATACCACATATTATTCTACATCAACCAGCATAGTATGAGAAGGACTGTAGTAATTAAACACTCTGAAGGCTTCTTTGAAAACTTGCCATGCAGTAGAAGAATATAGTGCTCAGTAGTGCACAGACTCAGGAGTTGAAAGACAGATGCAGCTCTGTTGACCAAAGCTGGTGCTTCTCTTAAGAGAGAGGCTGTGCAAGGTCAGGATGCGATCCACGGGGAGCTGCGCCTCCTAAGCGCTCTCTAAATGGATTGACTGATACGGGCAAGGAGGAGGTGTGTCCTCTGAACTAATTATGAAACAATACCCTTTTATAGTCTGTTCCGCCTGGAACCGGGGGCAATTGTGGAGACAATAATTGTGTTAATGCTGAAGTGTTGGCCAGGGTCCCAGCCCCAGTCCCAGCACATCTTATCTTTTCGAAGAGAGACCCGGGATAAATAGATTGTCTCTTCCCTATACAAAACAGACATAATGAGAGCTATAGGTCAACACACTGGGTTGCAGAAGAATAGCAAGGGACAAATGTAAGGTACAATTTAAGGCCTGGAAAGATAGCAAATAACAAGGTCAAGTCTGTGGTTAGAAACTAGTTTGGGAGTTCTAGTACAAAACAACGGACAGATTTTCTTTTTTTATGTGATTTGTTTTTTCCTCCTATTTTCCTCCCTCTGTCATGCTCTTTCTATTTCCCCCATTTATGTCTGGATTATGGTTTTAGGTTATATTACAAAACAGCCCTTGTTCTAGGGGATGAAACACTAAATCCAAGATTTAATATTAAGATTGAAGAGATTAATCAAGATTGTAGTTTGCCTTGCATTCTGAGCCTGGAGGGACAATAACCCAGAAGAAGCAAAGCCAAAAGAATAGCCCCTCTTCCTTTCTAATGCGGGATTAGTATTGGCTGGGGTACAGCTTTTCAGAAATAGCGCACCAACTGGGAGGACTATGAGTTTAGAGAGTGCTGCTGATGAGAGTGGAGACCCTCATACTGTGAGTTTGATTCAAAGCATTTTTATGGCGCTTAGTGGGAATCCATGTTTTTTCGAGGCATCATTAGGTTACTGCCAACAGTTCAGATCAGTCTGTTTTGTTGTGTTCCGCTATGACAGATGTCATCGCCGCTTCCGTTTCACAAACGGGGGTTCATGGTTGATATTTGTACAGTTTGATATTTTAGTTGGATATTATTTACATTTCCAAATGATACAGCTCTCTTTATACACACATGCATCAGTTCTAAATTATTCACTTTTGAGCAGAAGTATCTCGAAAAGAGTCCACCCTTATAAGGGAGTGGAAGCAATGGTGCAATTATCAATAAAATAAATCAAGCTTGAAATTACCCTTCACTCAGTCCTACTTCCCACAACATTTTCATTCCATTTGTGTCCCTCTCTTCCCTCCTTCCGTCAGGCTATCTATCTCTCTATCAGAGCTGTCATCTACATATGCAGACCCTTCCATCTTGTGTGTACATGTCCTTCTATAGATCTCCATACAGTGAACACTGACATCATTTTTTGTGTCATTTAAAGGAAGCGAAAAGAATGAGGGCGTTAAATCCCTCAGATGCAAAAAGGTGTTTCATGGTCTTTCTTTTCGAGCCTCCTCATGAGTGTGTGTTTGTAATACGGTGCACGTCCATTGAAGGACCACACTCTTTATATCCTGAAACTCTTCACTTAAATTCACCATAAATTCAATATATTTTCTGGAAGAGCCATGCAGGCGTCGAACATCACATTAAATTAAAAGAAAAACCCTGAGGCTAATATCATTTATTATGACTCAACATTGAATGACTGCATATGGAAGAGGTTCTGACATGAGTGGGGGGGGTTTGATTCATTTCATCGCAGTAATGGATGCGATGCTCATTTTTCAATTGTAATTCATGAAATGAAATCTGGTTATTCACAGAGCAACGGATACGAGTGCATTCCTACCTCACTCCTGCCTAAACCCCCCCCACCCCCACAGCACCACACACACACACACACACACGCACACCTCCCTCCACCCCTTGCTCCCCAAAAAACTGCTGACAGCTGGCAGAGATTTCTTCCACTGCCACCCACCTCCACACTTCCCGTCTCCCAGTCAAGCGCTCTCTCTCTCTCTCTCTCTCTCTCTCTCTCTCTCTCTCTCTCTCTCTCTCTCTCTCTCTCTCTCTCTCCATGAATATTTACGCCCTTTGCTTGCCTAGTTTATGTTTGATTCTGGAAGGGCACCTTTTTTTCATGCAGAGCAGGACTTTTCGGCTAAGAATAATAGCAATCTTCTCTGCCCACTTGAGTGACAGTGCAAGCTTGGCAATCGGGATATAAATGTTTTCTTGCCACAAAGCAGCAAATTGATTAACATGCCGTGTACAAATGTCTCACAATAGCCGAAACAAGGCATTTCTCTAGTAGCCAAAGCATCAAAACACCATCTGTTCCTGCAAGGTATGGACATCAAACTCCACAAATGAGTTAGTTGTCATGCAAGTTTTAGTGTAGATGCAGAAAATAGTTATTTTAAAATTGTCATCATTTGACACTAATAGTTAACCACCCAATGAATAAATTAATCTCACGCTGAAACACACAGCAGAAAGACTGTAAATGTTTATTGATTCCACTAATGAATATGTTGTTAATAAGTATGAATGTGGTTTTCATTACCTTACAAAATATCAGCTAATCTTATTCCATGCTCCATGAAATCAAATGTGCCCATGCAATTTTTTTTTATACAGTTTTATACAGTATTTCGGGTTGTGCTATGCTTTGTTTAATCCCAAAAATCCCCAGTAAATCTCGATGGTATTTTATCGGTTCATAAAAAATCAGATAAATATGGATGAGGTTTTTTATGTGTCATCATGTACTGTACTTGGCTGCCTTGTATCCTATCCTCCACTGTCATGTGTTTCACCTTTTTCCTGTGAGTGTGAAAATTTCATGTGTGAGCATAGAGCTAGAGAAAATGCTGTGGCTATGAAATATACATTGGCTCATATGGAACATGCCTTGTCTCCCTCTCTACAGGCCCTTCAGTTACTGGCTGAGTTACATCCTCTCCATCCTCTACTGTAGCGAGAACAACCAGATTGGCTGGTACATGGAGGAGTCGCGCTCCTGCTCCTGCACTTACGAGCACCCGACGTGCCAGGGCGTGATTCCATGCACCGTGGGTGACGGCCCTTTCTGCGGCGCCTGCTCCTACGAGAACCGGTCGCGCTGCTCAAGCTGCAACCCTGGTTTCACGCTGAGCCAAGGCGCCTGCCGCAACACCGTGCCCGACTCCACGGACAACTACATCGGTTTCGAGACAGACTTGCAGGACACGGAGATGCGGTACCTGCTTCAGAAGCGCGACGGGCGGATCACGGTGCACGCCATGTTCATCAGCAATGACGTGCGGCTCAATAACTGGTTCGACCCGTCGTGGAGGAAGAGGATGCTGCTGACGCTGAAGAGCAACAAGTTCAAGTCCACCCACGTGCACATGCTCCTGGGAATGTCCCTCCAGATCTGCCTTACTAAAAACAGCACCCTGGAGCCCATGCTGTCGGTGTATATCAACCCCTTTGGGGGCAGCCACTCTGAGAGCTGGATCATGCCCATTGACCAGAACAATTATCCAGACTGGGAAAGGACCAAGTTAGACATACCGCTAGACTGTTACAACTGGACGTTGACCTTGGGCAACAAGTGGAAAACCTTTTTCGAGACGGTTCACTTTTACCTGCGCAGCCGCGTGAAGGTGCCCTCGCCGCACGGGAACGCCTCCGTTTACTACGAGCCCCTGGAGGTGCTGGACTCCTCGCGCAACCTGGGCTACATGAAGATCAACAGCATGCAGGTGTTTGGCTACAGCATGCACTTTGACCCCGAGGCCATCCAGGACCTCATCCTGCAGCTGGACTACCCGTACACGCAGGGCTCGCAGGACTCGGCCCTGCTGCAGCTGCTGGAGATACGGGACCGGGTCAACCGGCTCTCACCGCCGGGCCAGCAGCGCCTGGACCTCTTCTCCTGCCTGCTGCGCCACCGCCTCAAACTGTCCACCACGGACGTGATCCGCATCCAGGCGGCCCTGCAGGCCTTCAGTGCCAAACAACCAAACTCCATGGAATACGAAACAACCAAATTATGTAGTTAATAAAGCGAGGCAATCTTGTGTGTCGCACGTGTGTGTCGGTGGCACAATCACCCGGGCCTGATTACACTTTGGAGCTATGTCAGTAAATCAGTGGGGGGCATTCACAGTAATTGTGTTTGTTAATCAGCCAGGTAGTCGGAGGGGCGTAATGTTAGGCTAGCTTTCAGTAGATTAGCAGATCGTCTGAATGGCCGTCATGCCTTTTTTTTGTTCCCTTTTCAATCAAATAAAGGAAACGTGACAATTGATACGCTGTATATCAAGCAGTGTTTCTCAAGCAAACACATAGCTTGTCGGTTGGGAAATTATGGAGTTGTCCTAGCTGTTTAGCTGTGCAGCAACCTATAGACATTTTTTAAGAAGGATGTTTTACAGTGCAAATCTTATTTGGGCTAAAGAGCTTTTTGTTTGTAATTCGCATGGCTTTTTATTTTGTATTTTTATTTCTAAAGCTGATTGTATGAGCAACACATTTGAATTTGAACCCACCCTCGTTAGTGTAATCAGGTCCTACTGTACCTGGTAGAATGCCAGACTACTCAATATATCAGATCTCTCTTTTTAATGTGACCACTATGTCTCACACATGAAGCGATATGTATTACTAGGCAGATTCATTTTGATGGTAGTACTATTTTTCAAATATTTGTAAGCCTATGATATTGAAGAATAATCCTGTTAAAACAGAATTCATCACACTTGCTATTGTATGTTCAGTTCCATGTACTTTTATTTTTATAAACCTTATTTGTGAAAAAGGTTACAAGAATAATTTCCACAATATGTACAAAAAAAAACATTAATTTGTTAATACACTAAATAAAAGTCATTTTTATGTGCGGTCTGTAAATATATTTTCAAATTTGATCGTAAGATGAATTTTTCTGTAAAATTTAATATGAATAATTGATATTATCATTATCCAGTAAGCAGAAAATGCACAGTTACTCTGCAAACCACAATAGCGCACTGTCAAAAAAAAAAAAAAAAACATAAAATATATGTATTCTTTTTTTCCCTTCTGGTGTTGTTCCATTTTCTCTAAATGTTTGAGTGATATCACAAAACACACGTTATATGTACATCTTATCTTTATTAGAAAACCATGTCTGCATTTCTATTCACAACATTGCTGTTGAACTTCTCTATATGTTTGTCACACAAAGAGCAAACCATCTCATTTTATTTCAAGGCTGTGTTTTCCGAGCTGCATCTAGGGTCTTGCCGAGCACTTTGGCAAGCAGGATCTGCAGGCCCTTTGTGAGTCGCTTCCTTGAGTGAACCTTTGCAATTCATCTGTGTGAAAGGCTTGGACAAGATGCAACATGCCTGACAAGCGAATAATACATTAAAGCCGGCTAGCCCCCTGGAGCATTGCTCGCCCCAGTCTTTGGCATAAACACTCAGTGACTTGTTCCACCACTAATGACTTTTCCCCTTGGATATCCTTGAAAGCAATCCACCAAAACAAGTGGTGCACATACTACAATGGAGAGAAGTTGCAAAACATTTCACCCAACTTTTGATGGGCATGAAAAGGGGACTAAATAGGTTATTGATTGGTTGTCCAGGGAGGTTCTTGCTTTTTATACTTTGAAGTCCCCTGAAGTGCACATCGTTCTGGGCATTTATTAGTAATTCATTATTGCTCCATAAACATTTCCCTAATTAGAAATGTATTTCTTACATAATGTAATGACTGTTAATTTAAACCCAGGCTTAAAAGCCAAAGTTTGATTTTGTGAATTTTGATTATATCACTTTGGAATCTCATGGGCCTTATTCTAATTATTCTTGTCCTATTAATGTGAGAATATATTCAAAGTTTTCAATTAATGAAGGCAGCCGATCACATTTAGGGCACGCTTCTCATCAGTGGTAGCAGCGGAGACTCGGCGTTGGAGCCGAATTGCTTTCTCCACAGGTCAGCCAGGTCCAGCTGATCGGCTTTACGGTGACAGGGGGGAGAATAACCTCTCGCAGACCCACTCTGTCTTTTGCATTTACATTGATAGATGTGCTGGTGCTGGAAGAATGGCGGGCACAGAATCAAAGCCCATTACCTGTGATGTTTCTGCCCGCAGCCCCTTCCAGTCCACTGCAATCGGCCGAGTTTTACGTCTCAGTGCAGACGTCGGAGAACGGAATGGGCTTTTTCCTTCCTTCCTTCCTCCCAGCCAGCCGCCTCTTCTGTGGGAGCGCAGGGATTAGCTATTGAGAGGTATCAAAGATCCATGCATCACTACTATAGCCCAGTTTTTTAGCCATTCATTGTAGTGGATGCATAGAGGTTTCATTCACATCTACTCCCAGAGCAGCTGAATGAGATTGCCCCTAAAGGACAGATTGAAAATAGACTAACCAACGTGCAGATGAGCTGGAAAGTGCATTACCTGTACTTACAGGTTGCAGTTAGGAACACCAAAGAGTAAGATACATGACTGCCTTAGGAAATATATTTGCATTTCCAGACAACTGACATTAGGCAACTCTTCACCACTGTTTAGGGGTAACACTTTATTTTATGGATCACATATCAGCCCGTAATACATACCTAATTGTAATTGCATGTGTTAAGAAACATCAATCATTTGTTAGGCATGAATTCAGATATTTCTTGTTCATGATGAATTATGCCTTTGTTCTTGAAATGATCTTAATAAGGACCTAGTGGGCCTTGATTTTGAGTTACTAACAACAAGCAGTAAGTGCCAGAAGAGAACATGTATAACTTCCTAGTACTGTCTGAATAACTCCCTAATAGTGGTAGAACAGTTGTAGAATAAGCAAGCATATGCAACGCGGGCAGTGAAATATAGCATTTAGGAGTAGCTGCATGCTTACATATTCCACAACTGTTCTCCCACTATAAAGGATTTATTGAGAGAGTATACTAGGAGTTTATACATACACTCTTCTGGCAGTTGGAACTCATTAGTAAGTAGAGATCAAGGCCTACTAAGTCCTTATTAAGGTTATGTAAAGAATAAAGGCCTAATTCATCATGAATAAGAAATTTGTGAATACATGCCTAACAAATGGCTGATGTTGCTTAATACATTTAATACATGCTTTAGAAGTCACTAATACAGACATTAATTAGGCATGCATTAGTGCCTAACATGATCCTTAAAATAAAGTGTTACCTGTTTAAGGAATATTTTTTGTTCTGGTAGCATCTCCAAATTAGTTTGGATGACATATAGTCATGTGAGTGGATAAATGCAAGTTTTTTTTCCCACCACCAGCCATCCAGGGAATGAAATCACCTAACAATAAAAGAAAATCTAGTTACAGCATGCCATTGCTAATTGTTTTGTTATAAGACATCTTTAGCATGTTCTAGAAATGTTTGTATGCCTTTTATGTACCTAGTTCACATGTTTGCACAGTTTTCCTTTAAATCAACACATATAATTGCTCAGTTATGGTATGTGTGTGTGTGTGTGTGTGTGTGTGTGTGTGTGTGTGTGTGTGTGTGTGTGTGTGTGTGTGTTGAGTGGTAGTGGGGGTGGGGCGGTGTTAACGACATTTTTCTAGATGACAGTCTAGTGCCAAGTGTCTCCTATTTACTGTAACTTTGACAAACACATAGATGAAGGATGAAATGGTTGGCTCATCATGCACAGTTCTATATTTGGATGTGTGCATGCAAAAGCAGTACATAGTGTAGATAAAAGGATCTCATGCCATAGTAGCTCCTGCACTGATTTTAATATCAGTCCTTTAGCCTACCAGCATCCCTGTCACTCTGATTAGAGAAGAACTGCTAGCCAGAGGCTTCACATTTAATTACAGTATCTACAGTATCTATGGAAGACGGCGATGTTCATGATGTAACAGCAAAGACATTAACAATGAACTACCGAAGGCTATACAACACAAAGATTATGAAAAATGATCCTGCATAGTGCCCAAGCATAACTTTTAAAGAGATAGCTTCATTATATAATAATGTTTCAGGGGATGAATAAAAGAATCCATTGAACAAGATGCTTACAAAATGTTTCACTAAACCAGATGCTTGGTAGAAAAAACATCCCATAATACTCAATGTTGAGCTAGCTTGCATTTGGCAGCAGGAGATGCAACATAAAAACAAACTAAAAGCTGTGGAAATCCTGAGGTAAAGTGAGGAAGCATGCTTTCAGCGACTTTGATATTTCTGGTTGGGGCAGTGGAGATGCACATCCAGACAAGACAATCCAGCCATCCACACACAGACAGTTGTTGCCAAGACAGATGTCTTGTCAGTCCACATTTATGTCTCATTTTAGCCAGAAAGGATGCAGTTTCAGCAGCCAGAGGTCTGTCTCAACTATTTCTATTTTTTAACCTTCTTCCCGATTTAGACGAGGCAAAAGCATGTAGCTGACATTCCCAACATAATAGAACACCTCACACATTGACTTCAGGCTCCATGAACAAGCTACACACAAGGCTGCAGACTGGGCTACAAAATATCTCGGGGATTTGTTCAACACACTCTATGCAGCTTGGTTGAATCCGATGTCTTAACTTCTTCAAAAAGAAAAAAATGTTGAATTAGTGAAATAATTCCTCACATCAAGTTAATCAATAAGGTGTCATAGCTGTGCCCAACAAAACTCCCCTTTAATGTACTGTAAGTCAAATAGGACTGCTCATGCATCCTGTCAGCAGTTAGTTGAGCAGCATTCTTATTGTGTTCCTCCAGGTTATGCAACAATGAAGCAGAGAACCATAACTTGCACAGCACCTAATTCATTATCCATGTCAACAGAAGGCGTCACTTATCTGCCATGCACATAACACGGCTGCTTAGTGTTACTACCGTACCTACCTGAGTCTGTAAATGAATACAAGTGTGCAGAGATCAGGAAAAAAAAAACCCTGCTGTCTGTTTTATATTTGTTCACTGTTTATGCTTGTGCATTGGAAGGTGCATGAATGCAAGTCTGATCAATGCCATGTTTTTAGCTTCCATATGTATTTATCTTCACCACATTATCTGTCTCTGTATCGGCCCTCTGTGCACACTCCATCGCTTTCTTGCACTTCACGGATCATCATACAAGACAATCAGGCAACACTTCCAAAATAGATGCCTGCATGCCTTCCAATACCTTGCCTCTGTCTCTCTCTCTCTACCTCCCCAACATACAGCCTGGAGATGTAATATAAGCACTCCTTGGGACTTAATGGAGATACTAAAATATAATGTGCATGCATGAAAGTGAAACAGTCCAGACTGAATTTTTGCAGGTGAAGGTGACACTATAACGAAAACACAATTCACATGGAAAATTGTTCCCGGGGAAAATGTTATCTACGCTGCGAGATGTGATGTCCCAGCAGTGAAAGACTTTTACTAGAATAACTCTCTCCTAAATAGATTGGCCAAAGTGCATTCCTTTTTCAAGGTTCTGAGGTTGAGTGCGTTTGGGAGGTAATTGACATTCTTGTGGCATTTCTCTTCTCTCAGAATATTTGGAGCGCCAATGTTTAGGTGCATAAATTATATTTATGCACATTACGTTTTGCTGCCAGAGGGGGTAAGTGAAACTAATTTAGTGGCAATAAAACTAAATTAATGGAGTACAAGCATCAGAGCACATAAAGAAGTAATTCTGTCTGAAAGTTATATTAACATCAAGAGTATGTAATTGTGAAAAAGGGGCCTATAAAAAAAATGGTTTGGTCGGCCAAATGCAAATGTGTCTCTCAGTGATCCCCAGTTTCAATCAAGGCCCTGCAATTGGGCAGGATTAGAAAAGAAACAGAAATAGCTCCAGCATCAGATTATTTTGCAGCCCTGAATTACACTCTGTAATGAAATAGAAAAGGAGCTTTTTGATAAGGCCTTCGCAAAACATTTCCTCACAGAACTACACTAAAGATTTTTTTTTTCCTTTCTTTTTTTTTGTGCATTAGGCAGCTTGTGTGCATGTGCTGCAGTGTTTGCTAAGTTACAGGGGTCAGAAATGGCTGCACAGAACAAGCTAGCACAAACTGCTGTAAACAACCAGGGGAAGATATTGTTTGCTGAAGTAGAAAAAGAAGGAAACTTACGAGGCTCTGAAACCCAGTTAGAAGTTGTGCTTCTGTGCTCCCTAGATGCCTCAACACCCATTACTTTGCTCTCAAGGTAAGAGCAAGCTTTCTATTAAAGGCGAAGGCCATTGACAGTAGTTCATTAGTGTCACAGGAAACACAAGAAATCAAAACAAACCAGCTCTGCGCTTTCTTCTGTCTCTTGTGCCACGGTGTATACCAGCAGCGTTAAAACCCAGGCAACTGTTCAAACAAATTCCGTTTGCTCACTATTAAGAAAATCACGGCATCCTCCTGTGATCTTAAGTCCTCACTCCGAAAGGGAAATAGCTGAAGGCTAGCTCCAAGGTTGCCCACCTCAATTTCTTAATTCTGGGCCTCGTTTTGCACACCTCAACTGCATGCCGCAGCGGCACATGCGGTGATTTGAAGAATGTATTTAAGGCAATTACTAGGGTCCTCTCCCCCACACCTGCTGGGCCTCTCTGCATGCCGTGCAGTTTAACTCCCTCATAGGCATGAAGCAATTAAGAGAGCCTCCATTCCACGATGGGAGTTTGACCAGGCTAGAAAATATTATATGAGGAACATCATTTCTGTCCTACATTGTAAAAGATGGACTTAATTTGCAGTAATTTTCCTTGTGCTCCACGGTTTTCATGCACTGGGCATTGTGACAGTGTTAGTGATGCTGAACTGTGAGAGTATATCGACATTATTACTGGAAATTGCTGCGGTAGTGCTTAGATAGATTGCTTCTATAACTCTGGTTTATTATTATTAATAACAATAATAATAATTATAAAAACACTATTATTATTATTATTATTATTATTATTATTATTATTATTATTATTATTATTATTTAGCTGTATCAATGATTTATTGTTTGAAGATAACAAGATACTTCACTGCTGTCCCCAAGATGTGCAGAGATATACTGACTAAAAGAGAGCAAGTTTATTTTTTTAAGACAGCTAATGTATTTCATGAAATTCGAAAACCAAGCCCAGTTGAAATCAGTTGGTTTCCTAAACAACAATTAAGGTAGCCTTTGTGTTATTGTACTGAACATAAAGACAACTAAAGGAACTAAAAACAAGGCAGCTGAGACATTTTCTTTTCATAACGATGGTCATGCTTTTTTCACACTGCCCTGCTGAATGTGATGACACACACACACACGCGCGCACACACACACACACACACACACACACACACACACACACACACACACACACACACACACACACACACACACACACACACACAAGCGTGAAGGTGAGGAGGTGATATTGACTATGACTCAGCTACACTGGGCTGTGTTGCAGACTGCTGGTGGACTGTGGCCATTCTTTCTGCTCATACTGTGACAATGAAACAGTAGACAGCATACTCTCAAACACTAGACACACATCAATGGCCTATCAGTGAGCTCTTCATGCTATGCAGGTGTTATGTGAGGTGGAGTGTATTGGCCATGGGTCAATATAGTGAGCTCTAACAGGGTAAACAGGAGCCCACTGTGAAAAGGAAGGGCCTTGCTTTGTCCTGACGGGAATTATTTTCATTATTGGCTGGCAGACAATTTATTATGCAGTTTATTGTGTCTGCTTGCCAAAACCAGAAAAGTTACTTCTCATAATATGCAGCACTATTGCAGCAAGCTGTGTAATAAACAGTACTATATCATCAGGTGATCCAGCACATTTACCGGAGTTTGTTTTTGATACAATAAGATTTCTTCTAAAAATTTGCAAATGAGAATATATAGATAATGATAATAATAGTAATGGTTTTGCTGAATCATGGCTTCTTCACAGTCTATTACTGTACATGTTGATCCTGTTCAAGCACATATTGTGCTTTATTTATTGAGTCAGACTTAAGATTAGAATAATGAATAAAGTTTGTTTATTATCGTCTGCAAGGGTTTTAGGTTTCACTGGAGAAAAAGGCAGATGAATAAATATATTATAGACAACGTTTTAATACAAAATTAATAATGACAGTATGGTCCTGAGAATTAGTTGGCAATCATCCCATTAACGGCCTCGGTTGGTCTGATTGGATAATAATGATTGTACTAACACCATGGAGATATATTGGTGGAAATATAGATGGTGTTCTTCTCTCGTGGGGCCTTGCAGACACATCCAACAGGCAGGGAGGAAAATAATTGTTTTGTTTGTCACAACTTCCCTTTTCTTGAAGTAAACAATATCAAATTACATTCCACAGGAATCTCTGTGCTTCTAGGGAGTTACTGGCATTTATTGTCATCTAGCATTTTTTTGTGTGTGTGTTGTCCCAGCCTAATTTTGAACATTGCAGGGACTCACATCATTAGGTGGTGATTGGCACATGGGGGGCTGGGACTGGAGGGGGGGCACACTATTTTCAAAAAGAAATGAATCTGTTCTGCAAGCACCCGCCTCCCCCCTAACACACACACACACACACACACACACACACACACACACACACACACACACACACACTTCTCAGCACTGCTTGAGGAGACGGCCATGTTCTCCTGGGTATTTTCTCATTTATGATGGCTTTTCACTCATGGCACTTTTTTTTTTTTTTTTTTGCCACTCTCTCCCCGCTGCTCTGGCTCTCAGTCTCATATAGTATGTTGGCTGGCTTGACTGGCGGGCACTTCCTCATTATTTGCATTGTGCTACCTGTCAGTGCTAATGAGAGGAGGGACTGGGGTAGTGTGGCAGATTGCATGGATTAATGCCGGCGAAGCAGCGGCGGGGGAAGTCGGGGAATAAAGTGGACTCGCAGTTCATTATGGAGGATGTATGACATTTCTAACGTAGCAGTGCCAGCCTTTCTAATACAGGCCTAATAATAAACACTCAGGACTGTTCTTAAGGCCCCCTGTCCGTCTGAGATTGTTTGCAGACAGTGGCGCTGCTAGACCACCTTGCTGTTCATGCAAGAACATCCCTCCTCAAATTCCAGCTGAAATTGCTTTTTTTACTTAAGTGGTATGTTTGCTGTGTCCTCGGCTGAAGAATAATAAGTGACTGGTTTTTAAGTTAAAGAAGTAGTTTTGTGGAAATACATGTCATGCCTCATTTTTTTTTGTCCTTGCTCGATATTTGTAAACCACTTGTGCTGTTTCTACAACGTAAACAAAAGACTTTGTTGTTCGAGGGTATTTGGAGTGCATTGATCAAATCCGTGAGTTTGACAGCGAGACGCCGAAAAACCTCAATTATGTGGAGCCACGTCACTCTGCAGATGAAGGTGACGTTTCATCATCATTGAGTCTGCCTCCCCACAGCTGCCTGCAGAAAGCAGGAGTCAGCGAAGCATGCTCTACATTACAAACCAAATCTCATTGCTGAGAGGAGGGCCACGGCGACACCTAAACAGTGGAAATATTTATTGCTGCCCAAATCAAGTGTGTCAACTTCCCTCGCACACGGCACATCCTTAGGAAACACACACACACACACACACACACACAGATATGCATCTGCTCTGGAATTATGTACAGTATGTCTATCGCTCAACGGTGTATACTTGAGTATATGATAAATTATCCTCCGATTGAAAATGGAGCGCTTCCTTAAATACCTGCATCACTAACGAGGCACCCCACATGTTCCAACTGGGTCTCGCTGGCCCCTCTATTAGCGTCCAGGGCCAGTGAGGGGAGCTGCCGGATGGCCACACTCACTGAGTGATTAAGTAAACCTTGGGGCTGACAAGGCTCCAAATCTCAGAGGAAGAACCCGTTAGACTAATGTGAGGCTCGGCTTAACAAGGATGGCGGAGGGAGTGATGGGGGGAGGAGAGTGCTTGGATGGCGTGGTGTGGGGGTGTGAATGTGTGTGTGTGTGTGTGTGTGTGTGTGTGTGTTGTTGGGAGGGGGGGGGGGACTTGAAGAGTTTGCGGGCGTTCGGCTTCATAAGAAATGCTCCATTGCGAGAAAGCACTGAAGAGAGAGAAAAAATGCCTGACAGTGCTAAAGCAAACTGTAATGAGTCTCTGTTTTGGGCCTTCCAGCAAGTTGGACTTGCAGAAAATCCGCAGGTGTCCATGCTTTGTTTCGTTTCTGTTTTTTTTTTTTTTTACACAAATGGAGGCAGTCTCACGTGAGTTTAAAAGTAGGACTTGAGCATGTGGGCCTTTTTTTTCGTTCTCTCAGTTCTTTCCTGGAAAACACCTCCGACTCCATGATGATAGGAATTATGCTGATTGTTCTAAGTGAATGAAGAACTAAGTTTCCGTGTCCTCAAGGCATTAAATATGGCTCAGATTAAAACAGCGAAGATCCTCATGTGACTGTGGTTTCATTTGAAGACGGATCAATTAGTCTCCTCAGCCCCGGATAGTAGCTTAAAGCATTGTTTTTGCTTTTGACAACATCTCAAACAATAGACTCATTGAAAGCAAGATCTATTGACTGACATATTTGTGTGGCAAGACTGATTGTTGTGCTGCCCAAGCAAGACCAAAGTTAGGCATTCATTTCATATGACTTCTTTTAAACTTCAGTGGAACAAGAAAAATGCTGGCTGTATAAGGCCGTGCTGATTGAAAGTACATTTTAGTCTAAAAGTTCAAAGTAATAAAAGAATTTTGATTCTGGCAAATTTTGAAACCCACTTTTCTAGCCTAGTGTTTTGACATTGTTCATAGGCACTTGCGTTACCATGGAGCCTTGCTTCCTGACTGTACCTATGTCCTTTAAAAATAGCAGGAGCAGTCTGTCCATATGGTAATGTGTGAATGCAAATGTCGCTGGCCCAACCTCTGTCAGAAAGCCATTACATTTTTTTCCCTTTCTTCTTCTTCTGAGAAAGCAACAGCAGAAGGCTCAGAATCATTTCCATCGACCGATTACTTTTTCTTGACAATGTCGGCGTGTAGAGAAAGGCACAAAGTACTACAGTAAACGTTTCCAGGGTCGGCTGACGTATTCAGTGACTTTCGAGCATTCTGTTCCTCGGGAAATGGGATATGCCACAGCACTGAACACAAGTCCCTGCACCTATCAGTGTCATTTCATCTCCTACTTAAAGCTCTTATTGTGCACGCTTAAACACTGTGTTAGAACCCTGCTCTTCTGGTCCTTGACACTTCACTTCACTGCGAGAGGCACACTGATATACTGCAAAGCACTGTCTGACTTTGCCATGAGACTGACTCAAGTGGCAGAGAGAGACACAACTCCCTACTCTTTTTTTAATGGAGGCCGTCACAAAGTTGATGTTATTTTTGTACTGCAGCTAACAAGTATTAAGGAGTTGATCAATTCACTTATGAATCTAATGAGAAAGTGTTTAACTTGGATGTTCCGAGATTCCAATGACTTATTGACAGACTGGAGGATGAATTATGCTTTGACTAATAGCTCATCTAGGTTGCACGGTCAATTAATGTAGTTTTGTTTTCTGCTTTGTTGTTGAAAACCGTATTACAAGGCAATGGACAGGCAATTTCAAGCCAATTCAAGACAAAAATTAAAAAAAAAACAGCATCACAGATGCCATGCAGCATTCACAAATAATGTTTATTTTATTTTTATAATTTAAAACCATTACATTTTCTACTTCTTTAGATATAATCCTAGATCAGGATTAGTAGCTGGTATAAATTCTATCAGCTCCTGAAAAAAAGGATAAAGGATAAAGAAAGAGAGAAAAAATTTGCATAGGCACAAAAGTTGACAGTTCACACAAAAACAGAAGCGTGGTGGTGACAACTTTTAGTAATTTGTAGGGCTACAGAGGGTATCTTGGGTCACTGCTTAAAGTTATTTGCATTCTTATTTTGAGCCCATCCCGGTCCCTATCCCTAACACTCCTCACACCAACTTTTTCAGCAGGAGCAGTGAAGGTCAGACTCAGCATTCTTGCCATCAATCTTTAAGTGTGTAGTCTATTATGGCTTCCTAACCTTCCTCACCCTTGCTCTAATTAGTTTGGGTGCTCTCCGGCTTCTTCGTTTAAGGCAATATCTATAGGGTGGCCTTTAATGCAGTGCTGTCACCCAAGAGTGTGCCATGCTATGCGGGCTGTGCCTTTGGCAGCTAATGCACTGGGGAAGTAGGAGGTCAGATAAGAGCTTTTTGAAGGATGGAAACTCAAAATCAAGCACAGCAAGAACTAATGCAACTAATGTGAAGTTCTTTGACAGGTAAAGTACTTATGCTTCAACTCTTAACACCTAATCATAATACTTCAACACACCCCATTCTGTCTTTTTTAACACTAAACGGTTTAAAAAGATGCATTAAGAAAATGACATGTAACAAAAGAGTTATACAGTTGGTTATGAAAATTAAGTAAAATACAAGTAAAACTATGTCTATATTTGACTTCTTGACGTATAAATTAACCATGAATTTGTAAAAATGTTTATGATGCGTTGATTAAACCTGCCAATCAATCAACTAATATACAGACTTCTAATCATGAATCTGTGCACATTCTTTTTATTATTTATTCATTTACTTTTTTGAGCTCTTTGAATGGAATATTGACTGATTACAATTGACATTTTCACCAGCTCCTTCCTAAACCAGTTCAGCATGCAAGCACAGTCTTACTTAAATTTTTCAATACTATGTGACAGCATACAGCATTCTCTTCAATAACCTTCCCCTTTTCCCCACATTAAAAATCATCACAGTGTCTTGGACACACGGAGAAAATGCCCTGCAGGGGTGACCCTGAGGAAATGTTCTTCTGGCGTGGTTGGTGGTGGTGGTGGCGGTGGGGAAGGGTATAATTCACCAGTGCGGTTTAAAATATTGCCACCTGACACTTTGCATACATTTCATAGCTTTGAAGTCATCTTAGAGGTGCCATCTCCCAGCCAATTAGCATAATAGAAAGGTTAGTAGAGCCAAGCTCACAAATCACAACATGCAAACATGGAAAGGCATCTGGGAAGGGGGTAGAGCAGTGGTACTCTCTTCATAGCAAATTTGATACTGTATCCTTTGTCTAGTTTTATTTATTTTGGTAGAGCCGGCAATAAAAGATTTACCTGTAAGAAAACCATTCCACATAGAAAGAAGAGAAGCTCTTTTCATCCATTTTTGAGTAGATGAGTTTGCAATGTGGGCATAAGAGCTGACATGTATGTTTTTTTTTCTTTTAACACACACATGCATGTTCTTTTTTTCATATAAAATGTCCAATTATTTTCCCCTTTCTGAGAAAATTCGAGAATGCTGACGCTTTTGTCTGTAAAGGCCGAGGCTGCCTTTTGAAGTTTCATGCTGTGTTTGAGGGGTGTACATTTCTGATGAATTTTTCTTTCACTTTGGGCAGACTCGCACTGTCGTTTGAAAGTGTTTTCCTGGTGTTATTTAACTGATCCACTGTCTAGAGTCTAGAAGATCCACCTTCTTTAGACTACAAGATCCCGGGAGTCTCTAAATATTCATACTCTCTTCACCTGTGTGTTTTTCTCGTACTATGTAGTGTATACCTGGAGGGGAAATACATGTGGCACAGATTCTAGAGAAGAAAAGTTCAAAGATCATAATGGATGCTAAGAATGATAAAACAGTGTCTGCTCTAACCTGGGGGATAGAAGCTATTCACTTAATATTCATTGAAAGTTTTCTTGTACGGGAGTTCTGTTTGTGTGAATATCAATGAGTTTCCCCTGCACAAATGCCTTCAGATCAACCTCTGCAACCTATTCATCCTGAAATACCAACAGTGCAGCAGCATTTAAGGAGGTACAATGAGAGATCGCTGTCTTTTATACCTAGCGGCTGAGATGGCCAGCACCCTCCCTCTTTTTCACCATAATCAAGAGTGAGAAAACACTCTTGACTAATCATCTAAAAGACGCCAAGCTGTTGAAAAGCTATCATCATTAGGAGATTTGTGTGTGCCGCAGTGAAGGAGTGGCGCCTCGGGTGGTGTAGGCAGATCTGAGGTGGCGCTTTTAACTCGCTTCAAGTCTTTGTTGTCGTTCTGACACCACATGTGCAATTGTTTCCCGATAACAAAACACCCCACAGAGGCTGAACGGGAAACACAAAAGAAAGACAGAATATCCCTGTTTATCTCCTCTTGGGATTTTGTAGCACATTAAGATAAATGAATGCCAGCTCAGAGTCTGTGTGAATGTACATTGTAGCACCAAATAGCACCAATAAGGAAATTACGTTTACGTTTACATTTAAATTCATAACTTAAAAAAATAGCTTCTTTTAACGACCTGCATTCATAATGTATAAACTAGATGCATCTTTTGAGTCGTTCTTTACGGCTACGTCTTTAAGGCTATGATGCCAAATGAAACATCGAGGCTACATGAGAGTGAAGAGAGGAACAATTAGAGAGAGAAAAGCAATGACAACCTCCTTATTTGTTTCCTTTCCTGCCCAGCATGAGTTGTGTGCTGGCTGGCTTAGGCAGACTAATGTAGACTCTGTGTCTGTTTAAATGAGGAAGGACGTCGAGGATTGTGACAGAGTCCCCTGCCGCGGTGTTTAAGAGATACTACTTCTTAATCATGACCATGACCACCACACTTTATGGTTCAGATGACATGCTACATATTCATCACAGCTTTACCTGCTGCAGACGGATACAAGGAAGTTTATTTGTCACATGCATATAGTTAGTGGATGCAAAAAAGCAGTGAAATGTGTCTGTTGTGGGCTGGTAGTGGAGGGATTGGTGGGGAGGGGGGAGCTAAGGGCTGCATAAGGATGAGTGATGAATTGTGTGGAGGAGTGTCAAGAGCTTGTTGACTTGCTAGGTGGGGGTGGGGGATAGCAATATTATAATGTCTCAAATGTGTGGTAAACATATATTTTCCCCAGCATTTGATATGCAATCAGATCCTGTCTTGTTGAGTTACAACCTTGACCCATATCCAGGCAGAAATAAACAATGGCTATATGCTAAAATGATTGCTACTTGTCCCTGTAGATAACAGTTAGCAGTTACCTTTAGCGTCATATACTGTAGTTGGGCTTTGTCTGAGATTACAACAATGAAAAAAACCTTCCTGTCGTTAATGATGAGAGGCAGTTATCAGCGATATAAGTATGTGTTGTCACATGACACGCCAGTCTATGACAGGCTTTACTAAGTTGTTGTGACAATCGCATAGGAGTGACATCACATTGCTTTATCACACAACTTTGACTGCTGTCTGATAAGTAACCTAATTATGCTTAACCTTTGGGAAGAAGACGAAGGAGACAGCAGGCCCATCTCTCTCTCTCTCTCACTCACTCACTCACTGTGTGTACTGTGTTTTATGAATGTGTGCATAATGCAAGCCTTTCTCCGTTTTATCTATTTATATTGACTTCTGTTTTGGGAGCCCAATTGGCCCTTGGGGACATGAAAGCTTTACTGTACTCTACGCTACTGTATCCATCATTCATGCTAAACTGCCTATTTCATTAGACTGTCTAATAGAAGACTATTTTCTTCAGCTTACTGATTTAATTATCTCCCTGTATACATGTTTGGCTAAATCAGAAAAAATGGCGCAGTGAAAAATATCTGAAATGGTTGTATCTCTTTTGGCTCATATAAATTCTGTTCAGTTCAGTCCGATAATTTCATCAAGTTGTCTCTTCCATGAAGAGATGCTCATGAGGGACTGCTGCTGCACCCCCCCCCCCCCCCACACACACACACACACACACATACACACACACAGACACACACACTAGCTGTATACTCCTGTGGCTGCTTCCAAACCCACAGCATATCAGGAGAAATAGGACAGATTGGAAGAGATTGCAGCCTGCTCTCGTTAATGGTGTGGAAGTAATGGGTCTTAACCATTTCCATCTTTCATTGACAGCACTCTGGCGACTGTAAAGAAACAACAAACCATGATAAAAATGAAGACGGTGCCATAAATGAGCAAAATGAAAATGGACATCTTAACGCTTGGCTTGTGCTTTATCCGTCTGTAAACAACAGCACACTATGAAACAGTTTTATTAGGCTCATTTCTAGTGATGATCACACCTTGCACTTTGTTGTTGCTGTTTGAACAGTAAGAGTATTTCAGAGAAGATACAGCTGAGATGGGCATACAGACATAGGAAACACAGAGAATGGCCTACTCTGACCAATATCACCCAAAACCCAGGTGTAATGTAGTAAGTATACTGAAATATTGGTAATTGGTAATAATACTGATGCTAATAGGTGCACATCTTTAAGTATTTTTACAATACTGCCTGCTGGCAAGATGCTGATAGGTTAATAGGCCTTCTTCTTCTTCTTCGTCATCTTCAATAGTATAAAAATGTCTGCCAGGCAAGGACAAATAGTTCTTGTCTCTCAGGTGAAGTTATTTACTGTCCTTTCTTTTCATAGTCATTTTCCAAAAAGTTTGCATTAAAATGACAGGCAGAGGAAGATTAGTGATTTAACTGTAGAAAATAAAGTGTTTTTATGACATGTGCAAGGTATAATGCACAAAGTGGATACAGCTAAGGGAAACTTTCAGTAAGGTCTAGAAGGTCAAGGGCATTTTTTGTTTTGTTTTGAGAAGTAAATCAGTCATCTGCACTGCTCATCAGGGACAGGCAACACCCACTGTTCTGATTTCTATTGTTTGGAAGATAGATGGGGTATCTCCAGGCTCTTCCACAAACAGAGAGAGAGAGAGAGAGGGGGGGGGGGGGGGGTTTATCTATAGCCCACTATGTTTGTTGTTGGTCTAACAGTTTGTTTTAATACTGAAGTGCAGTTGTACACACAGACAGAATCAAAAAGACTATATGTATACCATAAAGATAAAAAAGATAGTGTTTGTCTACACAACAGACATTCTGTATTTCTGAGAAATTAACTAATCTTTATGTCAATAATTAATTATGTAATATTTATTAATTCTGTGATGTGTATGCAGCTGAAATTGTCATATGCGCTTTTGGAAAATGGAGTAGGCTAATGTTCAATTTTTTTTATAGCAAAATGACAGACAAATGAATTTAGTGACAGCCTGTTTGCTCTCTCTTGCCACAGTCTGATTATACAAGGAGCAGCTTTGAAGTTGGGTCGAGAGAGGAGATTCATATCACTCCACTCCTGGATGAGTGGACATTTCTATTATTAAATCAACTTTTTCTTTTTCTCTTCTTATTTCACTTTCAGGCTTTAATGCAATGCAGAACCCAATGCAGAATGTTAATAAGACAAGGTGTATTTTTGACTATGGGGGTTGGGACACACACACACACACACACACACACACACACACACACACACACACACACACACACACACACACACACACACACACACACACACACACCACAGTGTGAAATCAAAACACTTACGACTACCGAGACAGAGACGGGACCTTGTCCATTCATCACTCCACTTCATTGTTGTCTCCATTGACTGAGAACAAATATGGATCGACAGACGCAAGCTAAAAGTAATATAGACATTCTGTCACAAATAAAGCGCCGGAGCTGTAAACGACGCCATGCGTCGTCTCTTCCAGCAGAATGCTTTCATATGCATAATTGCAAACTGCGGGAGCCGTGTTCCTTGAAAAGGTCAAGCAGAAGGATGGAACCGCTGCTATGCTGGTGTATGACGCACACCTTTGACCACAGTAGTGGCCATTCGGGGATATTACAGCGGGAGCCTTCACAGGTCACTAATCCGCAAGACTGCAGGAAGAGAAAGAAAAAAAAATAACCCAGCAAGGAAAAAAAAGCGGCCCTGAATGAAGCAATCAAGGTATTGTGTGAACAAGCCAGTTGCCAAGGATTTTTCTTCTGCAGAATGAATATTTCACAAAAGAAATGACTGGTTAGCAAATGTGCTTGATGTACTGTGAATAGCAGCTGTGAAGAGCCTATAGTGGATTAGCGCATATAGCATTTCCGTTGAAAAATACATCTTGCGGGCGGTACAGATGTTTGATGTGGTTTTAAAACTTAATTGTCCTTCACTCATAATGTGAGAAAATCACATTTAATTTGCAAACTACTCCATTTACACTAGTGCATGGTAGGCAGTACTGCAGAATGCAGATCTGTTCCCACATGGCTACGCCTCCCAGAAGATGTGTAGGTAAGAAGGTCAGGGAACGAGCAAAGTGAAGTGAACTTTGAAATTAGCTAGTGTGTAGTCTTGGTTTTTCCTAAAGGTCAGTGTAGCCCCACACCACAAATTTAATATCCAGTGGAGTGGCTCTAAAAAAGAGAGGGGGAATACTCAGCGCTCACATCAGCTCAGAACCTCGTTTGCAGAGCACACATTACAACACCATTCCAGAAATAGGCACACACATTCTCACCAATATTGGGGTCTTGTCAAAAATGTTTATGTTGCCTCTCCAAACTTATAGACACACTAAATTATAGAGATCAGAGCCATTCTAACTTCCCACCTATACACATTCTGACCCACTTCTTTATCACAGTTATCTTTTCTTTTGAATCTCATTTTATTTTATGATATTGAAAACCCAAATGCACCTCCTGATTAAACTATGGTCATTCGTAATGTCATTTCATCATACTTTCTTCCTAGGTGATATGATGACTAAACATAGAAAGCAATCTACTGGCTTTTTTGAACAGGGGACGTTGCACCTGAGTGTGAGGTGAAGTTGAGAACGCGCTGACATGATTTGTGTCTTCTAAGATGTCCCAGGGGAGCCGAGTGCAGGTAAAATGTTCCCTTCTTCAGCACTGACACTCCTGGGATTAGAGACCTGAGCCATTACAGTGTTTGAAAAGTTTCCTGAGTGCTTGGAGATGTCTCACATTTGAAATTTGATGGCACTGCCATCTTTTAGAATCAAGAAGAGATCAAACGGCACAACTATAGCCTATATTTCAAGTCCTGGGAACAAGCTTTTCATAATGCGTACAGTTTACAGTAGAACTCCATACAAATCGGAGTTGGATTTTAGACACAAAAATTACCATATGACATGGGGAGTTCAGTTTCAGTATGAAGCTGTCAATGGGGACGTCACTAAGGGTAGCAATGCAAATCATGCAAAGAATTCCAAATGACTAATGAGGAAATTTAATATGTGAGAGAAGGGAGCGGGATCTATAACTAGCAATAATGTCTCAAATATAACCAAGAAATCACTCACTCTCTCCAGCAATCATAGACTATCCACCCACTAAATGCTGATGGTCAGTGTGCTGTCAATCACAGAGCGGTTCTATTACCATCACACGACAATTCATTGATTGAAATTCAGAGAGGGTGATAGGGCATGAAATATTTTACGAGATCACAGTTCTGTATGAATCTATAATGCGGACACTTGTCATTTTTAAAAGATGAAGGCCTGGAAGGGTGTTGCCTCGGCCTAAAAGGAACCGACTTAGAACCCCTGACAATACAAGACAAGTAATGAATTGCATCAAGCCCCATCAAATCCAGCAGAACTGCTGCAGTAGATGATAGCATCCCCTGTAGGAGTAGAGAAGTGCACATGACGCCTCACAGACTGCAGTACTGCAGGGTAGGTAGAGTACATACTAGCTAGAGATGGATGCAGAACAAGCTGGGAATTCAGATATATTTTTGGCACTCAACGTCTATTTAGGTGGTGTTTTTTTTTTTTCTCATCCAACGCTTTATGCATACCTTTGATGTCTGAGCCAAGTGTGATGGTTTCAAGCAGTCATAAGGGACAGGGGCTGTTGGAGTGACAGTTCAAAATGGGGACAGGGATTCCCAGAGCACTTTGAAGGCCACAAGGTCCCTCCAGCCACAACCAGTGGCCCAGTCCACACCACAGAGCAAAGGCTGAATGCCAAAAACCTGCCAGTAAGAAATATAAGAAATGTTACACAACATTAGCCTAAAAACAAGTTAGAAATTTCTGACTATTATCTTGCAAATATTGTGGTTTTGCTAAATATTTTGATACAAATTTAATGGATGGGGAGTACTGTACACAGGACTGCAATTTTTTTCCTAAATGTACTTTTAATTTCATCATAATCTAATTCTGCAGGTGTGGTTAATGAATGGTTTTGTTTTTTAAATACTTGTACCAGTATGCTTAAATATTGTCTTGTGCTTTATGCATAGGGTATGGACTCAGGAAATTACTGTACCAGGGCTTGAATATGTTTTGTGACATTACATTGAGTATCAAAAGGATTTCCATTTTTAAGACGGAAAATGCCACTGCCAAACAGCCCCACTCTCCTCTCTTTGGCTTTGGCTGCTAATCCCTCTGTGGTAGCGTTTGCCCGTGAAACACAGCACAAGACTTACCTAATGAAAATAATTCTGCTTCACAAGTAAGGTATTTATGGTAAAAAGTTAAGTCATTTTTTCTACATAATGATCGCATTATTTGTTTATCATTGGAGGCTCCCTGGCAATGGAGTGGATCCTGCCCACGAGCATAAAATGACCTTGAGGGAGATAAAGTGGGCTGCAAAAGCCTATAAACCATAATTACCTCTTAAAGAGGACTTTATGTCCTGTGATCCATGTTAAAGGATATCATTTAGATGGCTTCAACAAAAAGAGAAAATGGAGCGTTTAGTGTTTAGAGTTGCACACGGCTTATGCATTCAGGTGCCGTTGCTTCGGCTACATCAGCCATTGGCATCCTGACATGCAGAAAGTATTTTGTTGGAGATAATGCTCCATGATAATTAATCAAAGATGTGGGATCTGAATAACTCAGAGGGCACTGAACCATGTTTTTGAATATGTCTGCAAATAACAATTCTAGTGTGGTTGTCCTTGTTCATAGGTAGCCTCTCAGTCAAGGGAGGCGGTTAGACCAGAAAACAATAGCAACTCATTATACTGGGCCAATTACTGTAGACATCATTAAATCAAGTAGAAGTTTTCTGCTTTGTTAAATCTCAGACTTTCACAGTATTATATAAAAAAGTGGATATTGAGTTTACATATCTTTTTTTTCCACTAAAAGTACTATTCACAATTTCAAAAACTCTGAAAGATGTAGCTGTTCCTCAGTTAGCGAGGCAATTAGTTCCAAATGTATGCTACCAGAGAACAGGTATTGGATTTCACACTAGAATTTTAAGCAAGGGAGGTTCAAACGTGTCCGCAATGTCCTAAGAATTCCCCCTTGAGCATGAGAATAAAGACACCTGTCTACAGTGTCATAAATCATTCAGAAATTCAGCTCGACGCGTTATTGATGTGAACTGTACATGTGTCTGTTTTAACCAAGAGATGTATAACACATGCTTTTCACCAATTGTGATGAATTTTTCATGACCTTAAAATTTTACTTGTTCAGTGTGGTATTGACTTGCAAATTGATCAGTAGTCACTGGGTTTCTCAGTGTAACTCCAGTGCTGTGCCCCTCTGTTTAAAATACACTTCACCTCCCTGAGGAAATATCACCAAAATAAATCATTTATAGCATTTTCATGCATTACACATGAAGACATTCTCTTTAAATTCCTCAGGTTGTTACAGTACTTTGGATTTCTTTCATTTCAATACATTTTTGTTATATATATATTTTTTTAAGTTATGTTCATATCATTGGATTCATGTCTTTAGATTCCTGAAACTCAGGTGTGATAATGCCCACATGCAGGGGCGTCGTAGTGGGGGGGAAAGGGGGACTGAGTTACCGGGGCCCCAAGAAGTGGGAGGGCCCTTGACAAGTCTAGAATTGTATTCCATTTGGTGAGTGTTGCCAATGGCCACTGCTTGTGCACAGGGCCCAGAATTTGGTGCTACGCCCCTGCCCACATGAATTCGTAGGCAGGTGTCTGCACTAGCTGATAGCCAATCAGAATCACCGCCCTCGGTTCCACACAAAGTCAAGACCCAAGCTGACCAGCAGCTGCAGGCTTAATCGATTGCTTATCATCCTTCCTGTTCTTTGTGTGCAAGTATCTTTGTTTGTTTGTTTGTCTGTTCGCTTGTTGATCTGTTTGTTTGGATGTTGGTCCGGTCCATCCAAGCTGTGTGCTTGCAGTGTGCTCTGCCGTTTAACAGTGGGCCCCGTGACCCTGTGAGTTCTTCCCGGGAATTAGAGGAACGTTATGTCCACAAAACAAATGGGAGCTTCACCTCATGACTCCTATGAAAGATGACACTTCCCGCAGCATATTTCTCCCCGACGTTATGGTCAGGGTGATGAATGAGGTGGGACAGCGGATATGGAGCGCTTCGGTGGCATGTATATTCTCACCTGATACCCATCTGGGGAAGAGGGGGCACGCGGGAGGCTGCGGAAGGGATGAAGACACTCACCTCCGCGTCACCTCTGCACAGGTCCACAAACACACACACACACACACACACACACACACACACACACACACACACACACACACACACACACACACACACTCTATGGAGCATACATCCAGTGTAGGGCAGAGCATTTCTAATGCCTGAGTGCTAGAGCTGTGCAGGTGGGAATTGCAGTGTCATGTAATGCACTACATATTTCATCAGTTTACAGTTTCTCACTCAACAAAGCAAACATGATGCTCCAGCTGTCTGCCTGTGTAGCTTTCAAATGTCATGGAAGGGATTACACAGCTGTTAATCAGGTGAACGTTTATAATTCTCTAACTTTACCGGGGATTATTAATTAAAAATATGAACTGGATGAAGTAGTAAGCTCATTTCCCACTAATTGGAACATTCATTGCACATGCATAATGAGAGGGTCTTGAACTTATATCATGCTATTTTAGGTATTGTAATATCACATTTATACCATTCTAATTTGCCTGTTTCTAAGCTTGTTTTTATCATATTCTTTTTATGTGAGTTTATGGTGTAATACGCATTCTGATGAGTTCACTAATTACACACTAGTTTATTCCATGCTTGTCAACATGGTTGCACATATGATTTGGAACCAATTAAACTGGAAATCCGCTGAATGAAAAAAAAGAAAAAGAAGAAGAAGAAAAGCTACCAGTCAATATTTGAGAGCAAGAGCAGAAACCATATTGAACAACTTGAAAATTGAAAATTACACTAAAACACTCTTGCCTCTGTTTAATGACAAGCTGTGATTTATAACATTTGATAAGCAGTATTTTCTCATTACTTTTACTTTGAAATTAAATAAAGAAGAAGAAGGAAAAAAAAACCTCATGTCGTGTTTTAACTTGTACACTTAAGGGTGAGCAAACATTGATGTTGAAGTTAATTTCCATAGGGACCCAAGACAATCTAAGAGAGGAGCAAAGGGCATTCACTCATGCTGTCATGACAGCTACGGAGAGGGTCGATGTGGAATGGTTTCCAAGTCCCTGTGTGCCACTGAGCAGTGTGAAAATAGATTTGAGATTCCCAGTATTGATAAACCATCACGGACAATGCAAACTATCTACTGGGACCTGGTGACGAGCTTGCTCAGAAGGGGAGGGAAAAAAATGATAGTTTGGTGTACTCATGATGCATTTCTAAACGGACAGACATGCAGTAGGAATGCTGCCTACTGGACATGCTGAACTGTACTGGACTTTCCTGAGCGTTCACAGCTTATCACCAAAGCCAGCCTTTTTTTGCTACTCCAAACACACACACACACACACACACACACACACACACACACACACACACACACACACACACACACACAGTCTTCCTCCCGGCTCCTATCTGGCTGTTTTATCCATACATATACAACACTTAGCGATAAAATGCGCAGGCCTTGTGAGGGGCACATTTGGGACCTACTTCCAGATGGCATAGTGGTGTTTCTGTGGCAAAGTGGGTTAGCCCTCCACACACTCACACGGGTGCATTAGTTATGTAGCTACATGCTGGGGCAATGATGGACCAGTTAGATATGCGTTTTATTTCCGGGGGAAACTCGCTCCTCTGAGCCCAAACATGTGTTTGTGAGAACTTCATTACTTTCATGTTGTCGTAGCAACACATAAATCAAACGCGGCCTGGCCTGCTACCCAAACAATGCGCCTGGGGAGTGCTTTTCTTTTAAATTTGCTCTGCTCCCAAAGAAGTCGGAAGGGAGAGAGAGAGGGAGGGAGAGAGAGAGAGGGAACAGAAGGAGGAGAAGCAGGGGGAGAAGAAAGAAAGAAAAAAAAAAGATCCCTGGGTCAGCGCTTTATGTCTTTCGGGACAATCAGGAAAGCAAAAACCTGCCATGGACCAGACAATTTGATCAGTCAGCCCAGCGTCTCCCTCCGCCATTACCTAGTGGAAATGGGCCTCTCCCCTGAGGACCAAGCCTCATTGAGCAGGAGAGGTGGATACCATAATTATATCCCAGACTCACCCCAAATCACTACTCATTAGTCTGTACTGGAGGCCCGGCAAGGACTGGCCCCTCGATCTGTCATCGGCCTCTCTTAATGCTCATCTTCCTTGCGCTCCTACAAAGTGCCATGTCGCTCGTTGCAAATGTGGCCTAATTTATCAGCTCTTAATTGCATGTTACGGTGTTGGTTTTTGGCCGGCGCTTAGTCAAACGTCAACCTGTCCCGTTTCGCGGGGCAGAAATAGAATGGGGTTTGGCCCAGGCGACTCGCTTTCATTTCGTCCCTGCAAACTTGTTAGCCGAGCTCTTGGCAATGAGAGAAATCCCGGCATCCGTGACATCAGTGCAATCAAATCCCGCCCACTAGATTGATCGTTAATTGAAAGCCTGTTTCCATTCGAGGCTGTTCTCACTGCAGTCGCTGTGCCTAATTACCATGTCGAGGGGGCCTCTGGGTGAATCTATTCCACGGCCCGCACTTGTCTTGTCCAGAGCAATAACGTCCATACCTCTCCTCGGCCAAGCTGAGGCGTTATCTGGTGCGAGCGAGCGAGGGAACGAACGAGTAAGCAAGCGAGTGAAGGGAGGAAGGAAGGGAGGGAGCGAGGGAGGGAGGAGGAGAAGAACCTGAAACAAATGAGGTCATTAGGGAGGACGGGGCCAGGTGTCGTGCTGCATGCTGTGGCTGTGCTGTGGAGCGAGGAGCCCGCGGAGCTTTAAATCACACTAACAGTGCAGATTGAATAAGACACATCTGCCATCCTTAGGACTGATGACCGGCAGAGGCAGAGGTCACCGGAGTGAGACGCGGCCGGTCGTGCGCCACAGAGAAACGACCCCCGTGACCCCACCTGGGGCCGGACTGCCAATACACAAACAACCCCCCGGTGCTCATTGAGGAGACACACACACGTGGGGGCTACGCAGGGGTGCTCACCGGCCAGCTCTGCCTGGCCTCATTGCGCTGGAGTACCAGTTCATGACAGGACAGATTTGTATGGTGGGTTTCCAGCAGACATATAGCTGGAGGCTCTTGGTAGCACCTGCATGTGCAAACTGTGTGTGTTGTTCTATTCGCCATATTAGGCAAACACAGCAAGCATCTCAGGTCACATCTGGGTTTTTTTTTGTGTGTCCTCTTTTTTTCTCCTCTTCTTCCTCTTGTTCTTTTTGTTCTTCTTCTTTTTGTTCTTCTTCTTCCTCTTGTCTTCTTCTTCTTCATGTTCATCTTTTGAGGTAGCTGTAGAGACCAGAGCAAAGGGCCCAAGGTGCATGGAGGTCCGACCGCCTCTACAATTATTTACCAGTAAGGATGCTCACTTGGGGTAACATGATTGATACATTCAGACCTGCTGCTGAAGACGTAGCTCTGGGTTTTAAATAAGAAGGTTCTATTGAAGGTGCATGGAAGGAAGTGTGGGGACTAGAAGGGTGATGAAGAAGGGGTGAGAGAGAGAGAGAGAGAGAAAAAGACGGGGTAGGGGAGAGCGAGGGGGAGAGAAAAACACTGAAATGCCGGACTGTGCTCTGCCAACAACACTCTGAGAAATCAAATATTGATAAGAGCTTCCAGCAACAACATATTATTTAGAGGCCCAGAATTCATACTGATGACACTGTGCCAGGGATACTGGAGTTGAGAATGAAAAATCACACAATTAACCATGCAGAATTTTAAACAAAAATGTACATGTAGATGACTTGAAAATGTAAACGTATAGTAAAGAATCGAGGGAAAAACATGACACTTGTGGTTTCTGACATGATTTCCACATGATTCTTTAAAGCTTCCATATTCAAATCATAAATGTATAAATAATAATTCATAAATCACTTATGTTTTCCTCTCACTGTGTTATTTTGCATAATCCATGTGTAACACAATTCATCGTAGAGGTTGACACCACTGGCACCAAACCCCCGTATAAATGTTTTAAAGACTGTCTCACCTTTTCAGTCTGACTAAGTTCTAGACTGACAGCTCAAGGATGTGAGTAGGCAGTCATCACACTCTTCTTGTGTAAACAGGGCTGCCACTGAGCTCTGCGGAAAACACTATCCTCGCTGCCAGGTGCAACTTACTGTATGCTTTCTGACACACCGATACGCTATTTTATCTTGTCTCACACTGACAGATTTCTAAAATCTGAAAAAAGAGTGGTTGAAAAAGTCTTAAAAGGCACAATTTCGGGTGTTTTCTTCATTAAAGTGATTTTGTGATAAGTTTGACATCTAGAAGAATGCCTTGATTAGGTACGACTCGAAACACCTCACGCCTCTAAATATCCAACCAGAGTTGGATCGCAGTGACTGTGACTCATTTATCGAGACGGTTTGTTTACTTCATTTATGCCCCGCGCCTGTCAATGGATACAAGAAACGTCAAGTGTTCCTCGGAGACCTTGTCTCTCCTGACTTAGCGAGAAAAGTCTACATTACCATTTCAGTCTGATTACCCTGCTAGTAAAAGATGAAGGCTGGGGGGAAAGAGAGAGCAGCCCGAGAACAAGCAAAAGAAAATAATAAAATCTCAAGGTCAGGAAGTGTACAGTACATCTCCCCCCCACCCAACCCAGCATGGCATGGATGATACAAGCCGGTGCACACACCTCTGCCTCACACTGAGGTCTGTTCTTTCCACACAATGGAGCGGAGGCACGATGACCACATGATTAATTGGTCCAGCTGTTTGGATCAATAGCACAAAAGCCGGCCTGGAGTGGCACAGCCAACCCCTCCATCAGATGGGCCCCTTGGAGGAGCCGCCGGTGTGCACAACTCTCCCTCTATTCCGTCTATTCACCCCTGTTTCTCTGCACACAGATGCTTCTCCAGCTCCTGCTCCAGCCCCTCCAACTACAATTAGAGAGGGAATGTGTGTGTGTGTGTGTGTGTGTGTGTGTGTGTGCGTGCGTGTGTTGTCTGGCAGGCAGGGAGGAAGAGCTCCAGCTGTGTTGTTGGGACAGCAGGTGTCCTTGTGGCCGGACTGAATAATTCAAAGGCGCGCTCCGCAGGAGAAACCCCTTGACATCATGCAGCACGAGCCCAATTTTTCAAAGGAAGTGATACTATCGAATGGTTCACACCGGAGGACATGCAGCACTGTGCTGCCCATCAGGCTCCAAACTCCCATAACCTCCATCTCTAGCAGCAGCAGCACCACCACCACCACCTTTCTGTGGGCCACAAATACAAAAATAAATCTAGGGGAGAAAATTGTTGATGACCGGGCCGGTAGAGAACATTTCTACTCATAACTTCCACCGGTAACAAGGTCTTATTAAGTTGAGAGGAGGCAAGTAGCAGAAAGATGAAAAATGTTTTCTCCTCTGCAAATGGACAGCGCAGAATAGTATCCACTGCACAAGCACTATGGGCTGACTGTTACTGCACAGCCTGGAGAATAACATAGGACTGAAAGAGCAGTCGATAAACAGACCAATTATAATATTACTATTGGGGTATATTAAAAAAATAATAATAATAATTGAGCACATAATATATGGTTAAAAAAAAAAAAAAAAAAAAAAAACGTAATGGCAACATAGCAGCATAGCAGAAATAAAGCCATTGTGTGTGAGTGAGTGACCAAAAGAGAAAGAAATTCATAAGAATGTGTGTGCTTTCTGTATCTGCATGTTTGTGGTGTGTGTGTGTGTGTGTGTGTGTGTGTGTGTGTGTGTGTGTGTGTGTGTGTGTGTGTGTGTGTGTGTGTGTGTGTGTGTGTGTGTGTGTGTTTCTGTAGAACAATGAAACATTTTTCATGAACAACACAGCAACCCTCATGGGCTGGTTTCCAATTAAAAGTCTAAAATAAGATGTAAAAGCACATGATGGCTTTTCAAGGCTTTGATTCGGATTGTAAATGTTAGAGCGGCTACCATTAGATTGTTAGGTCCGCAGTAGGGCCATTTAGGGTGACACTTAAAGTAATCATAGACAGTTGTTGTCTGATGCTCTTGCATTTAAGCATTTTTAGGCCTTAAATTGTTTTGTTGTGCTTCGATGCAATCAGATTGCAATGCCCAGCATTGTTGCAAAAACTGTGAGGCTCTTTGCATTGTGGCTATATTTTATGTATGAGAGGTCCTCTTTGTATAATAAAAATGCATACTTAATTTCACGCTAGATTTACATAGCCTGTTCAGCGCATTTTTCAGCCACAGAAGCCTTTATCTGCATTGATAATGCTTTTAGTTTAAAGATTCATCGGGGCTTTTCCCAAAGAGAAGCACACTGCTGGTCTATCCTTGTAAAGAAAGCCTTGATTAGGAAGGTTTACTTTCTTTGATAAATGAAATATGGTAATATTTAGACTTGGATTTCAGAGAGTGACTTTGGTAATACCCTTGCTATGGTTTCCAATAAATAATATAATTGTGCCTCAGCATTTGAATTATGCATTAAAGTAACGACGCAAGAGCTTGGGGAGACCCTGAGAGTTCATTACTTTACCAATGGAATACTATTTAATGTCAAGATGCTCTCACAATTCCATCTCTTCACCTTTATCCACATCAAGGAGTTCATTTCATCCCAGGTGAAATAACATCCATATTATTCACAATGATTATTTTATTATTTAATGTAACACCTTACACATTTTTGTGTTATTAGCCTGGTTTTGAAGTGATATGAATTTGACTGTAATTTAATATCTGGACGATATTTTTCCACTTTCCCAGTGGTGCTAAAGGAACTTGGTCTAAATATGGCCATGGAAAAAAAATAAAACATCTCTCCCTCACCTTGGCTAATTTAGCCTGACTGAATAATACTATTATTATTACTAATAGTACTTGTAATACACTTCAAGATATGATGAATATTCGGTAACACTTTCTATGAAGGCATTATTGATGAAGCATTATAAGCAAATTTATTAAGCGCTATAGTACATTCATAGAGGAAGTTTCTCAAAGTCGAGGAAGCATGCTTGGAAGGCTACTTTTTCAATTTTCATTTCTGTCATTTTCTGTCGCCAAGTCCTGTTCCAATGTCAAGCATCCTTCTAAATTCTAGCGAGGACAGAGGCCTTTGTTCATAGATTTTTCAAGGATGCACTGATGGAACCTCTTTTTTGAAGTGTACGACTTCTGTAGTCGAGTGTGCTACCTAGGAAGCATTCTCGACTTTGAGAAACACTCATAAAACCGTACAGGGTATCGTTCCTCAGCGAGCTAGTGCATCGTATCATGAATTTGGGGACCCGAGTTTGAGTCCGACCTGAGGCCATTTCCCGAACCTTGCCTATCTCTCTCTCGCCGACTCATTTCCTGTCACTCTCTACTGTCCTCTCAAATTAAAGGCAAAAAAGCCTTAAAAATTATATTAAAGAGACCCTATGCATGTACGGTTCCATCATCCAGTAAGCTAAGAACCAAACAAAGCAGCTATTAAGCATGTTTGCCAATAATCCTCCATGTGTAGTTGCTGGAGAAAGCCGCTAACAAAATGTATCGACAATTGAATTGGCTGAGAGGGCACAATTCGCATTGTAATTCAAATAGTAAGCTCCGGCTAAGTCACGTGACCTAGCTTGCTTGCTAACCAAAACAAAGGGGGGTGGGGTGTGTGTGTGGGGGGACACACGCTCCCAATGATCTTGCAAGTGCGATATCTGCCTCTAGAAGGCACGGACAAGATTGCAGATGGGCTCATTTTACTCCGGAGCAAGTCATTTATCAATCCCAGGAGTTCTAGGCAATGTGTAAAAAGGTCCAATGAATAGGAAACGTCGTAATTTTACCTAAATGTTGCAAGAGTGAAAAAAAGTGTAAATGTCATTAATATTAATAACTATTTAGACATTCTCATGACTGCAATCATAAGGTGTTATAATGTTATTAAATAAGACGAATACATTGATTTATTTTGAGAGCGGCTTCCTCGATTGACTACCCACTTCCACATGCTGGATTATGGGTAGGATGTTGCTGGGTAACGCTGCAGCTTTGTTTAGATTCTTAGCCCTGTAGACGGTGCAACTACAACTAGATATTCTTTAAGTCTCAATATGCTCATCTGTTGTCATTCATATGCCAGTGCCACTGTGTCAGCACTTTTCTGGTGTTACCAAAGTTATTAAAGGAAAGGACAAAAGTTGGCTGAGCAATTCTCTCTTGGGTAGGAGAGACACAGCAGTCGAACTGTATTTTAGTTGGTGACTCATATTAGTTGCAAACTAGCCTGCAGACGTCAGAGCTTAAAGTCCAAGGAAGCCCTGCTTTATCCTCACAATTTGGAAACAACTGGCCTGTGACTGTTCAGCTGGTGAAGTGTGTGAACTTCAAATGGATTCAAACTGATTATTTTATTATCTTGTATCATATGTTGGGAGACATTGAAAACCATTGCTCACATCAGCCATTTTAAAACAATATATAGGGAAATCTAGGATGACTACCTACTGCCTAGACTTCAGGACTACATTGTTTGCAGGAAAATCCCAGACCTTCTGGGAGACTTGGGACATCTACATACAGATCAATTCAAGACCAAGTGTGAACCACATTTAGGCATCTACAGACACTTAGTGTAGAAAGGCCAAAGTTCTCTTAGAGTGGGAAGAGTCCAGTTAGCAGGTAAGCACCTATTGACCAGGGGTGAGGGGTCAAACAATAAGTCTTTGTGAAGACTCCAAGAGAGGTGGATTCTTACAGTTCTTAATGCATGTGAGTGCCTTTTCACTGTGCCTTTGTTAAGTATTGCATCCCATGTTTGGGACTAAACACAGCAACCACATGTGTGATCAAGGAATATTGATAACTCCTGTGCATGTATATTATCATAACTAGGGTTGTGTCAGAGATAGCTAACAGCGACAGCTTAGTCAATACCAGTCTCAGTTGTACAATAGTTGTGAACTGTGTTATCCGGATACTAAAGCATACAAATGAACTTACTGGGAACAACTCAAGAACTAACACTTGGGCTGGAAGCAAGCCAGCCTGAGAAAGCTGAGAGCCATATGCTATGAGGTAAGTGACCTCTCACTGAGCTTCTGCCAAGCTCACACCCACACACACACACACACTGATACACACAAACTGTCCTCATCCTCATCCATAATGTACATTACTTACAGTAGGGCCAGTATATTATGTACTTTAAGCTTTTCAAAGTAAAATGTGTTAAGTTACAAATGAATGAAACATGGAGATTAATATCATTGTGTTTCACTGGCCCTTCAATTACGGCTCTCCACGAAACCTGTTGTATTTCACGTGAGTCATTTAAGTTCTGATCTGCACCCAAACCAAATGACCTCTCTCTCTCTCTGTGTCTGTCACACACACACACACACACACACACACACACACACACACACACACACACACACACACACACAGCGTTTACAGTGTCATGCATTGGAGACTGCAGAAATGTCCTTTTAGCTATGCAGAGTACCGGACCGCACCAGCGGTGTATCGTATCCCACTGCTTTCACATCACTGCAGTCATAAACAAGAGGAAATACATTCTATCCAGCCACTACAAATCTAATTTGCCTTTGGCAATAGTTACAGAACACTGCAGTGTAATGCAGAAAGTTAAGGAATGATTTATCTTTCCCTAGGAGAAAAAAAAATAAAAAAATCCATGCATCACTATTACTGCCCTGTAACCGAATGGAACTACAAGAGCAGAGATCATTGGCTTTTGCATGCTACCATAACTGCTCCAACACATGTCCCTGAAAATGGCTGTTTAGTCTAGTCACATGCCTCAAAGTCAACAACAGATGAATGGAAATAGAATCACGCACATGGCTCTCATCCTCTCCAGCAACTATGTAAGATGGCAGATTGGAGCATGCCGTTTGACGGAAGAGCATTCCTCCAGAGGTTACACTGCGCACCCTTCGGGTCACTGGATTGGCCGGGAAGCTCAAGTGATTTATCTCTGGCCAGGGGAGATCTGTCTGCATCATTGTCACTGTCTTGTTGAGAGGCAGAGAGATGCGGGCAGAACCACAAAAGCAGAGGCCGCAAAAGGACAGACCCCTCCGACTGGCTTCTGTCTCTCAGCCCCAGTCAAGTAAGTTCCAAAGGCCGCAGGCCCTGGCCTGTGTCTCGGCTGCTTTTGACAAAGCGGATGATCCCGCGGAAAGGCACGCATGCTGATCTGATGTCTTGAAGGCTTCTCAAACAACTGCCTCTGAGGGCTTTGATGCTGCGTCGATGTAGGACGCATTGACTTTGACGGACGGCATGATTTGTTTACTAGCCACTTCGTTTTCATCTCTTTCAAGAGAGTGTCGTCCCTTTCTCTGAATGATTATTTCCTGCGTCTTTAAATGAAATAAAAATAAATCAATAATAACAAGATTTCAAAGTCCTGCTTTCATTTTGTTAACCCTTCCTGAATCCCTCTCCTCTGCATGCAGCGTTAACAATAAAAATGTAAAATAAAAAAGTTAAAAAGGCCTTCTCCACATGAGCACATCATGGTGTGTCACTACTGTAGGACCCTCTCACAGAGGGATATCTCAAACAAATCTAAAGTCATTGCAACTGAGCCACCTCTTCCTCCCCAGCACCTCTTGATCTGTGGCTGCATGAAGCATAAGGGCCAATGGCGAATGGGTAAGCCCCAGCCCCAGCCCCAGCCCCAGCCCCGGCCCCATCTCCTGGCAGGGATAAGGGAGAGAGGGGGGGGGGGATATTTATGAGTGTGCTGAGTCAGATTATCTCCATGGCTTCGCGGCCACACACACAAAAACTGTTTATGCTGACAAAAACTATTATCCACTCCAAGCCTGAAATGGGCACGCTGGAGTCTATCATCCTGTCTCTTTGATCGCTGCCAGAGGAACTGACCTGTTAGCTGATGACACTGTCCGCCTATCTCTCTCTCTCTCTCTTTCGCTGAAACGCTCTAGTCGCCACTGGAAATGCCAGTTGGATGTGCACTCAAACCAATGAGCTGATGATAACGTGCTAAGGTACTGTTTAATAAATGACCTAGCATGATCCAGTGATGTTTCTTTTTTCTCTTTTCTTTTGCCTTTTACGTTTGCTTAGCCACAAAGAAGCGTGACACCAGTTAGCATGACTCATTTCCATTCATGTTGTGTGTATGTCGCCCAGCACCGCTGTTCTCTGAGCTATTACCGAGCTAGAACAAATCCAAAGGGACGTAAGTGCGGAAAGGGCCTTGAGCCTGTTGTACACTCTAACCTTTTGCATCGCTGCTGTTCAGACGACCTTGTGAAGCACAACTGCCAGTCATGAGGGCCACTGGAAGCCACCAGAAGGGAACAATCTCCTCTCTCTCGCTCAGACACACACACACACACGCACACAGACACACACAACCACACACACGCTCACATACACACACCACACACACACGCTCACACAAACACATTCTTTGCCACTCCAGGGTGCCACTAAAGCTGGTTTCCATGCTGTCAAAAGAGATTGTGTGATCTTTTCTCTCACCACCACCAGACAGCATAGAAATGTTACATAAATATATCAGGGGGGCATTTTTTTCTGATTCTGGTCCATTTCCAGAGATTAATTAGCATTTTTTTGAGACATGGTCAGCAAAGGGTCATAAACCATGCTATAGGAGATTGATGAGAGCCTTATCTAAATAATGCTCTTCAGATATTGCATCTGCAGGATAAGCTTGTATTAATCCTATCGCATTGGCACATAATGATCACTTTGTTCACAAAGAGAGCACTAACAGCTAAGAGGTTCCTAGTGTTCCTCATTAGTACCTGTCATGTATCTCATTAGATCTCTGACTTCGACTGCACATTTGTTGGACACCCGGCTAATCGATGGAGCCTGTGCACATTGTTTTAGCTGAGCACAAAACCCCCAGATATCGCTAACATGCTAAATGATAGCAAAGCACTGAGAAATTGGTTTGTTTTAAAGCTGCCACAACACTAGGCTGCACTCAAATTAAAAGTGTTAAATCCAGCACTTGCTTTCATGCCTTTCCCCAGCTGAGACAACTGTCACGTTTGGCATAGATAACTTAAGATAGTCCTCCCAAAATAACGACTGTGTTTGAACAGCCCTGAGGGGCCATTATCACTGGAGTATCCAAACACTCCCAGACTTCACAACAGCTCTCACAGAATTCCCCGTCGCCCTCTGAACACTTTGTGTGTGGGACTGGGATATGTGTAGCCGCTGACGAACGAGCATGTGCACAGCATACATGTTACGAGATGTGCATGTAAGCCAAGATGTATAGGTATAAAATCAGGGAGAAAGAAGAGCTGGAAATCTTTTTTTTTTTTTGGAGTAAACTCTTTTTAATAACACCGTATTGCAGCTGTTGCCTTGTATGCGGGATAATTATGTTGATTTTAAATGTGGGAAGCTCACAAATAAGTGCAGCACAGCACAGCTTGAGCAAAAAGGCAGTGTAACATTGGCAAGTCAATATATCATACTTGAAGGCACCCGAGGACACACTACACTGGATTTCTGCCAACATTCAATGTGCTCAATTTGGGCAATTGCTGATGGCAATAGATGCCAAATACACTATCTGACATAATGACATTGTAAAACAGGTCTCTTTCTAAATGATGCTTCCTCTGAAACCCTAATAGGTTGGGCAGCAATATCTGCCAATAACAATAAAGTACAATTCTTAAGCAGTTATCTGCTGATACCAATGTCATATTGATAGTATTATGCATTTCAATCCCAAATTCAATTGAAGATAAGTCATAATTTGACTATGTTAGATATTACTTGGGTGATTTACAGTCAAGGGACCACATTCACCTCACATACCTCATATTAGTAAAGCCAAAACCCATGTGCACCTGAGCTGAACTCAATATAAGTCTGCTGTCCTCTGCCACCCATGGGCCTACCAACTCCACCCTGAAGCAGGTAGATGGTCATAAACAGCCCAGTTTCCCCTGAGTCTTCATTAGCTGAGTGGCAGACACAACAATAAACCACACAGCTATACACTAATCATTAAATCTGAATAGCATTTGCTACCTGACTGTGGGGCATGTTGACAGTTGTAACTGTCCTGAAATTATGATAAGGTGCATGGTGGAAAATCATATTCTTCTTTGGCATTTAATCATAATGACCAGATTCATGCTTCATTTGCTGTCTCACTATGCACAAATTGGCATCTTGCAATTATGAATAAATAGCCCAGGCCTTGTTACATGTAGAGTACTGGTCCCACCCACCAACACTCAAGACTGATTTACTGTCCCATAGAATTAGCCTTTATGAGCTCTTAAAACCTGTGACAAATTGGGGGCATTGGGCCAATAGCTGGTTCTCTATCTGGCATCTACTATTTGAAGCAACCATGGTTTAAACTGCATCCCTGTCCCCCAGTGGCTTACTTCATCTCCACACACACACACACACACACACACACACACACACACACACACACACACACACACACACACACACACACACACACACACACACACACACACACACACACACACACACAGGTACGCCCTGTTAAGAGGAAGGACAAGGTCTCGCCCGTACTGTCCCCTGGCTCGTAAACTCCTTGGGGAGGCTATTGATGCACTGTCCTCAGAGGCAAGTTTTACAACTTGCTGCTGCTAAATTGCCTAAGCTATTTCTCCATCTCGTTTGCAGTCCTGGCGGCACGAATGCTACACTATGATAATTCACCAAAGTAAAATCCGATGAGGTATGTCAGTGAGCTAAATCATGCAGCATTTTTTTTCCCTTTCAAAGTCTCACAGCCATTACAATGTGGCAGATGTATAATGATCCATTATAATGATAAATTTGCCTCCGTACCTTAACGGCATGATGGGAACGCTGTCTGTTTTGTAGCATGTGCTCTATAAAGGTGCTTATTAGGAACCAAAACAATGGCGCCAGATGAGGTTTGGGACTTGAGTGATTGAGAGGAAGGAGAGGAATACGGCCTAATAAAGGCGAACAGCACCTGTGCTCTGACAGACTGCTACTTTGAAGTGCAATTCTGCTTTGCATGTGCAGTGATAGGCTATCATTGATCAGCAGTGCAGCAGACATGAACTCCATAGCATTCCCCCCCCCCCGTCTAGCCTTCCGAATCCTCACCACACACATGCAATTGGAGTGTGGAGTTGCAGCATCTCTTCACATTTGACAGTAACTCAGAAACAAGTTTGACAGCTTCAGTGCTTTTAAGCAGTTTCACATTTGGCATTCTTTCTACAAACATACTGCATTCATTTTAATAATTTTTCATGTCATTGGTCAACAATAACATATTATGCTGTCAAGCAGACGTCTTGTCTTCTTTTCAGTCAGTTTGTCTCTCAAATGTTCAGTTCAAAATTTTCACATATCAATCTTGTCCACTGTCTACACTACTATGTCATTATTGACTACTGAACAAAACCCACTCGCATAATTTTTGTAGTTGTGAAAATAAGTGTCTAAAATTCATGCCTATTTTTTGAGTCCTTCTGCTTATCCCATGGACAGCGGCCAAAATGCATGCATAATCCATATGAAGTGACAAACTAAATTGGGGACATTAATCATAAAACTAAAGGACACTCAATCATTTGCCAAGGATGAACTCCACAAGCCAGTGTTTGGAGGTCACAAACAGAGTTTGATCCCTTGCTTTATCCTAAGTGTCTCTCCCCTTGAAATCACATACGAAGGGAAAGTTTTTAGACATTCCCTGCAGATTTTTATTAAAGTTAATTTTGGTTAAGATATGCTTGTAGATGAACATGTCTCAATTAAATCTGAGTGATGTTGTTATAATTCACTTTAAGGACTTGGCTTCAATCACCTTTCCAGATACTTAAAAAAATTACCCCCCTTTGGCATTATGACAGTTTTATTAAAAGAGTGCTTCTACTTTTTATGACATCCATTATCTAACCTAATTTAATCACATTATTGGGACAAAATTGCATAAAATCACACCCTCCAAAAAATCTTACATCAGCTGCAATTCGCAGATCTGTCAGTGACATTATGCATTAAAAAAATAAAAAATTGCCAACATTTCAGCTACTACACAAAGGTTTTAGTGCATTTGTGTAATATTCAAGGGCATCTGTTTATCGTTATAACACCATAAAATTTTGCACTGAAGCACAGCAACTAATAGCTTATCACTGTAATAGCAGCTAAATTAAACATTACTGCATCAATAAATGCAGCATCATCAACCTGACAGTGGACCGTAAATATGGTGTTTTACCTCCCCTTGTTGCACCCAGCCAACAGCACTCTAGCGCACTATACACACAGCATTTCCACCACTCATTCCCAACGTGACTGAATTACATAAATTAACATTTAATAATTTCAATTTCCTAAATTGACTTTCAAACATTTTAATTAGCAAGCACTTTGCGTACTACACACTTGCAGCAGATGTGTGCTCGTGTCAGCCAATTTGAGGAACCAGCAATTACCAACTCATTTGCATTCAGATTTCGTGTGAACCCCCACCCTCAACCCAACCCAACCCAACCCCCCCATGCACAAAACTGTCTCACTTAAGGAACATTTTAGATTAATACCTCTGGGTTTTAGGTTTGCAGGTGGTCAAGTGCTAAAGGAGAATAGCATGTTCTGGCTTCATGTGGAATATTGCTGTCATTCCCGCAAAAATTGTTCAGAACAAATTTGTCTTCACTTTTAATTCTAGCACATTCATATTCTCCATTCAAGTAGCCTTTAAGAGTAATATATTAATAGCTATAAATATGTCAAAAAGATGCTGGGCACACTTGAATACTATCATATGCAGACACTATACGCAGCACTTTCAATTAAGATAAATTGATATCAATATAAATTTAAGAATATTGAAATGAAAATGGTGGCGCTAAAAACTACGCGTCTCATATTCATGTATGCATTCATGAGTCATAAAAAGTTGATTGATTGATTGATACTGTTGATTTGTTTTCTCTTAGCTTGCTCTGCAGATTCCACAGGAGAGCTGTTTAAAATGATTAGAACAGTAGCATTTCAGATTGAAATATGTACTTTGTCCAAACAGCCAATATTGGGAACCCAAAGCAAGTCTGTGGATGTTGAGTAGCAGCAGTGTGTCCCCTGTAGTTCAGAGGGACTGCCCACCTCATCCATTTTCTTTAGCCTCCCAGAGCATATCCTGGAGAAACAGAGGTCATCCAGCCCCGACCAGCCCTGAGCACTCCCAGACTCAAACCAGAAACCCAGCAGCACTACAGACTGGAAGCACTTTGCGCTAACCTAAGGTGCATCACTTACTAGTAGCATATATGTTGGGTTATTGGGAGGGAGGTTTACCGGCAGCACATACGCAACTAAGCTAGCTGACCCCAACCCTAGACTGGCCACTGCTTAACCTGCTTACAAATACCAGACAGAATTGTCTATCACTATAGATGATTTGTCAACCTACATTAATATCACAAACAATAGCTTGTAATCTGAATGTATTTATAGCTAATAATTTAAATTTGTATATCATGCCATTTCAAGAATTTGAATGAGATTTGAGATTCTGTAATTAGCCAAGTAAGTCTATAACTGAAAGAATAAGTGCATTGATGCAAAATAGGCCTATCAAATTGCTGACAAAAGGGTTGGCTACTGTGTGAAAAAGACTTCCTGTATGCTGCAAGTGAGAGCACAGGGTTTGTGCAACGAATGGTATTTACACCACCTCGAAATGATCGTCATGCCCAAAAGATTCACATCTATTGGCAAGGACGCAGAACCTTTGGTATTTAGCCTGAGATTCACCACAAGGCTGTCACATGGTATCCCATCATCCACAAGTCCCCTTAAAAAGCACGACCTGAATTACAGTCCGACAAATCTTCCACAAACTTTAACAGCTTCATAAAGCAGAGCGGGGGAAAAAAAAAAGATCACGTATTTCAGGTGATGGACTGAGGGAATGTTGGAACGCTCCGGCAGTCTTTGTAGCATGGCAATGCTTTCATCTGTCTCAGTTAAATCATTTTTTATTTTTGTCAAATGTGTATTGTCAGGAGGACCAAAACTGAGTGGGAGCTACAATGTAAATTGAAAATGGCAAAAGACAGCACTGAATTTGCATTTGAAGGGAAAACAAGCCCACACTGAAACCGCCCTATGAGACTCTTGCACAGAATTACACCGAGCTGATTCACCGGAACGGCAATAAATGCAATGACCTTTACCCTCATGGGACCTTCCTCGTCTCACAAGATGTACATGCAATGTGGATGCAGGCACTAATATATGTAATATATAAGATTTGTATCTGATACCCCCACATTTAGGAATAATTGAATCAAATTACAATAAACAACCAAGTTAAAATCAGCAGGTCAAAAGGTGGCTTGTGGTTTGATGTTTTGCTGCATAATCAATTCTTCAGTTTTGTCTGAGGTCTTGAGTTTGGCATTGTACTTTTCAGAAGGCATGCTTCAGACAGTAATGCTCCATACATCACTATTATGGCTTCCAGGTTTTATTGCCCGACTTTATGGGGTTGTTCTTTGGCTTGTGACATCTCCACAGTGATGTATTCTTGTTTAAATAAAAATGGAGAGGCTCACTTTCACTGGGGCGAAAGATAAAGTTGCCTTTGCTTCATGGCAGAGGATAAAGCTGCCTTCTCTGAAGTGTCAGGGATGAAGCAGAGGAAAGGCTGTCCTGCTGAAGGCAACACACTTTGATTTCCTGGTCTGTCATAATTCTACACAAGCGCAGACTTGAGCTTCCTCCAAAAACCTCACATTCTTAAAGTGGATGTAAATAGAACATAATATGACTAGACTATATCGTCATAACATATGACGTCAGTTATAGCTGAATTGAGTTATTGCAGAAATTAATTGTATTACATTTTTTGTTTTTCAGAGAACATGTTGCTTGTATTGTTGCTATATTGCTGTTGTGGACAGAGAGTAAAACTGTAAGAAATAGATTTCAAGATGACACATAGAGACCTTATGTAGCAGAGACCGTAGGAACCAACAGCCAGATAAGCTGGACACTGGTTTTCTGTGCTGTACAGTAAGTCTTCTAAATTTCCCCCTATTTTGGTGAACAAGATAAAGCCCCAGGCACTTTCCCTAAAGCACAGGGTCTATATATGTTTTGACAAGGGTGCCACGGATTGAGTACAAACTCTTTATCGTGCAATTATTCAGTGGCTGTCATGACAGCAGCAACAACATATCCCACGTAAGTGAGAGTAGCACATGTTTTATATATGACTTTACATGGACTGTGTCTCATCAGCACGCGGAAAACACTATGACTTTTGACAATGTAGGTCATGTCTGTGTGCGCTTGACAAAATCCTAATTCAAACCATTTAAGCAGTGCTTTTAAGAATGGCATCAGAGTCCATGTCATTATAGCGGCTCCAACTAAAAAGTTAGATTAACACGCAATAAGAACTGTTTTGCTTTCATGGCGTTTGGAGATTTAATTGCATGTAAAATAGACATGAAGGTTGTTAGTCATTTTCTCCTTGGATCTGATGTTGACCTTGGACTGTTCCTTCCCCTCGAGTGACAACTTCATGCAGGCAAAAGCACCTGCAGACATGCACAAAGAAATGCCATCTCAGGCGTGCTAATGTGGGGGATGGCACCTCGCATGGGGAATCAAAGGCACCTGAGTGATTGGCACAGTTTTTCCTGCCGCTCGCTGTACCTGATTAAGTGCATGGCATGGCGTGCCAACACACCGCGCAACCCGACCGTGGCCTCGGCAAAATAAGCAATCAACAGTCCCACTCTCCCGAGAGCCCCCGGGGTGAATGTAGGGGGAGGGGAGAGAGGGGGAATGGAGGAAGAGGAGGGGGGGGGGGGGGGTTGGGGTTGGGGAGAGAGAAGTGTGGAGGAAGCAGGGGTTTCGACGCCGCACTGCCCTCATAATGAGAGACCACACAACATTGCGCGGGCCGCGTGTCCTTGCCTTTAACCTTTCCTCTAAATAGATTATCCGCCGACTCAAAGTGGGGTGTGAGCGGTGTGCGGTCCCCACCTGGACGCCAGTGGTGTCAAGCGCCCGAGGGCCAGCGCGTGGCTCGGACAGCAGGTCCGGCAGGTGCTCAGTGGTGCGTCGCCTAACTGAGGCTTGTAACACATGTGGACAGCTCGCGGACAGCTCCCGCCCTCCACTCTCTCTCTCTCTCTCTCTCTCTCTCTCTCTCTCTCTCTCTCTCTCCCTCCCTCTTTTCCTCCACTCTTCTCTCACTCCGCCTCCCCCCAACATGTTGGTGTTTAGCATGCGCTCAGCTGAGTTGGATTCAGTTTAGGGTTCCAGCCATCCGTGAGGGACTCACGTAAGGGTACAGTGCCACCTCTTGGTGGGAGCACTGGAATAAAGAAAAACAGGGACAAAAAGTCAAAAGTTGAAGGTGTGTGTGTGTGTGTGTGTGAGAGAGAGAGAGAGAGAGAGAGAGAGAGAGAGAGTGTGTGTGTGTGTGTGTGTATCTGTCTGTCTCTCTGTCTGTCTTTGTGGGTGTCTATGTGTGACAGTCAGATTCATTTCACTCTAAAGTCATTTCGAAGTATTCGCAAACATCATAGTGCAGCTAAGCCCTGTGCATGAGATCGTGCAGAGTTCAATTCCCGGCTTCTGTCGACAAATATTAAGCACATTTGAAATGTTCCTAAGTTCCTTTAATAACCTTTCACACTGGTGGGTATACGGCAATCTCCTTCCGTCCTCTCTGAAGATGAAATACAGGAGCCTACTGGTCCTCATTTAGGCATGTGGGGCCACAGGGGATACTTCAGTGCCTTAATGCCCACTGGATTGTTCAGCCACTGCTCTGTGAGCAGTCTGTCATTTCTATTCTCATTTGAATAAAATGAAAGTGGATAAATTACTCTCATTTTAAGCGGTGGGGCCTAATAGCACATGACAATGAAATCGCAACATTGCAGGGGCCCACGTTGGCGTCTTCACAGGGAGCTCATTAAAGAGTTTTAAGCCGGGATCGCCTCCAACTTACTTGCTAACCTGCTAAGCCGGTCTACCATGCAAATCCTCCCAAAACAAATGGAATCTTACTATGCCATATTGTGACCACAATTAGTGAACTCCAAACATCATATCCTTCCAACACCCTTGTGATAGAACACTTAGCTTTTCCACTTAAAAAACAGCTTGGCGGATTTACTGTGTTCACTGTCTGAAGAAGAGGCCATTTGGTGCAATTGAGCACACCTGGGAATTGAATCCGAGTTCTCATTTCACAGCCAAATCGTGCTACCTTAAATTACATTTGAAACAAGCTCCAGTCAGCCAGCCTACACTATGTGTTTTCATTCAAAACAAATGTACAGAAAATGCAATGCCTGAAAACAACACTATATGCTCATTTTCCTCCACTATTTAAAGTATCTTTTTTCATCAGACTTGCAATACTGATACTATCTCCAAATTAATATGTATGGCATAGGCATATGAATGCTGGATAAACAAGTGTTATTCCCATCAGCTATCCTAATAGAATAATACACTATGGATTTCAGGATGGAGGGTAACCACCACAAAATAAACAAAAACCTTTATAGGATGACATTGCTGACTGTACTTACATGAGACACCAATTACCGCCTTCTATTGCTAATAAGGCTCTGGAAAAGGTTTGGAAGGTTATGATTGCCTTTTAGATCGCTAGTCCAGCCAGTTTTATATCAAAAACTCAATAATGGTGCTTCAATGTTATGACACATCATCATGGAAAAAAAAAATATTTGTATAAAAATGAAACCCTATATTTTGTGTAAAATAGCTCTAGTTTCAGAAGATGTTTAGTGGTATATCATTCTGGATTCAAACATCGCCTACAATAAGGGCCATTGGGTGCAGAGAATCCGTTAGATTACATCAAGTGGATTTCTAAAGCTCCCTCCCCGCACACTTGAGACAGAAAAGGTAAGAATGAGATGCCATGAAGAGGCCTAGCCGTGTGCAGCTTCCTCCAGGCACGTGTCATCTTCCAGCACGCTAAAACTGCCAGTTCAAACGCTGCGGAAGAGGTAGCAGGACGAGGGAGGGAGGGAGGGAGGGAAGGAAGGAAGGAAGAAGAAGAAGAAAAAAAATCTCATTAAAATCCTGTCCCTCTCCCAACACTGAGAACAAGGAAGCGATGATTCACTGGCATCTACGAGTAAATAAGGCAGGGGAAACTAGCTTTGTCAAAGAGGGGCTGCATGGCCTGCCAGAAATTGGTGTCAGTGCCTCAAATTAGCGGTTGTGTGCTGACTCTGAAAGGATTCATTTGGGCCTGATCAGTCATGTCACCTGATTTGTCCTCTGCATAATGTCCCCCCTACTCCGAAACCCCACCACACCTCAAACTACTCTCTATGTTATAAGGCATCCACAGTCATTTGACATTTCCAGGTCAAATCGCACGGCGAGAGAAATTTTCTTTTTTGGTTCACAGGCAAATTGAAAAAGGGTGCAATGTGCTTCTCGCACATGATAATTGCAGTAAAACACCATGTGTGAAGAAGGAGGGGTTGGGGCCGGGCTGGGCCAGGCCAGCTAGAGCGGAGTGGAACACAGGGCTGCTAGAAAGGCTTGCTTGTGCATTGCAAAGGAAAATAACTTACAGCCAGTCCAGTGCACGTCCTGCGGTGACGCTCCCCCTTCCAACCACCCTCCACACACACACACACACACTCTCTCTCTCTCTCTCACACACACACACACACACACACACACACCACCCCCATGTGTTTTCCTTCAAAAAACTGAGACCGGATTTTATCCTTCCAAATCCCTCTATCCACAGCAAATCCTTCCCAGGGCCGAAATCCCAACTCAACCTTTGGCAGCACACATCTCCCCAGCCCTGTTTGAAAGCGGTGAGCAGTGAACAGGCAGAGGAGGAGGAGGAGAAGTGCGAGTGAGGAAGGTGGGGGAGGAGGAGGAGCGGGGCTGGGTTAGAGTTTGGGGGGAGGAGAGGAGAGGAGAGGAGGGGAGGGGAGGGGAGGTTTCGAGTCAATCTCCACAGGCCCCAGCAGCAGTATCAGGCCGTCACAAGAGCAGCTCAGGTGAAAAGAACACGATTCCGGGGGCTCGACTGAAGGGAAGGCGAACTGCTGAAACTCTGTTTCTGTCGCAGTGGCGCTCAATCAGAGAGAGCAGCGCAGTAAAGCAATCATAAAATACAGGGGCCCCTTCTGGATCAAATAGATTAGGCGGTAAAAATTTAGGTGCAAACCTCTCAAGTCGGTATTTGGCAAACAGTTTGAGATGGAAAACAGGAGAGAAAACTTATTGGCTTTTGACATTATAATATGTTCCATCTCTGTGTGATGTCCCGCCAATTCAAACAAATTCTTCCCCAGTGTCTGTCCCAGATTATTTGACAAGACATGTAAGACAACGTACTGCCAACACTATTGATTTCTGTCACAATGATTATTTCCCAAAAGGCATCTCCGAACCACCTGGACTGTCACTATGCAAAAACAATGCTAGCTCTTTTTTCAGCTTGCACTGCGTGCATAGGCGTTCTGGCATGACCGCTGCCTCCGTTTGGGTGAGGCCTTGATTCAGTGGCAAATAAAAGCAATCCGAGAGCGCCTTAAATCTGTCACCTTAGCATTCTTTTATCGCTGAAAGCAGCCGGAGCCTGTTCTTCCCCACAAAGGCAGGGCACGAGAGAGGACATTACGCAGTTCTTAGGAGTTAGCACTTCCCTATCAACTCGCATCTATAAAAAGTATCTCTTGACAAACTGAGGTTCCTCTTATCAGAAAATTGAGACTGTATAGCCTAGCTGGAAGCAGATTCACGCCCATGAATAGACATGACACATTAAAGGGCCGTGGCTGTGTATGATATTAGACAGGTTCATGCCTTGCTCTCGCGCTCTCAAAACATACATGAAAGAGCTGAGATGCGTGGCAAGAAGTCGGCATTGTTGCAATTTTCTGTGGTGAGAGCGAGCGGCTTCTCTGAGATATAAGCGCTGGTGCCTCTGAATGGCTGTTCATGCTTGCATTATAATTACATCAGGAGATGGTATAGATTGATTATGAGAGCGTTTGCATTTTCAACTACTGAAGTGTATATACATAGTGTCTGGATTACAGTACGTTCAAGACCTCCAACACCCACTGTTCATTAGCTGTCAAACATTTGGGGTTACTTCTTATTCACAACTCTAGGAGGGCTCTGTGTTTCATTTAAGTAGTAAATATATAGGAAAAATGGTTTTGAATTATGCCTTACAGAGCTGGTGAAGATATCCCCTTTAGCATGGATACATTGACTTTGACATTAGCTTACTCCTTCACTTCTCTCTCTCTCCCCTCCCTCTCTCTCTTTCTTTCTCTATCTCCCTTCCTCTCTCTCTCTCTCTCTCTGTCTCCCCTCGCTACCTCCGAACTTCCTCGCAGACCATTCAGCAATGACTTTGTGAAGCTCTCCTTGAGTAGTGTGTCCTCATAAGATAGTTATGCATATGGCCCTATCTTCTGTACTCTCCACCCAAAAAGATAAAAGCTCACATGGGCCCCTACTATCTTTTGGGCGTCCTTTAATCACAGTGGACACAAGCCTCAGCTGAAGATATGCTAAAATCAAGGACCACATCTTTCTCTCTGTTGGATTGTGGTTGCCAAACCAGAAACTGTACAACAACATCAAGAATGAAAAATATCGGCAGCTGAGTCTCTTGGCAAAAAGAAAAAAAAGGTGAGAGAGAAAAAGAAAATGAAGGAAAAGAAGTTGTGTAGGACCGAGTCGAACATTTGCAAAGTATTGGTTACTGGGAGTTTCTCATTTCCTTCCATATGCCTAGTATGCTCAATAAGTAAATTCAGTCAAATCATAACATAGTAATCTTCTCTGACTGCTGCAGATAGAATGTGCTGGTGGCTGATTTCATTTCTAGATTTCTAGACTGGTTACAAATATTACCACTGTAAAATGTTGCAAAGTGCACAGCATACAGCAGATATCCATACCACTTTCCTTATAGGCTATTCGTTAGTCCTCAAATTGACAGTGATTGAACACGTTGCTCACCCAGAAAGAATGATTAACAGTCAGCCCCTTACTGGAGAAAAAAAACAAAGAGTGGGACTGCCTCAAATTTGGTGTTGATTGAGTATAATGCTCTTACAAAAATAAAAACTATATAATCAGCAAACATGTATTTATGTTATTAAATTAGTATTGGTAGTACTAATTAGTATTAGTAATTATTTGATAATATTGACATGTACAAAGAAGTAGGCAGTAGCAGAGAAATTTGTCGTTCATTTTTGTGAACAATCAGCACAAATAAAATGTGTCTTTGAGGCATGGAGACGTACTGTGAATTGAAGAGACAAGGAAAGTTGCAGGTTAACATCCTCAGCATGGGTTGAAGAATATCACTCTGTGGAATGGGCACAGGTCAAGCAACTTCACTGCTCCCATTAAAGGTGCTATGGGTGAAGTTATGTCATTCCACTGGTCTTTGACATCTGCAGGCACCACAGCCCCAGCAGGTGAAGCATGGTGAAGAGGATTCAATTTAAACGTGGCATGTGAGGTGGATGCCTGTGGGGGAAAAGAGCCCATCTGCATAATTACCAATGTAGTCCTCCATAAACCATTACTGCATTGTACACACACAGCATGTAGAAAATAGACATTTTCTGTGAAAGCATAATGGCAGTCATTACAACATATTACAGATATTTTTGTCGAGTCTGCCATAGCAACACCAGAAACTTTAGTAGTTTGTGCAACATAAAAGATTGTGGTAATATGACAATCAGCTCTTTTATGTGGTTTGCTCTGTCAGCAGACAAAAGAAAAGACAGAATAGAAGACATTGTTATTGCTGTGCTAAGTGCAATACATTTCTTTGGCAGTTGTCAAAAAGGCAGTTATAAAGGACAATATCATACAAACTTTAGACTACTTCCCCATACAGTAAACAGCTATTGAGATAGTAAGAGTGCAGCAGTGAAGAAACAGTAAGTGTGATGTAGTGGTACAAGTTCAGTAATGTGTGAGTATATGTATGGGCTGAGTTAAGTTAAGTAAGGGATAATGTTCGCTGGTCATTATAGGAAAATATTTTCTGACAGGACAAGCAGGACCCAGACGTTGGTAAGGCCAATTCAAAGTGAAAGGCACATCCTGCAGCATTCTGGAGAGCTGGATAATGATAATAATAATGGTATTTTAATGCTAGGCTACTTCATATGGGCCTACTTTTAGAATTCAGTAGCAGAGGCTTCTGTTAAGACTGGCAGCTCAAGCATGCCTTATTATTATTATTTGTCCAAAGAGAGTCCCTGCTCTCCTTTCCTTAGCTTCTCTCCATCTCCCTGTCACGGTCACTCGAGGCCACCTTGAAGAACTAAATGCTTAAATACTCCCACATTAGCAAACAACTACAATCATAAATGTGTGACCGTATTTATCATTGTTATGATGGGCTGTCAGAGCAGGCTTTGCTGCTGCTGAAAAGATCTCCTATAAACCCAGCACTCCTGAACAGACCCCCGTTATAGGGCTTTAATTGGCTGATTGGCCATGACAAAAATGCTCTGCTGTCATGAGAATGGATGGCCAAAAATCCCAGCATGCTCCCTGGAGGAGCAAATCCGACCACCATTAAAGGGTCTTTTCTTTCTGCGTGATGCTACGCCATCAGCCACAATCCTTATTTTTTTCCATGGCTTTCTTTCTGTCTTTCTTCCTCTCTCGCTCTCTTTCTCTCCCTCTCTCTCTTTCTCTCTCACACACACACACACACACACACACACACACACACACACACACACACACACACACACTTCATCCTTCCCTCCCTCCCTCCCTCCCATTCCTCTTTCTTCCAACCAAGCATAACCTAGAAAATCAAAGTTTGCTCATCATTCAGTGCAAGTAAAAGCCATACGCTGTTAATTAAATTTTAGCACCACACTAATAAACCAATTCATTTTTCATATTTTTTGGCATTTACGGGGATGAGTCAGTCACAGACCTCAAAAAACCCTTTCTCCAGCAAACATTTTCAATCAGTCTACCCCGCTTCTCTAAACATCTCCTATTATTAACAGAGAAAAATTACCATTTGGATGCTGGCTCAATACCCACTTTGTCTTCAAATCCAGGTAATCTATGTGGCTTTTAGGCAGGACGGCAATGCTTATTTTGTTTAATAAAAGTGTGATTAATGGATTGAAAAATGCTTTGGCACATCCTGTAAGTGTATGCTACCAAGAAATTGATGTCAGTAGGTCCAGCCTTACGCATCCTGAAAGATGTGTGTGAGTGTGTGTGTTAGTGAGTGAGTGTGTGTGTGTGTGTGTGTGTGTGTGTGTGTGTGTGTGTGTGTGTGTGTGTGTGTGTGTGTCAGTGTTTGATTGGCAGCTGCAAGTACACAAATACTTCATCCCACAAGGCCAAAACATCTTTGGAGACATCAAATTAACCTGGAGGTCCGCAATTGACTCTGCGTTTTGAAAGGAGGCTTAAAGAGACAACACAGCATTATTGTCATGCTCCAAGCCCCTCGGTAAGGACTTAAAACAGGTTAGCGGTGCCCTCGTTCTGGAAATTAATGGACTCCTTTTTCTGCTGGTAGATTGCCTCGGGGGCATGGGAAATAAAGCCAGTGGAGTAGCATCCTGACACCGGTAGAAACAGTAACTAAGTGGGGCAGGAGAGATGTAAAGGTTAAGAACTCCCCACCTTGGCGAGAAATGATCTACCTAATTGCCTTAATGAGAAAATCAGTGTGAGGTTAACCCACTGCTCAGGGTGGCCATTTGGTGGGTCTGTCAGGGGGCACACTCGTCAGGGGGAGAACCCCGGAGAAGTCTGTTCGCTAACTGCCAAAGTCACTCACCGAGAGCTTCTGAGTACACCACCAGGTTGTGTGTGTATAGTCGGTTAAATTCCTATGCAAATAAACCCAGTGTGCTCTTCCTCTGAATACAGACTCGTCGTTGTCTAAATGAGCCTACAGAGTGTCATGCTCTGATATTAAATCAGTGGCTTTGTTCTCCTCTGATATGATGAAACATTTGCACAGAATGTTTATTATTACCGTGCTATGGTAATTAAGGCCACGGATTACCTCTAAGGAATGGCATATGCAATTCTGTGCAAAATCTCCCATTAGTGATACATTCGTATAGCTGAACACATGAACACATCATTACTGGAAGTTTTTATTGCCTGCTCAAACGTCGCTACAATGTGAAAATCATGAGCGCCATTTGAACAAGAGTGAGCATGCATTTAAGTGTATAAGTGTAACAAGATGTGTCAGTAGAGTCAAGGAAATGCCATAACAAGGGGCCTGATATTTATCACTCCTCCAAAGAAATCAATTAGCAGACTTAGGGCTGCACAGCATATATTGCAGTTTGTCTCTAGGGGGTTTACAACAACTGCAAATAAGGTGTTAGAGAGTAAGAGAAACAAAACTCAGTTAGTGGGACTCTGCTTGGGTAGGAGAGTGTCTTTGGAAGAGCATCTACTGTATAAGAGACTACCAGGGTTTATTTTGTGTGTTTATTTTGTGCGACCTCTTCATCTCGGGTGAGCAGCATGTGAGTGCAATCATCAGCAAAGATGATCTGAAAGCACAAGTTAATTTCACTACAACATGCGTTAGTCTAACGGGGCAATTAACATCATTTAAAACAGCCAGTGAGTCTATGACATGGCACGGCGAGCAGGGAGAAAAATGAGCCGTGACACTCTGACGGACTCTCTCTGATGTGCCTCTGTCGTCATTAGGCAGAACACCGTCTCCGCTCGGCTCTGCCGCCCGCCACACATTGTGTCTTCGCATCCTGATGTGCACCGACGAGACGAGCCCGAGCTCAACCTCCCCTCCATCTTAATTTCTAATGAAAGGAGCACAACTGGAGGCTGGGGCGCCTGTGGGCCGCAAGAGAGCCGGGAACAAAGGAGCAGTCAAACACTGCCTCCGCATCAATCAGCATTAACCCCTAAAGGCATTGAGGGGCCTCGCCACTCATAATTATCTCATTTGCAAATAGCCTATCTATCAGCAAACAGCTCATTAAATCAGGACTAAAATGAGTGTGGCAATGTCCTTCAGACTTAGAGATACTACTGGCAGGTGACAGACACAGCCTTGCCTGACAGTGGGAAAATGGTCCAGTTAGCGGCTGAAGAACAGACTAATCACACTATAGTTTCACTTAAATTAAACTTGTGCTATGTGTAAACTGAAAATTGAATCAGACACAAGTGCTATCATATGCATACTCAGTTCAGATCCAGTTACTTGTATGAATATCCACTGAAACTGTGTGAAGATCATTAAACTTCAGTCAAATAATAGGTCCTGATTAATGCTCTATAAACAAATTATTACAAAATTAACAGAGCCTGTCCAAAATCTAGCATAAGTCATAGCCATTTCCCAGCATTTTTTGTTAAAGGAACAATATGCAACTTTTGACACTTTTTACCTCCGCCAAGGAGGTTATGTTTTCGGTCGCATTGGTTTGTCTACCTGTTTGTTGGTTTGTTTGTCTATTTGTTTGTTTGTCAGCAAGATAACTTGAAAAGTAGCCTACTGCACGGATTTGAATGAAATTTTCGGACAATGTGTATATTGGGACAAGCAAGAGCTGATTCGATTTTGGTGGCAATCGGTGATCCAGAACATGATCTGGAATGTATATTGTGTCTGTGACCACATTGCGTCTGTGACCACATTGCCTTGGCGGAGGTCTGCGCTCTCTGTGGGAAACTACCCCAAAATAACAGAAAACACAGTTACATCAAGACATTGCTAACTGTTTTGCTAGTATACATCAGTAGCGTGTTCCAACAGTGTCATACTCTAGAAAATACTCTTTACGCATTTTATCAGTTGGGTCTTGCTGTTGATATTTTTTTCCATTTGACAATTCTGCTGATGAATCTCCCTCAATAACTCATTAAAAAAAATCCAGAAACATCAGAACAACAGGGGAACAAATACAAATTCATACAAATTCAAATGAATCACTAAATTCCCACATATCCCCTTGCCGACTTTGTGTAGATGCATTTATTCCAATATTAAGCTCTGGTAATGCATAAAGCCAAACTTGAAACAACTTGTTCCAGCTTTTATTTATCCCCATTTCAAGTACTGGTTTTGAGGTCATATTATGGCCAAACTTTTCTGTCTGACTTATTCTTAATGGAACCCAAATGTATATTGTGTATGCCTGAAACAAAAGATCATGCTTCGCTTCAACCCTCTCTGCTGAAACTATGCCAAAGAAACATTTACAGTGCATTATTACATTAATAAGCTTTCTTGGCAATTATAGTGGTGGGACTGCATGCTGCCTAGCAACACTTCATGGCTGCATGAGGGCTCCATACTGATCCTGTCTATTGAAAAGTCAAAGCACAATACATTTGAATCAGTCTGAACTTTGAAATACAGGTCAACCCCGCCCCCCACCCCCCTCACCCACACACACACACACACACACACACACACACACACACCTTCACCACCTTCAAAATCTATATAAAAAAAGAAATGTGATTATTGAATTAGAGAAAAGAGCACCCATCATCTCAACTATTCACTCAATTGAAAATCTTCCAAACAATGAAGATGGTTAATAGGCATAATTCATAATTAGAACAAGAATTCTGGTGGATTTCAAGTGATAATCTGTGCCAGCACACACAGACATGTTGGGAGCTATCAGTGGTCCCTGCCATATGTACACATGCCTAGCGAGATGGAGATGATCATGACTTTAGGACTGGCCAGTCCAAAAATGGCAACAGTCTTACACAAATAAAAGCAGACCAAGCAAACAAAAACAATGACTACAAAGTCTGTCATCAAGACAGCTTTTTGGCACCAATAGGTTGAGATACCATCAGGCAGATGGGTCCTTCAGGCGAGTCAATGTCGAGTAGCATAATTATGGAAAACGCTGGATGCTACATGACTGTGTCCATCTGGGCTCATCCCTTAACTGTCTGATGCCCACTATGGGTTGGAGTTTGAAAAGACAGAGTGGCACAGAGCTCAGCTATGCCCCAGTAAAACAATGCACTGAAGAGTTGGGTAGAAATCTACAGTAGACATATCCTAGCGGTAGTAAAATTTACTAATGGTTTTGCTAGAAGTTACATCTAGAGACCATAGGGTCTCAGGAGCTCTTTTCCCAAGTTTGGTTAGACCAATCAAATCGCTCATCGTACATCCTTCTAGCCAGACATGGCCCGCCCATAATACTTCTGTTCATTCGAATTCATGGTCTGGTGACGTAATTCTGGGGAGGGTTTAGTCGGCTACCAGACAGTTGGCCAATAAGCGAAGCTGATTGGACGAGCTGTCCAATCGTTTTAAACCAGAATTGAGTGCACTTCTCCCGCCCTATAATCGCTTCAAAGAACCTCCAAACCGGTCAAAGAACCTCCAAACCATGACAAAAAGACAGCTACTGATTCCGGCCCTTGCATTGAGCTTGGTCTATCAGTCATAGCCAGACTATACACTTCACACTTTACTTGTGTTATATTCTGGCTTGCCAGGCTACTGCATAGAGCAAACAATTCTAATGATGGAGGGAAAGAACAATAATTCATAGTTCTGAGGAAAATATCTGAAAAAGAATTCAGCACTGAGCATCAAACATCCCACCGTTTCCTTTCAGTACAGAATCATGGCATTGCTCCAGCCTCTATGACTCCAAAGGGTTCAACTCAAAACTCATAATTAATTTAAAAGTAAAGCGCAAGACTCTAAGGACTGTTCTTAGGCAAGGCTGTCTGGGGACTAAGTGGATTCAAGCTGCAGACAAGCCATACTTTGCACATAAATAAGCTAACGATGAGGCCATCAGTGTCAAGTTCACAACTATTTCTCTGTATCTGGTGAAATCCTTTGTTCAGTTTGACAGCAATGAATAAATGAGATACTCTGTAGAAAACTGCCATCTGTACAAATGGTGTTGGAGGCAAATACAAATCATGTGCCATGTGACAAAGCCATCCAAAGGAAAACAAAAAAATACAGAAATTATGCAGAGGCCATACGGGTAACTGAAGCATTGAGTCAAGTGAACAGAGGACAGTATGCTGTACAGTAGCTTCCAGTCTAACCAATGAAACTCGTAGCATTAAATGTGACAGCACAGCAAACACTCTAAAAAATAAATGAATCTTGAAATTGTATTTTGACCTGACCTAACACTTCATTAACTCACCCTGTGTAGCCCTAGCCTTAGCCTCTCTAGAGTCCCCATAGCAATTACCAGTCCATCCTCTTGTGTCTATGTACCTTATAGCAAATACACTCACAGAGTTTCTCAAACACTGAAGGTGTTGCATTTTGATACAAGTCCCTCTTTGAATCTGATTTTCTATGAAAGTATAAAATCTGATCCTACAATCCTAACACCAAACAAAGGAGCTGTTTTACACAGTGTTTACTAGAAATAATGTTCACAGGTAAGAATCAACGCTTAGGGCCTGTCAGGGGTTGTTTGGATTACATTCAGTTAGAGAGATGATTAATTTGTTGCTGGTACTTGATTTATCGAGAAACAATGTTTCGATCGATCACTCGGTCAGGCAAAACAGTCACAGCCGCACACAACAGCACAATGCAAAACATAATAACATACAAGCAAACATAAAATGATGCAATTACACCAAAACAAACAGAGATAAGTAGAGTATAGGAGTCATCACAACACAACTCTCTCTCTCTCTCTCTCTGTCTCTCTCTCTCTCCCCCTCCCTCTCTCAATTAAATTAATCTCTCTCTCTCTCTCTCTCTCTCTCCCTCTCTCTCTCTCTCTCTCTCTGTCTCTCACACACACACGCACGCACGCACGCACGCACACACACACACACACACACACACACACACACACACACTCACTCTGAAAGAGCAGTGCTATGGCATAGTATTGGCAGAGTGGTGCAGGACAAATGTGCTTTCTTGGCAAAAGCGAAAAGAATGAAGACTGTGTGCTGGTGCTGAAACCAGTGGTTGAGGTGAGGCCAAGTGCAGCGGATATGCGTGATCTATGACCGAGCTGCTCAAAATCTCCGACAAGGTGGAGAAGGGGGGGGGGGGGGGGGGGGTGCGAGAGCGGCCGGCGAGAGAAATGGAGCAAGCGAACAGATTCAAAGACGGAGGGAGAGATAAAGTGAAGAGTGGGGAGATAAAGCAGGAGGCAGAGGGTGGAGTTGGGGAGGGGCGAGAGGAGGGAGGAGGGGAGGATGGAAGGATAGAAACATAAAGAGAGGTACAACAAGAGACAGAGAGAGAGAGAGAGAGAGAGAGAGAGAGAGAGAGAGAGAGGAAGGAGGAGGAGGAGAAACTGGCAAGGAGAAAGAGCGGCTGGAGGTTGCACAGAGGAAGGCACTATCAGAAACCCTAAGAGGAGGCAGCAAATGGCTTTGGCTAAGAGGGATAGACATCAAAGGGGAGGAGAGCAGCCAAGGAGTAAAGTTAGTTAGCTTGTAGGTTGACATGATGGCAGAGATATGGGGGTTGGCAGCAACAGCGTGATGCTCGCCAACGGAGACTCCACTGATTCTTGCAGGGCACAGGCACAGGAAAGCAGACCTAGATCTAATCAGTAGACCATAAGATAAGTCCATTAAATTTTATGCTGGCCTCTCTATTTTATACCTGGGCAGCACTTTAATTTTTTGAAACATTCACTAGAAAAATGTTGGAAGCGGCACAGATTAGATTAACAGTGAATGCATTCAATTTTTTAAAAATTCTTCTCTCAACTAAAATCAGTGATTTATGTTTGGGGCTGTTACATCATTTTCCTCCATATTAAGTCCTCTTAATCATGTGGCAAGAAGCAAAAAATGTTACTGCATTATTTTTCAGAAGCGCAGTCGTTTACATTTCAGTGTGCAGCTGCATCTGAAGTCATATTTCTCCTTCAGTGACAGAGGCCTGCAGTGCAGTCTTGCCCTTTGTTGCAAAAATGATGTTTTCCACCTCAGTAATGAAGTATTGCAAAGCTATTATTGCCTGCAGAGCGAGCCTACGGGGGTATTTTGCCCATTGTCAATATTAGCATAATCAGATTTATCAGATCCATGGTTTATATGATGACAATTATGTTAAATAATGAGAATGAGGGATTCCATCATGCTCTTTGGGGCGCTAAAGACAAATGACTTCAGTTTCGCTCTACCCAGAGCTGTCTTGCGGCCATGTCCAATTGACTCAGTGTGTATAAATAATAGGTATGCTAACACATCTGATCCAACAGCTTTTGGAACCAGGAAACATTTTTCTAGGTCTCTGTGAGCAAGGAAAATGGAAATGATTACACTTCCCGCAAAAGTTGCTTCTTATATGTCATTCGAGGTGGCCGCTGGTAATTTGACTCGGTTCGTATCGTGGCACATGAGAACAAAACAGACAAACATATAAGGCACTTCTGCACCACTGAAGTGAAAACAATAAATAAAGAAGGAAAAATAAAAATCACAAAAATAAACACTTGCAGCTCTAAAGCAGTACCCTCAAAAAGAAAGTAACAAAAATAGTTTATGGGCTGAGGTGAAGATGCGACATAAAAAACAAAACCTGCAGTTTTGAGGTGCAACTGATGACATATTACCGATTTGTTGCACCATTTGCACCTCAGGAGTGCTCCTTTTTGCTAGCCTGCTTTCTTTTTGTTTTTGTGTTTTGTGTTTTGCACCTCTGCAAGCAGTTTTATATCACTAATGTTTATAACTAAGGCTGATATTTCCTTCTATTTTAAATGGAAAACTCCAGCACGGGCACATCAAGTTGAATATAAATGGGCCGCATGCAGATCTCACGCTCGCAGTTTTTTGAAAATTATAACGAGTATTTGTGACTCGAATAATGCAAACCAAAGTGCATATGCTTACAGACAAAATCCGAAAGCCTTATCTCTTATGGGGAGAAGCAAACTATCTGAGTGTGGCTCTCCTCGCTATAATCCTGAAAAATAATACGTCTGCATGGGGATGTATGCCACAGAATTAATTGCCATAGCTCAAGAGTGGCGTCTCTGATGAGCGCTTCGACAGAATGACTAATTCGAGTACAGTATCAACAACCAACCCACCCATGAATTGAAATCTCCCCAAGACTTAAAATTCATTATATGAGTGCTCATATAGTTTAATTGAAACTGAAAATGTTATGTTCCACTCCAACAGCCAACTAATAAGCACCCTTCAGTGACCAATGTTGTGGAGCAATTACATCCTCCCTTTCCCTGGAATTCTCCAGCAGGAAGATAAGAGCGAGACGGGAGAAGCTTTCATCCCAGCCTGGCAGCGGCAGCAGCAGCTCTAGACGTGCTGAGGAGCTCGAAGCTCCCAGCCCCTACTTACAGGTCTTTTGCGCTCACTGCATAGAACAATGAATCAGCTGCTCAATATGTGTACACCAGCACCTATTACACTGGGTAGATTTCCATGGTTTCCATGGCCACTAAATATAAAAATAAATAAATACCACAGCTCAGCAGAGCCCTGGAAAATCCAACAGTTATGATTTTGTGCCTTTGCAGCGGTAGTATCAAGGAGAAGCTGGGCATATACAGTACTGTACTGTATATAATTCTCTGATCATTTATATAGTGGCTTTCTGCTATGCTCCGGTCTTAGTCATGTAAAATGCATGAGGGCAAAACCTTGGTATCCATTAGAATATAAATGTAAGCAGCCTGGATAAAGAAAAAAAAAATAGACGAATTGAAGAATATTGGCATTTAGTGGCCCCATCTAAATATCTATACTAGCGTCCATTTGGCTGCAGACGGGGCAGCCACACAAGCTGGGAGCTTTTAGCATCAAGATTATATAAGGCAAAAAGTGATGGATCAGATGCCGGCTTTCAATGAGGGGAGATGATTAATTATGAATGATTTTTGAATTCACAATTTACCCCCCTTAAGCTCAGTTTGACCTTAATGATTCACAATGCAGTCCATTTTAATTATAATCATTAATGTTGAATATAAAACCCAATTGCCTTCTCGCCATCTTTGCCCATATTCCCCATGAATGTTTCCACTGATTTGTTCTTTGGCTTTAATGCCAGGCTGCATTGCCTCAAGATGACTAAAGGCAGGCATACATTGTTAGAATTCTAAAGGGCAAAAGGGGTGCTCTTTTTGCAAAGAAATTCTCCTGCTAAAGTAAAAAAAAAAAAAGAAAGAAAAAAACTTGCATTTATCTTTGTCACAGTAAGTGGTCCCTTGACAAAAGAGCACCATATTCTCTCATTTCAAAATGCTCATATTCACAAATAAAAACTACAAGGGAGAGAATATTATGGTACTATGAAGACCAATGGATCATATAGCACTACTCTGACACAAGCAGCCATCTAATAACACAGAGTCATGGTGCAAAAGCAAACCATGAAGGGCCTAAAATACTTCAGCACTCTCAGGCTCTGTGTACAAACAGCCAGCAGAGTCTAAAGCAGGCCCTTGTCTGACCCACACTGATTAGCTGATTTCAAAAGCTGTGCTGAGAGAGAGAACATAGCCCTCCATGCATCAGTGTGGAGTATTGTACAAAGTCAAGGAGAAATGCGTCCATATTTTAGCACAAGCCTTCTACCACCTTCTGACCCTCCGCTTTCTGTCCATTGAATCAAGTAGCCGTCCAAAGGCCACCATCCTCAAGAATCGTTGGTGCTGCATAACCAAGGTTATGACCTTGATTGATTAGACTTGGTCATTCAGTCCAACATTAATGAGGTCTAATTGCATTTAATGCTTCGCTTAAAATTGAAATGCGTTAATTGCCTTGAATATCACTACATCAAATCCATTCTTTCCGATTCATTTTCTTGATTAATAAACTCATAATGCCAAGGACCTGTTGGCAATCAGGCTGGACACTCTGTGATGGGAGTCCACAAGCCAGAGCTAAGAATCATCAAGCGCTAGAATTCTTCAAAGTCGCCAGGCAAAACAAGTCACAACAGAATTGTAAACAAGTAATACGGCGCTCCATCGATCGCTCGCCATTTGCAAATATGAAACCATGAATAGAAGAAAAAGAAAATAAAAATCTATTCATGTTTATTGAGAGGCTGCAGGCTCAAGGTCTAACAGATATGCATGTATAGCATGCAAAGTAACAAACTCCCTTCTATTGAGAGGGTTGGTGATAGACAGAGGCCAAATACTCACATACAAATACAAGGCAGTGTTTTGATCTCTATCTTCCAAACCACTAATAAAACTTCCTTCTTGTAGCTATGACAGCTTGATGGCTGTGGTAACACTTTAGATCATGGCCTGTGGGTAAGGAGTATATGACCAAGAACAGAAAGCATCAAGGGATAATTTATACTGTATGCACTTATTACGAAAGTATTCTGGAATAACACAAACAACATGAAAGGTATCTGCTTAATCTGTACAGTGCAGGCATTAATTTGACCCCTGACTGGGCTAATAAAAATAGCCAACTGAGCTCCTTACACCCTGCCTGCAGGTTAAGTTTATGTTTTTATTTTTGATAAATCAATGAACAGCCCAACCATTAGATAGGTTGGGCAGAACCTATTGAATTCAATTTGAGGTGTGATATTCCCATGATTTCTGATACAGCAAATCTCATTAGCAGTAGCCTAGTAGTCTAGACAGAACTCAAGCTACTTTCATGTAGTTTGTGTTATTGCGGCATACTTACACAGTAGCCTAAGAACTGTGTAATTTATCAGTTTTTGATACTTTTTGTTACACCTTGCTCACTTACTCCTTACCCTGCACTGCATGGCCCGTAATCTAAAGTGTTCCCATGGTTATTTATGTGACATGAATCAGATGGTCCTTACACACATGCGATGGTATGGCAACTGACAACGCCCGTCTCTGGGGCTCCGGGATAAAAAAAAACAGACTCATCCTTCACATGCCAGCTGGTAGTCAGCTTTAGCTCCCGTAGAATTAGACAAATGCCTTGAGTAAACCAGAGCTTTCAGATATCCAGGTGTGCGTCAATAACGCCGGCTCACTGCAAATGTTAACTGACCCGGCGGTGCATCAAATAAAATGTCAAAAGAGCTTTGCTGGATTCCCTTGTTGCTGTTGCTTATATTTGTTATTTGCTCACATGCCTTGCTCTGGTAGGTCGATATTCAACCCTCCTCTGATCTTTAAAGATTTTCACCTCCTATTTGACAGCAAAGCACAACAAATGTCTTGTCAATCTACCACAGAGTGTATGGCTTTTGTGGGAGTCATAGCAACAAACAACAGCGCCGCCATCTTTACATCAGCCGTTACCAAATTTAATAGAGGTTCTTATTGATTCGTTAAGTATTGTTATTATTATTTTATTAGTCAGTGTGCACTTGAGAAAGCCCCCTGAGTTAGGGAGAGGATAGAGGTTTAAAATCCTCATTCCCTGGAATTCATGGCCAGTAGTGTTTTCATAGAGCAATCATTGCACAGCAAAGAGCAAAGGCAGCATTGTGATGAACAGGAGCATAATGTGGCAACAGCACCCCCCTGTGAAAGCGAGGGAAGGCACTCTTGGTTATGTACTCTCGTGTTGGACTTTGCAACTCCTTTTTTAATAGAGCTTCTTTCAAAAGCTCTGCAGTATTGACCATATGCTCGCATAGGCTACAGTATACGTTATTCTTTTTGTGTGTATTAGATAGTGTAGCATATTAAAACCTGAAGGGCACTTCAAGAGAGCAGGATGCCCTTTCTTACAAGGAAATATATGAGTGTTGGTGTGTGTGTGTGTGTGTGTGTGTGTGTGTGTGTGTGTGTGTGTGTGTGTGTGTGTGTGTGTGGAAGGTGCCGGGTGGGTAGGGGATAGTCATGGCCCAGCAAATTGATCCAGTTCCTCTTCAAATGTAATAGGTTCCTCATTCGCCCATACTACACCTCTATCTGGAAATCTGGGAGACAGACAGACAGACAGACAGACTCACCATCCAGTGTGCAGTGTGCATGATCCAGTAGGATGGTCAGCTTGTTATGCTCGTTATGTCTCAGAATTTGATGTGAAGTGTTAGCTGACATGGATCCACCTCCATTCACCAATGAGCCCAGTTTATTTGAGAGATACTGCATGCTGTACTGTATGTCTGCAGTATGCAGCAGGCAGCATCTTAACACCGTCCTATCACCCCCAAATATACATCTAACCTGTTAGACAGACAGCATGCCTCTGGGTGCTCTCACAATTAATCTTTAAATAGCAAAGCTTCACTTTGAAAGCCCTTGTGATAACATTCAGATAACTGATTGTTTGAGATGGAGTAAGGGCGAGTCAAAAGAATGTCCTCTTTTAGAGGGCTACTTGAAGAAAGGAAATCGTTTTGCCAGTCAAGAGTGAAAACCTTCACTAAATCTCATGAATTTCTGGGAAGAAAAAAAAAATCAAAACTGGCTGGATATGTCTCTTGTCAAACCAAAAAAAAAAAAAAAAAATCAACTAACCATTTCTGATTGCAGGCAAATTGACCCATTTCTGGCATCATTCTCAAGGCCCTCACCTGTCTTGCCACCAAACATAATTGCACATTGTTTGTCCCGGGGAGAATTCTCACCACAATAACAAGCTTGGCTGGCAGGGGGGGTCATAGGCAGTTAGCCATGGATCTGTGGTCACAGAGAGGTGGGGAGGTTTTTCAACTGTGTCAGAGCACCAAAGGAAAAGCATCCCTCACTGTGGGGCTAACCGGATTGTGTTAGTAGGCTTATTCAGGGACATGTCATCGGTTTAAAATGAGCTGCGAGTTCCATAAATGTGAGGAGCTTACATTTTCTCTGTGTGTGTGTGTGTGTGTGTGTGTGTGTGTGTGTTTTAAGATGTGTGTGAGTGTAGGGGGTAGGGTGTGTGTGGGTGTGAGGGGGCGTACATAACTTGCACAATGCTCTGTGTGCGCCGGGAGAGACTCGGATGTGACAGATGCGGGGCCGGCTTTTGTCGCACCTGCCTCCCGCCGCGTCAGTCTGATTCTCGCCCTCCTGTAACAGCTTACCTCAGGGCAGCAGACAGCCAGCCGTGTGCGCAATGGTGGGGCGAATGGCATATGTCCTCACTCCAGCGCCGCCGACGGGCCCGCTTCGTGGAGGTGCGACGGGTCACACATGGCACGGTGACAGCTCCCTGCCTCCTGAGCCTGTTAGTGTCGGGAGTGCGAGCCATCGCCCGAGGACTGTCTCAAGGAAGCCAACCCGAGGCTAGGGGCAAACACACACACAGGGTGAGCTGCATTTCGGCAGCAGTGGTGCAGAAATAGAACAGAGTTACAGGCGAGATATGAGCTTTGCATACAGTGGTCTACCCACTAGCTTATGTCTCCAATGAAGACAGTGGGTGAATATTACAGTCAGCAGTGTGATTTATGTTCAATTTTCCCTACACAAAACACAGTGCAATTAAACATGTAGCAAGTAAATGATCTGACAATCATTTCCGCTGCAGTAGACACGTACGCCATGTTGGAGGGAAACAGGAAACAAGATCGTCGCCATCAAATGAGGTGATCCTTAGTCAGATTTGTCAGGTTGTTTTAGCAAGGTCAGCGCTCCGTGTTTTTTTAAACGGAGGGAGCTGTCATTCTCTCAACACCTTGGAACGGTCCTCCGAGTGAAGTTTGATCTCTCCCCTCTCTCTCTCTCTCCCTCTCCCTCCCTCCCACACACATACTCCATCTCTCCATCCTAACACTAAATTCTACCCACACCAGCTGTTAAAACAAGGGTGTTATCTGTCACTCTCTGCTCCCTTGGCAGCCGTCATGAGAGTCTATTCTCATCGCTTCCCACTCTTAAGGTGGAAAACAAACAAAAAATAGAAACATTTGGAGACAGCCTTGAACTCTGGCTCCGGATATTGAGATCGTTAAAAAGGATAAAGGCACAGTTGTATAATTCATCCACTTTTGCAACCACTGATTTGGGTCATTCATATCAAGATGTAGCCTAAAATCATACCCACTGACAATACAATACAACTGTTTTTATACTCTTTTTTATTTCATTCCTTAAAGATGACAAAATATCGCTGTAAATGTACAATGCTGGACATTTTAATTGCTATTATTTCTCCAATTTATGGACCATAAAGCTTGGCTAGCCTCGGTCTCCCATTACAACTCTCATCCTCATAATCAGGCCCTATCCTCTTCATAAAACAGCTGTATCCATAAAAGCTCCAATATCGCAACACAGCAAAGAACAAACTTCTGGCCATTTTTCATCAAGATATTTATCCAATGTGGCATTTCACCAAAGCGTCTGGCCTTTCTGAGACTGCCCCAGTCCTCCTGTTTGACTTCGCTGCGCTGCAGCACCCCTGTAAATTGGAGATATATTTGCTATGAGTAGGCAGCAGGATAGATGGGTATATATTCATTACTGGGCACTCATGGGGATCATGGAAGCTCATTCGTCATCTTAATTCATGGGCACTCAAAATCCACCAGCTTCTTAGGAGGAGGGGAGTGAGACAGGGGGGAAAGAAAGAAAAAAAAAAAAAAAGAAAGAAAAGCTTGCAAGGCAAACAATGAGAGCAGGTGACCGGTCACCTTGAGCTTATCTGTGCCTGCATATCGGCCCTACATCAAACAAGCAGGAATGAAAGGGGAGTTGTAGCCCATGCCAGCTGAGACTGCTCCGGAGCTCTGTACTCTACAGAGGCCATGGCCTGGTGGAACATGAGGCAAGGCCATGGCTGGCTTTACCCGACGGCAGTCTTGTGTGTCTACGGATTTCTCTCTATGATGAGACCGGCGGAGCCTTTCCTCGTTCCATTCCTGACAGGACCGCAAAAAAATTTCACCATCGAGCAGGTACGATGCAGTCCCTTAAAGTCATAGGCTTCAATTGCAAAGGACACTAAGAAGTATTAGAGGTCAATTCTTCAAAAAAAAACGCTTGTTCTATAACTCCCTACTGTAGACCGTTTGTGAATTCATTTTGTGGACTCCACTTCAACAGCAGTTCACTTGTCTCATAGCATAACTGGCATAAATATCCAGCTGTTGTCACAGTAACAGATGGAAATGATTGCATTGAGAAATAAATACTGGATGACAGGTCCTTCAATAATCACTTAATTCTCTCTCCAGATTTCCAGAGATATCTATCCAATATGGGCATACTCAAGTCTGTTCCTCCTGGTTCCTATGTTTTTGTTGACTGACTTGTTGAGGTACAAGCCCATTGTTGTTCTACAAGCACTGGCCTACTTGATATGCTGGCTCCTGTTCTCATTTGGCCCTGGGGTGGTGTCTGCCCAGGTCTCCCTCTTCACTTACAGTGTGGCCACGGCAGGGGATGTGGGCTACTTCAGCTACATCTACAGCGTGGTGGGGCAGGAGCACTACCAGCGCGTGACCAGCTACGCCAGGGCGGCCGTCTTAGTTGGCTATGCGGCGGCCGCACTGCTAAGCCAGCTCTTGGTGTCCATTTGGAGCGTATCCTTGTTTTGCCTGAATATGATTACAATCGCGTGCCTGTGTGGGGCACTGTTGACCTCCTTGTTTTTACCCATGCCCCCGAAAGGTGTTTTGCTAAGGGAGTTCCAGGGCACCGAATCACAAACAGAATCATCCACTGACATCGCCTTTGTAGGTGTTCAAACAGCATGGCGGAGGAGGTTCCAAAGGACTTTGAAAGGGCTTAGACGAGTGTTGTTGGACTGTAAAGAGCATTACTCGTCTGTTGCTTTCCTCTTCTTCTGCATCTGGTCTGCGATGGGGAAGTGTGGCTATCATCAGATTACTGGCTATGTGCAGATTCTCTGGAAACTAAAGCAGCCGGACAACTTCACAGCTTTCAATGGAGGTGTTGATGCAGTGGCTACTCTTTCAGGTAGAGTGACCATTGCATCATGTGGAGTCTTTCATCTATGCACTCAGATCTGCTCTTGCACACTCTCTGTGAGAAAAATAATAATAATCTTGATTCTTCACAACCCTTTGTCAACATAATTCTATAGAGTTACTTTTCTATAGCTACGGTCATGGCTACTAGTGTCATACAGCTCTAAATGAGATTCAAACAAACGATATGCACTCTACATCATTCTACTGTAATTTGTGTGACGTTAGATACAAATGTTGAATAACCTAGTGTTACACAGATTAGTATTATAAACTAGAGTGCAGCATTACAGAAATGCAATATGGCATAATGCATTACCCGTATATTACCAGCCATTGGTTGGACTGTGTCCCGACATGCAATATTGGCCCTACGAGCCAAAGGCATTCCTTTTATTATATATAAAAAAAACAATCTGTGATTCTATTAAAGCCCTCATATTGATTTTCAACAGGTTGAATGTTCAGCAAAGCCATGGTATATTAGATAAATGCAGCATAATTATGTTTCAAACTAATAGCATACATATAGCACATATCCCCACTGCAGATTCCCACAACAGTCTGCATTCTACTCAGATGTGACTGTCTCTCCTCTGGCAGGCAAAAATTTTCCACTCAATTCAGTGAATGCTGAAGCAGTAAAATCCACCTTGAGAATTGAAAGTCCTCTCATATAGCATTTAGTTCCACTTCAGAGAGTTTCAAGTGGAGTCCACCGAGAGAAAGAAGGGGAAAGGGAGTAACTTGTTCCCTTTCAAATATCATTTCTGTTGCTTTGACACTTTGACACCCAAATGACTGTGTCAGTTCAACCTTGAGTCTCAGAGGAGTGTGTTTGAACACTCCTCCCTGAAGAGAGGGAAAACAACATCAAGACTAGGGTTCAATTACCACTGAGGGTTTCACACAGTTGTAATTCAAATAACTCATCAGGCATTTCGATATGCTGAGAGCATGGGTTATCCTTCACAAAAAGCAAGGCATTTCTTCAATGCAAATACCATCTCAGAGGCTCTCAACAGGGAGAGATTAAAAAATTCCTCTCGGGAACAATACCTCCGGCTGTTGTATGAGGGCAACTTTAATTCACCTGCATAGGTAGTCTAATAACTCTGCTGTATCAACGGAGAGGCACAGTAGCACCACTGATATTCAACAACATACAGTAGCTCAGATACGGTGTACATCTAAGGACACCCTCAGCTCAGAAAGCTTTGCACTCTTAATTGCACTAAAGGAATGATATGAGCTTTAATGGCTTCTACCAATGTCCCCTCTCTTTTTTCATAGTGAGCTCAGTACCATAAATCAACCTCTGCACACCCAATATGTATTATAAGACATGTCTTGAAAATTATCAGGCATGTGGACGCACTCTCATTCTGTTTCAATTTATGTCATTATCGTCATCTTCTCCTTCTTCACAGATTAAGACCAGCATAGAGATATTACCAGCTCAATAACCTGACCCAATTTTTTAGCCAGGGACACTGGTGCCAGGGACTGAGATAATTCCTATTAGGATTCCCTATCAGAACCAATGAAATACATTCCTAATACAGTGTGTGGTCATTAGAACTTACCATATGCAATTAGTATTGATCCAGAGTGGTGGCACGGGGTGATGAGCTATAATCTTTGTCAGGGACGGCTGACTATATTCCATTACCATCAAGAGCTTTAGAGATAATTTAATGCCCTTGTCTTGTTGGAGACGGCTGTTGCTCTCACTTTTCACATTTTGTAGAAGGACTGATATTTCATCCTGTGGGGCAGGGACAAGCAAGGATATTCTGAATGTATAACCTTTGCAATTTATCACTGCTATGCCAAACAGAAGTGCCTAGCACAACCAAAGCCAGAAGTGGCACAATCCAAAAGCTGGCATAGAGTGACTCCCAGTGGTGGTGTTTGATAAATCTCAACCCACTCTGCTACTACTATCATTAATTACATTGCATTTAATATACGCAAAATAAATAAATGCATGCCTTTGTCAGTAATGCAAATTGTGCAAAATGAATGAGAAAAAAACATGTCTCCTATAGCAAATAAAGCAAGCAAATGCAATGGGGGTGTGAATGTATTTACAGTCTAAATGAAGACCATAATAATCACATACAGAACAGTGCCTTGTCAGTGTATCCTCATGCCTCATGCAGTTTCATTTCCCTTCCTGTATGTGTGGGAGTAGGTGCAGCAGCATCTATAGCGGTGGGTCACACACCACTGAACTGGGATCTGTGGGGAGAGCTGACCCTGGGTGTGTTCTCTGCTCTGGCTGCTGGCTCTGTCTATCTCATGGACCTCACCAGTAACATATGGATCTGCTATGCCTGCAACATCATCTTCAAGTCTGTCTACATGCAGCTCATAACTATCTGCACGTAAGAATACTATTCCAACTATCTGTGTTTCCTCCTGAAAACACTACAGTAACCCAAGAGGTACAGTATGTCCAGAGTGCTACAACCACTAAAATACACAGTGACCCTCAAAACTGTGGTACTACTGACAAAAATGCGAAAGGAGAGGTCAAATATAACCTAACAACATGAATGTTCTATCCTGAAAAAGTGTTTTCCTACATCCAGGGCTGGAGCTAACCGTTACTGAGATTGCTATAGCAACTCCAAGAATTCCTGAAGTAACTGCTGAGCAACCCCAATCAACCCACACTAAAATTAAATGCATAACAAACAAACAAGAAACTACATGTAGCTAAAGTAGACATCATTGATACTGTTCAGCAAGACCTCTTTGTTAATGCAAAGGAAAATATTTACAGTGGAGGTCTATTTCAGCGCCAGGGAACAGCCAAATAATTTAATAAATGATACTGTTTAGATTAAATTTGCCTGCCTTCTCCCCAATGCTGCTGTTACAACATCATTGGAGAAGCAACTACCTCTGCTTAATCATTCAAAACTAAACAAAAAATATTGAAAGGTAAGGATATTTTCAGCACTAAGGTCAATGGTCAATATTTATTTCTAATTACCGTTAGTCCAGGCAGGTGAAACACAGATCACAACTTTCTACCCTCTTTGGCTTTGAGACAGAATGGATCAGACATGGGATTTTGTTGTTGTTCCACAATTACACCTAGCATTAACCCTAGCATCCAAGGATAGAATGTTTAAGGTTGACTATCCAAAATAAAATGCACAAAGTACAATGTTCATGTTCAACTTCCATGAGCTACAAGTACTTTGTGATTCATTCACAGAAAGGTTTTGACTTCAAGCAAGGCATAATGTGTTCTCTGATTTCTTGGGGAAAATGGATGGATTCTGAACTGCAAAGCTCATAATTTAAGATGGTCGCCCTTAGTCACAGTTCCTCCTGGCCACCAAGATCCCCTCTTTCCACCAATTTCCAAGGTTATCACTCCCTCACAGAGGGCAGAGGGTATTAATGGTGGAGAGCTTCCCAGTGAGAGGAAGCTGCAAAGGTCTCTCCACTGTGAAGAGGTCTCCAAGCCAATCTCTCTCTTCCAGAGGGTAGAGAGGGAGGTCCTCAAGCAAGAGGCTCAGAGGCTGAGAGAAGAGGTGGCCAGGATGACCAGCAAGGGTCTGGACCGCCGAGTGTTTGCTAACAGAGTCATATTTTCATCATGGGCCCACAGCTGAACACAGCTGCCCATGTGGAAGCAACTGAATAAAATGTTGCAAGCGCAGTGCTCAGCATTTTGCTGGAACCAGTGTTCAGAGGCCCTTCCTACCTTCAACAACTTCCTCTCACAGCCATATTGAGATGTTAGAATAAGAGTCCATTACTCCTACCATTGTGACAGCAACCATTCAGAGCTCAACGCCTCACTAACTTCAGGGACATTTCCCCACCGACTTCAAACAAGCTCAGGTCACTCTTCTTCCTTTCCTATCAAAAACCATCGAAAGAACCGTCTTCAAACAAGTCACAGAATTTCTCTCTAGGGACAGCCTCCTTGATTCTAACCAATCTGACACTAATCAAACACTACTTCTCTCAGTAACGGAAGGCCTAACAAAAAGGCAGAGCAGCATATCAATCCTCAGTTCTCATCCTACTTGACCTATCAGCAGCGTTTGATACGGTCAACCATGGGATTCTTAACAAACTCAGAAGTATGGGCATGGGCATTGATGGCAAAGCACACTCCTTGTTTGAATCCAATACGATCATTCAATGTGTTATGGCTAGAGCCACTGCTTTAACAGTAATTTTAAAGAGGACAGATTGTAACTTCCGCAAAAAATAAGTATTCTATTAACTTACAGATCAGCTGACTGGTTAAGGCAACGTTCTGTTTCACTTTGCTTGACAGTGGGGGCCTGAGCTATGCGAAGTAGCCTAAACCAAAATTCTGGCCATGCTTAATATGTTAATTACTTTGCTATTATTTTATTTTCATTATTTCATTTTAAGGATGTTGAAAAATTTACATGATCATTTAATTACAGTATTCATTGAAACTTGACCATCAACCTTTTGCTGTCATACTCCAACTGCTAAGCAACAAAAAAGGTCCTAGTGCTGCTACTGCCTTATTATTTTTTTCTTTAATTTTGCCTCTATTTGAATTGGATTTTGTTAATACAATGTGCATAAATTATGTCCTTCAGTTTTCAGATAGCTAAGCAACTCAGCAAGGAACACTATGCACTGGTATTTGGTATCAACACCTTTGTAGCCATGGCTCTTCAGACCCTTCTCACTGCTGTGGTGCTGAACACCGAGGGCCTCAAATTAACCGTCACCACCCAGGTACACTGTATTACTGTAGGGTAAACGGGCATGGCCACTGACTGGCCACAGCTACTTTTAAATTCAAAGTGTGATTGCATTACCATCATATCAGTGTCTCTTAAATGATATCAGGTATTGAGATTTCAATATGTATTGGGTTTTTTTTCCTTCTGCAGTTCTTTATATATGCAACATACTTTGGAGTCATTTCACTGCTATTCCTAGTCAGAGGAGTCTTCAATGTCCATGCAACCAAACGCTGTCGACTAGAGGGTGACAGCCAAGACATGACAACTGAGAGGCAGACAGATCTACCAGAGACAACACAGCCGTAGCACATTCTCCATCAATAATTAATGTAACACTCAATCTCAAATCTCAATGCATGGACAGCTTAATGTGCATGTAAAATTGTGATGTACTTCATTTTCATTTTATTCTTATCTGTTTAATCATACTTTACTGGGCATTTAGGGCATAGCATACTTCATAAGGGTAAGAGTAATTGTGATAAATAAACACTTTTCACTCAGATTGTAATGTCAAGGACAGATGTCTTAACATGTAATGTGTACATGCAACCACCAGGGAGCACTGTGACAATACAAATCTCTACACTACTCAGTCTTTTACTTAAACTGATGCTTGTTAAACTGAACATGCACTTTATATACTCCTGGAACATGTGAAAAAGGCTGGATAACATCCTAAATTGTTTCTAATATGGCAAACACCTGCTATTTAGTGGTACTATCAGTAACAGTAGTGGTGGTGGTAGTATTTAAAAATGAGGGGGAAGAACACTTATGAATCCAAGACACATACAAGTATGGGCATATGAGATTTCGCACTGGATAAGTGGCCTTCAAAAGAGTGTCATATTCTATTGGACCATCAGATGAAAACATTAGTGTCCATCAGCTTAGAAGATGCCATGTTTAATTCTTACCCATCATCCTCTTGTAATGTGAGCTGATGTTGCCATGAAGAAGGCTTTTAAGTAATTGAATTGTAAGAACATAGCAGATAACTATGACAGTAATAGCTGTAATTATTACAACCATTATCAATCTAATGGTTGCAATTTAAAGATTTTGCTGGACCCGATGTAAATATGTAAATATGTAAATATGAGTTTCAGGCCTTACACAGAATAAACATCAGCAGTCAATATAACAACAACAAAAAGAAAAACACCTGTGTCTTTTGAAAAATTTGCCAGCTGTTTGGAGAACATTTAGTAAGAAGAGTGAATTTTGCATAACAAAGTCCTAAAACTACATAATCAGACTGAATGCAAAAAATTAAGGTAAAAAGCAGCAGGTATACGTACAGTATATTGAGGTTGAATATGTATGATAATAATAGCAAACAATTCCAATGGTTGTGATGACCTTTTTGCAAAGAAGACACTAAATGCTTTACAATGTACCCAAAAACTGGAGGAAGAGCAACAGAATAGAGTATGTGCTGAGTAAATAGGAGTAAATTTGATATTGAAACTGATGCTAAAGTATGTCATCATAATTTGTAGGCCAATCAATCATTAATGTATTTACATAAAGTGAGATTTCCTTGTGGTAAACAGACAGGATTAAGACATTAAAGGTTGTAAATGTATGCATGCTCATGACCAACATAAGCTGGAGTTCATCCTGATTAAGAGATGTGTGAGTGTGCAAGTGCCTGAGTTCATTAAAAGAGAGAAACGTAAACCCCGGCAGACTCCTAGATGCTGGAATAATACTGAGGAGCTTATATTTCTTCCAACTAATTCCGTTATTATTTTCTTAAATGCTTTTCTGTGATGTTTATTGTTATTTTTCCCATATATATTCCTATTTTTTTCTATAAATCACAGTGGAAAATGTCTGAATATAATCATAAACATTTGCAGCGAAAACTAAATGATGCTCTCTTCCCTTCCCAAAAGCAAAACAAAACAAAACAAAAAAAATCATACACACAAAGGAGCAACATTTACCACAGATATTTTCAAACTCCCTTAAATTTGAGCAAATAGGCTTCATTAGATTGCATTGGATTGGTGCGTCAATGATACATATAATCTTAAGGCAACACAACATAATACGGTATACATTTTCAAACGCTGACTTGTCAGGTGGGGTGGGGCTTTGGGGGGTGAACTTTATGCCCCTGCATGTTGTGTTAGCTCAATGATATCTTTTGCACGGTCTAAAAGGCACTACCTTAACCCTCACCCTAAACCCAGATTTGGTAGTGCCTTGAAAGCAGCACTGCCTGGAAGACGCCATTGGAAGGCAAAAAAGACCAAAGACTGTTGTGCTCCCATGCCAACAGATGCGCTTTAATGCATGGGCTTGCCCAGGCACCTTGACCAATCATGATCGTGAAGATATCCCATGATATACGATGGGTGACTATTCACCGATATAATTCGATATTATGATATTACATTGAGAATTAATGTCGTTACTTGTCATTATAAAAGATATCACAAACAAAGTTCAATAATCATTTCTAGGGATGTCCCGATCCGATATTTGGACTGGATCGGCCGCTGATATGAGCAAAAAATGCGTATTGGATCGGCATGCACGGAAAAACTCCGATCCAGATTCCCGATCCGTTTTTTTTTTAATTAAAACTCTGTGTTTTCCAGCGCTCTGTTTTTTTTTTCAGTTGGTTTACCCAAAATGCGTTCCGCGTTTCTCAGCACACCTTATGCTGAGAGAGAGACTCGTTCGCCTGGACAGCTCAGTCATCCCAAACGGTAGGGTAGAGTTGACTGTTTTGGGAAGATTGTGTCTTCTACTAGACTTATTTCAGTTGTGAACTCATCCAAATTATTATATTCTGATGTAATGGCAAGCTAATGTCAGCCTATTGGATTTGTTAGCTTGGCCTACTCACCAAGAATAGCCAACATGTATATCCATGCTGCCCACTTCTACGTGCTTGAACAATAAATGAATTATTAGCTGCTGGAGTTATTTATCCAAATTGTGGATGAATGGAGTTATTTGATTGAGTTATTTATCCTTGTCTGTCAGATGACAGAAAAGTCTACAATTAGGCTATAATAAGGAATAGTACGTATTGCCAAGTTTTTGATGCCCATGTCAAAATGCTAAATTAGCCTATTACTAAGAATCTTCACGGTCTCTTTTCCAACAAATGTTCATAGTCAGTTACTTAAAGGGACACCAGGGAACATTTTACGGTTAATTTACCAGCCTCAAAGTCACTTTGATGATTAAATGGTTCATTACGGGGTGACCGATGACTCTCTCATCAGACTCAAGCATTTGTTTCGCGGTAATCCCACTTGCAGTATGGCTAGTGCCGGGTCCACGAAATAGAAACTGAAAGTAGGTATAACTGAAATCGCATTTATTACCGGCTTGTCAAACAACGTAATGCATGAAAATTATCATCTCTGGTTTGTACTCTTTGGTTTGCAAATAAATTTACATCGATTGTTGAGAATGTGTAACGCAGTTGTATTTTTTCTAATATTTCGGCGACTGTAGGTGGAGCTCCGGGGATAGAAAACCGTAGTCCTGCCTGGTGTCCCTTTAATGATAAGATATTTTACTTCAAATATTCATTTTATTGAAATTCAGATCATTGTACATCTCTTTACACTTTTATCAAAATTAAGTGTTAACCTGAACATAGGCCTACTTTAAGAGTAAAACCCTTTTAAAGTCTGAAAGTCTGACTGACAACTAAATAAGTAGCCTACCCTAAGCCTTTAATACATGCTTGGATCCGCCGATATCGGTATCGGCCAATACTAAAAGCTACAATATCGGTATCGGATCGGAAGTGCAAGAGGCTGGATCGTGACATCCCTACTCATTTCCCTCCACAACTCCGTCTGGCATTCAGGCCATTGGCATCATTTGCAGAGATCAATTCCATACCGCACTAAAAAGCAAGCAGGCCTGGGAGTTGTGAGAGATAACCTCGGGTTTCTGTTGTTGTAGCTTAGCTTTATGACCAAGCTGGTGCATAACGTTAGCGATTGTGTAAAATCCAATTTAATAATTTCTAACTTCTACAGTTCACACCTCCAGCTTGCAATCGTTTGTCAATGGTGAAACGCCAGACCCTTGTATGACGCTACCAAGAGACCAAGGGGATGTCCAAAGCCAGGCTACTCTTATGTAGGTACCTTCAAATAAAATGTTACCAAATATTATAACCGCAAGTCCAGTGTGACAAGGACCGAAAGTATATTGTAACATTATAACAAGTTTGAACGTTTGCCTGGTAGCATAATTTTGATACGTTCCTGCAGGCTGGAGAAGACTGCTTGTTAGTTGTGGCTATTGGGTGCACTGAGCAAGGTGGTAAGAAGCTATCTTTTGAGTTTTCTATACCTTGTTTAAAATATTGGAACCGTAATTATACTATCAATGAAGTGTGTGGCTACTTTGAGCCTTTGAGCTATTTATGATTTTCAACTTTAAAACCTTATCAGATTTCCTACAGATATTGTCTAACTGAAAGCAGATGCACACACCACAATGCAGCCCAGTCAAACGCCTTTAAAGGTTCTGAGTCAGAAAAGTCAGAGAATTTAGTCAGATGCATGGCTATAAATGGACTGCACTCCTTTGTACTTTCTATTCTAATATATTTCATGACTCATATCTCCTAAGTCTAGTGCCTATTTCTAGATGCTCTAGTAATAATTTGAGAATCATATCGAGTGCAGAACGAGTCATTTGTGCACATAACAAGCTTAAAAGTCTGTGGGTATGTGCACTTCCAACCCTCAGTACCACAAACCTCCAGGGACAAAACAGAGCCTGGCTGCCCACTGGATAGCAGAATGTGTCTTGATCATACATGCACCGCAGTCTGATCAGCTAATGTTTTAATGAACACGGGCAAATGAAGCACACCCAGAGAAGCAAGAGCAATTTACCTGTAAAGTCATTATTGTGCTACTCATTTCTTTAATGTTCCACACTGATGTGTGAAAAAAAGCCTTCGAATCCTCTTGCTGCATGTATCACAGTAATTTGAAAGCGAAATCCACCTTTCGTGTTGATTAAATGGAAGAGCTTCAGTGAGTGTCTTATCTGATGGAACTGGGCAGTTTCATCTGTCTAAGTGCAGGGCTGCTTAGCAAAGCTCAAATATGCCCACTGTCTGTGCCTCTCCAAATCTCTAAAGCTCATTTTTCCATGTAAAATGTTACAATGCACTTTGAGCTGCATACACACACAAATGGACAAGCACGCATGCACACACACACACACACACACACACACACACACACACACACACACACACACACACACACAAGAGATTAAGGTATGATCTACAAGCCAAGAATGATGTACTAACAGAGGCCTTAATATGACTTTGTTGAAGAGATTTAGTGTGTGTATGAATGTGTTCATCTCAAGTGTTCTCTCTGTTAAAGCCAATGGGTCTTGCGAGAAATGTTGAGTTTACACTGAGAAAGGGAGGTTTGTCAAAACATTTTTGCACAACTCTGAAGACCATGTTCTGCAGACCATTTCTGTATCTTTGCCATTTCTACCTTTGCTATTAAATCATTATTTGTAGGTTGCTTGCTAGTATTGATTATGTTAGCACTATTTTTCTTTTTCCCCTTCAATTGCACATTTCTGCCATTATTCGTAATACAACAGTACATTCTACAAGCATCCCAACCTTCAGAAACTCATTTCAGAGAGCGTCACCAACCCCCCAACCCCCTCGCCCCCACCCACCCCCATCCCCACACATACACAGACACACACACACACACACACACACACATGCATAGACACATACACACACACACACACAACACCACCACCGCCACACACACTCTTTACCATGTGAGCCCATATGTGTGTAGTGCCAGCAAAGTCATTATAAACACGTGGGACCGAAAGAGAACATCTCTTCTGCTCCGCCTGACTGGTCTGCCATCTGTATTGCAAAGTACATTGTGTATTACACATACCATTTTCAATCCAGTCTATATACTGAGGCATGCTGGGTAATTCACCAAGGCCATAACAAGAGCCTTTGGTGTGAAAAGGAGCAACGCCTGTACTCAGACAGTGACAAAGGCCAACACATGAGAAAAAAAACAACAACTCTTTCAGGGGTTAAAGTAAGGAAAAGATAAGATTACTGTAATTCTGCCACATCCACTCCATATGGGCCAACATCAGTGGCCAGCCGGCATCAAGTGTGAGCATGTGCGAGTTGTGCTCACAGTACTGGAGTGTGCTCTGCTCTGATTGGGGGAAGAGGGAATTAGAGCTCGGCCCGAGACCGAGTTAAGCCGCGCGCTGGTGGGCTCACTACTCCAGCCAGTGCCGCAGCTTTTTTTTTTCAACACTGATGTTGCCAGGACCCAACCAAACGAGGCCAGCATGTCCTCGCTCACATCCCTGAGATAAGGGCCATCCCGGCTGCAAAGCTGCATTAAAGAGCGGCTTTGATGATTCACCCAGACACTTCATGTTTTCCCTTCACCCAAGCTGCCGCCCCTCTCTGCTGAACAGACCCGGAGCACACCTGCAAAGCAGCCCCCATTGTCACCCTCCTTTCTTTTGCAGGGGGATTTCACAATGCAAGCCCCCCCAACATTTCCATATCAACCACTGCCACAGCACTGCTTTGGGCGAGCGATCGCGTGTTGGTTAAGCATCTCCGCTTCCCTGCTGCTCGCCCCCCTTCTCCTTTTCTCCCTCTCCCTTTCTCTCTCTCTCTCCCTCGCTCTCGCTCTCTCTCTCCCTATCCCACGCTCCCTCACTCTAACACACCGATGCTGAGCGGCGTGTGATTCCTACTCCCGGGCAACAGCAGATAGCTCCGCACAAAAGGAGAAAGCTGTCTAAACCGCCGGTGGGTTGGAACAGCCGAGCAAGCAGCAGCCTCTGCCTCCTGCTCCCAGCAGACGTGTGCCGAGACCCACCTTGCACCTGTTCGCCGGGGCTGTACGCGCTGAAGGTAAAGTCTCCATATTCATATTCACAGAGATTGTGTTGCATAAGCTCTCTACAGGCAGGCTTGGGCTCTGTTCGCTCACTCACTCACTCGCTCGCTCACTCACTAACACACACACACACACACACACACACACACTTGCTTGCCCACTCCCTTAGTTTCACACTCACTCTTAGGCGCGCTGGTGTCTTATCATTTAGAGCCACATTCACTACCCACCTTCTGATTAGAGCATTGCAATTAAGTCTTGGGACGGGGGAGTAAAAGAGTTTTGCAGTGACATACTTTAAACCCTTGTGATTCCTTGTATTTGTCAAGTGCATTGTTGTGCTGCAGTCTTTACAGCAAACAGGTTTTCCTATTGTGTTGCTATGATCATATACAGTATGCTTAACAAAATGTATGATGGGTTTCATTGCTCAAAATCTTGTTTTGATGTGTGTGTCATTTGTGCATATGTGCGTGTGGTGTGTGTGTGCGCGTGTGTGTAAGAGTGTGTGTGTGCAGTGATGTGATGGGCATGTGCCATGTACCCAGCTGTTTGTGTTTATACGCATCTGGCTGCACATGTGTCAGTCACAACTTACAACAGTGCATTTGCACGATTGTGTGTAAAGTACACAGCACTGCACACAGTGCATGTGTGTGTGTGTGTGTGTTTGCAAGGTCTCGCTTCCAGTAAACACCCCGAGGGATTTGGGGGTACTAAATGTCATCATGAGGAAGTGGGGGAGAGATGTGAGATGACTTTGAAGCCCCCACACATGCCACCCACCACTGCTTTTTATCAGTCAGCTTGAATCCCTTTACTGCCACTTTTTAGTCAATAGCCATCCATCCAACCCAGACACTGCCCTCCACTCAAAAAATCTAATCTCTATACCTTTTCAATTTCATACAAATGCAAATGCACTGCGGTCATTTGCAAAACAAAGTGCATCTTTGCGCTTTCACATCGAACACAGCTTTTCCTTGCCCAAGTACCTCCATATTTCATGTTGCCATAGCAATAGTGTTTTCTGGCTTGTGTGATTCTGGATTCTCTGCCATGTAGGGCTGAGTAGTTGTTCAGCCACAGATTTCATCTGTGTGTCTTTCAAGTTCAACATGCACAAAATATACCCCTTTGTAAAACAAAGAGCCAGATTTACACTTACTACTTGATAGCCAACTACAATTCTGCAGGTATAGTGAGAATGAAACTGAACTGATTCACAAAAATGATGGGCAAATCTGTATTTTGTTGTTTTTCAATATACGGATTTCCACTACCTTCATAAGCAATTTATTATGACTAATAATAATAAGCAGATGTTTAATTGCAGCCCGTGTGAAAACAAACAGGTCAGTACAGCAGACAATGCAGTTGCAGACATGTTGTATAAAGTGCCTTAGGCAACATACAGAACCAGGGCATCATGTAATAATAATAATCCTTTCAGGTCCTGTGCAGCTAAATGAAACACACTGACCTTTGCTGAGATAAGGCCAGCGTGAGGCAAATATTATTGCAGATAAAGGTGTGCTGCAGTCTGCTCTAGACACCTCGCTGCACAGAGGTCAAGTTAAATTTAGAGCATGGTCGGGGTGCGAGCCACAGGGGGAGATGTGGCCAGACGCACTGACGGAGAACCTGTGAGTGTGCACTGATGTGCCCTGCTACCATGCCAAAAACAACAGGGAAAAAAGTTTAACCGTAGGTATTTTTGGCCCCCTTCTCTTTTTTTATTTTTAAACTCCCGGTGCATAATGTTGAGAAGAGTGGATGTGACACTGCAGTCCGCTAAGGGAGAAGGGATGGGAACATGGCACTTTTGCATGTAAAAATAGCCACATCAAGAGCTGCAGCTCAGATGGTTGGACACATTGACTGTGGGCAGTGGAGATGGAGTGGTAGTGGCGATGGGGCGCTCACCAGTGATGGAGTGCAGTGCACTTTCCTGTCATATGCAAAGAGAAACAAAGAGTTTCAAGGATGGGAGAGATATATTTCAATTGTATGGTTATGGTTGTCTGTAAAGGCTTGTTTTAAGAATATGTTTGTACACTTCCTTTAGTTTAAGAACATAGCAGGAACTTGAATCACTATATAATACAATATTTACTTGACCTTAAGGTGTAGGTCACAGTGCTGAGTTAAGCACTGGAGGATTATGGCTCTCCAGAGGATAAGTATATTCCATTATTAGATTCTACAGTATAATAACAAAACATATTTGTGTCTTGGACACTCTATGTGAAAAGTAGAGCGAGATACAAGTGAGTCTCAGTGTGATGCAAAGCATCTGCAATGCGCAACTCCACATCAAAGAGAATTCACAATTATCATCTTGCAGACAGCCCGGCTTCAGATACCAAAAAAAGAAGGAAGAAAAAAAAGAAAGAAATGGGAAATGCTGAATTATTCTAAATTTTTCATGAGGCATCCCGGATTTTACAGGGCGAGAAATTTCAGGGTCTTTTTATAGCATCCCCTGCAGGGCCTCTTTCCTTCTGCATGGCTGCCTCGTACATGAACTGACATCTTCCTGACTACAAGGATTTGTCAGAGGATTTTATAAATAGTATGGCACGTGTCTGTGCCGGCTGCTGCCTGCAGTGCTAAAAGGCTAAAGGAGTGTATAGGCACCATCCACAGACGCATGACTTTAGCTGACTTTAATTTTGCATATTAAATGTGCTGGTTCATGCTCCAAATATGTAAAAATAACATCTCTCCCAGCACTACAATAAGACCATACAGATGGTTTTAATAAGGACTTATGTTTAGCCTGCTCTACGCTTAAAAATGAGAAATACATTTATATATTTTTTTTTGCAGCCTTCTCTTTGTGCTGTACAAGAACTGAGAGGTCTGAATAAAGTAAATAAACAGATCAATTACAGGCAATTTTAGTCATTCTTCAGTGAACAGTGTGGTCTTTAAAGGTTTCTTTCCTTGATGATATTGAGATACCTACACACCAATTCATACATTAAAACCTGAAGTGCTCCACTCTGGAATGGTCACCATCTTGTGTAATTTCACTTCATCACAACAGTGTGGACAAAATTCATGTTTCATATTTGAGCAAAACATGACTGTTGATACTGCTATTCATACTTCAAGTAACTAAGGTTCCAGTTCTGCTAAGGATTTGAACCCAGGTGTTACAGCTGAATACTTTCACATGTCTTTTCAGACATTTGTGCAAACAGATCTGAAATGATCTATTCAATTCAATTCAGTTTTATTTGTAGAGCGCACAAATACAATACATTGTCTCGCGCCACTTTACAGACAGTACGGGGAGCACCCATGAGTAACGGGCAAGGAAAAACTCCCTTCACTTATCAATAATTCATTTTTAGGAAGAAACCTTGGGCAGATCCACGCCTCATGGGCTCAGCCTACCTGCCGGGGGCCTAGTGAAGTATCAGTACAGTCCGATACATAGATTGACCATGGTTTACACAGAGTAACAGCATGAATACAGAATGTTGTCTGAGAGTTACTAGATGGTAGGAAAAATATAGTATGTGGGACAGTCAATCAGGTAGGAGAGTCAGGGGATGGGGTCAATAGTTGGGTGGCATTTAGGTTCATTAGGTGGTCATCGTCAATCAGGGAGGTTAGCTAGACACACACCCACACAGAAAGAGTGACGAGAGAGAGAGAGAGAGAGAGAGAGAGAGAGAGAGAGAGATTTCTATGCAACTATTCAATATATGTAATTGAGCGTTGACAATAATGTTATTGAAACCTTCATGCCAAAAAGTTTTGAATTGAATCGAGAGAAAAAAACAAGCAAACTATTTATCTATTTTGTCTCCTTCCAGAAAACTCACCATGAAAACCAGACTAGGCTGCCTATCCAATAAGTCGGACTCTTGTAATGATTTCTCCGAGTTCCTACCACCATCAGAGGACAGGCCTGCTAAATGCTTAAAGTGAGTACCTGATGTGATCAGACAGGATTATCAGTGTCTGAGTATTGTATAACCAATTTACCAATGTGTTCTACAATTTGGCATCATTTTAAAAAATAATTTAAAATACTTATTTGTGCCTAGGTTATCAACGGAAGAGGTCACAACATGGTCCGACTCCTTTGACATTCTCCTGTCCAACAAGTGTGAGTTTGCACCCACAAGTGCATTCAGAGTTGGTTTTATAACACATTTAGGTAGCCTTACTGGACTAGTTTGAGAATGTCGTACTGTTCAGGAACACTTGTGCTAATTGTGTTTTATGGCTGTGGCTTAGAAAAGAAAGCACAACATAGTGGCAAAAAAAAACATCTCTACAGTTTGTTATGCAAGAGCCTTTGCCTTGGTTATTGATGTGGAGGATTCTTCACAGCCATGTGAGTCAGATGTCTGGTTGGAGATCACACTCTAAATGACAGGTTTAATTTGCTCGATCCGTCACTGGCGTCCATGGGAACAGCTTGTGTATGGCCTCTCCATCAAAACCACACCAGAGGTCTGCAATGAATCACCAAAAATAAACCTCTCTGCTCCAGGGAACATGAAGCACTCATTGAGGGGTAATCTTGGAAGAGGTCATCTCTGTACCTGAGTTACTCCAAATATGGATTTTAGTTATGGAGTTTTAAATTGCTGTTTTCACATTTGATTGCCTTTCCACAATAGCACATCTTACAACTAGCACTGCTTTATGTCTTCATAATTCAGTGGTGCCAATTCTAAACAAAAAATGTTATTGAACACTGTGGATTCAACTCTCACAGAAAAGTCATATTCCAAATATAATACACATGTATGCAACACTGCTCTGGATTCTCAGGGCAAATGAGGATTCAGTGTAGGACAAGTGACACATTGGGACTAGGAAAGGTAAATCCTGTTACTACTGTATAAGGTCCTATTGGATACAAGCAGAACTGTTTGTTCCAGTGGCACAGCAGGGACACATATCCTTTGTTCTCACCTTGCAATTGGTCTCTTATTGAATTCTACCGAGGAGCTACATCCTCACATTTAACTGCCCTTCCCCCAAGCGTAACCCATTTGTGTGTGATTTAATCATATTGGATCAGTCTGCTCTGCAAACAGTGCCTCTGACATTGGATACATGTACAGGTACTCCCTGTTGAGGTCCATGAAGATCATTTATGCATTATAAAAAAAAATCTATTATTTTAAGAGAATGTAACTAGTCAAAACATGTCTCAATCAATAGATATTTCTTTTGATCTAATGTACAAAAAATATTTTCTTTTAGTCTTAGACATAGAGTCCGGTCTTCAAATTAGTGTGAATTAGTGTGAATGTGAATTAGTGATATTCAAAATTTCTCTGTTCTTGTAATTGTCTCCATAAGGAAAAAGTAGGCCCTATAGGCAGTGTTCCAAGCAGGGTACTCTTCCATTGGAACTGATGAGTAAACCACAGCACAGTGTGTTGTGTCACTATGTAAACACGTTAAGGGGAGGAACCATGCTGTCCTCCTTCCTCGACCAAAACACGACCTCGACAGGTTTGTTATCGCTGATGCTGGACAGGCTAATTTCTCACTTTGATAAATGAGGAAAACAAATTCATTCAAGAACTGGGAGATGTCTGTTTATGTTCCAGTGCTGCAGTCAGCTCGCCTCCCTGCTATGTTATTCTACAAAGCCCACGCATCCCACTTAACTCAATGGAGTCACTGTTTCCCGCCTATCTATACAACATCTAATGTAAAATGATTATATGTTGAGCATTTCCGCTCTGCATGGTTACATGTGACTATGTTATTTGTGTAACAAGTTGTTTATTTTGGCTTAGATGGTCTGACAGCCTTCAGAACCTTTCTGAAGTCAGAGTTCAGCGATGAGAACATTGAGTTCTGGATGGCCTGTGAAGACTACAAAAAGATCAAATCACCGGCAAAACTCATGTCAAAAGCTGAGAAGATTTACAAAGAGTTCATTGATGTTCAGGCACCAAGAGAGGTACTGTACCCTACTGTACAACATTGTACAAATAGCATTGGGCATGCACAGCATGTTTTCAGGTAACTCAACTTACTTCTCTATCATTTCACAGATAAATATTGACCACAGGACAAGAGAGGAGACTAAGCAAGGCCTTCAAGAGCCGACTCCAACCAGCCTCAATCTAGTCCAATCCAGAGTGTATTGTCTGATGGAGAAAGACTCCTATCCCCGCTTCCTGCGATCCAAACTCTACCAGGACTTGCTTAACAAGACTTATACACATTGTCAAAGGAAGTCTGTCTGAAGAAAAGTTATTAATGTAGGTGTCATGGATAATACAGTACTGATGGATGACAACATTCAGCACCCATGCACCATGGTTGTTTCTCTGTTGACTACAGTATGTGGAAAATGCATTTAATGAAATCTTGTGAAATTTGGTTCATCAATGCGTTTGAACTTTAAATTATTCCTCAACTTTGTTCATCATGTGAAAAACAATTAAGTTGAATTTCAATGTTTTATGTGACCAAACTCTGTGGTTTTGTTATTAGCTTACCGGTATTTAGTTAACTTTTCATTGTTGTAAGGTACATTTATTTATTTATTTATTTAATTATTTATTTATGCCTTATTGGTTTAAACCATTCTGAACACAGTTGTTCTTAGGAGAATGTTCTTAGGAGAGAGACTGGGCAGAAGTATGGACATTTAAACTGGTGCACACATACTTTAGTTTTTGACACAGTTCATCTCTAGTGATGACATTTGTAATTAGATTTTGAAAACCTAAACCTAGCACTACCAGATCTTACTTTTCATTAGCCTTGCATGATGACAGGCTAGATTTTTTTAAGCCTATATAGCCTTGCTTAATGCACTAATAAAACCTATAATTACTATTCAAATAAGCAAGAATAGGCTTCTATCATCCTTTATCTCTACCTGTTATATAGATGTATTTCAGTAAAATAAGTCAATGTGGCCTTGTATGGAATCGTAGCGCAATGTTCTTTTCTGTTAATAGCCATGTTCCCTGTATTTCTAAAAATCAACACTGACTTCCCAAAGTCCGCACAGTAAATTCAAACACCAAAATTTATTAGGTGTTTTTGAACCTTAAAAATTAATTCAGCTATCCATCATATTTCAAACAAAGTAGGCTACATAGGCTACTGATTGCCATTCATTTCTATTTCCCATAATTGCCAAAAATTCTTTAGTCCCGTTCAAAGATTACATTAAGGTATGTTGCCAGCATTATTTTTCTATATTACAGCTATGTAAGTAGTGTAAATATACTGTAACCTTACATGTGTTTCTTTTCATCAAGTTTCTAGAAGCTCAATCAACTTTTCTGACCATTCACAGATAATTTTACAGATAAATCTATAACAATCCAGCCAATCACTATGATTTTTGATCTATTTTGTATTTTAATGTTAGGGCATCCATAAACAGATATGTTTGCATATGGGTGTGTGCAATTTGCTTATGGCATAAAATGTGAGACGTGACTTAGGTGCACAGTAAAGACTGGTACATGAATGTACTGTAGATATCAGGTATGTGTGTGTGTGTGTGTGTGTGTGTGTGTGTGTGTGTGTGTGTGTGTGTGTGTGTGTGTGTGTGTGTGTGTGTGTGTGTCAAATTATATATATCATTATTTTACTCTCATGAATAAAAAAAACTTGGTGACAGTCATGAGATGTATTATTCCATGTGTTTACTATTTGCTTGCTTTAATATGTTTATTTTACCAGTCAATAATCAACAAATGTCAATAATTTACCAAAAAATGTGTTTTAATTCTTTTTTTTCCATCTTTGAGGATTTGGATTGAGATTGGGATGGGGATGAAATGGTAGGTTATAAACTGTCAATAATAATGTGGTCGACTTTTCTGACACACAGAAAAAAAAGACAAAAAAAAAAAAAACACAGCCTTTCTGCATGTAATGAGAGCAGCCTCCTTTCAAGACATTCAGGGTTGCCTAAAATGTGCACTGTCTATCCTATTGGACAATTCTCCTGCTAATTGCTAACTGCTTGCTAGAGGATCTTTTTGTGCCATTGACATTCCAGTTTTAGACAGCCTGCATGGGCTGTCATATTTCATATCATTGAGCAAGCTGTGAAACTTGCCCTCTCCCAAGTTCAGACAAATATCTGAGTGAACTCTCTTGCCCCGTATATGTAAGAAACTGGGGCAAGGCTGTATCAGCTCATGATTCTACCTTTTTACATCCCTTACATTCACAATCAATTCAACTAAGAGAGAAAAAGACTAGACGAAATGTGGGACATTTTCCTCACTGCATGTGGCCTTATGTAGGTCACTCCGCATCAAACCTATTATGCTCCTTTGTGCTATCACACATTTTTTACCTGCACTGCAGCATTTAGCATTTTACATCAAAGCTTTTCATTCACGGTCTGAGAGCAATATTCATTGTTCTTTGACAATGCTATAAATCTAAAAATAAATGTTCTCATAGACTAACATGCCAAATTAGGCAGATTAAACAAATCTTTTCCAGCATAAACATTCACATTCATGGGGGGAAAATGGTGCAATTGTGCATATGGCAGCAAATTTGTGTGTCTGCTAGTCTGCTCTCAAAAGTAAACCACATTCCTGATGCTGCTGAAGGACACAGAGTAAGTCAACATTTCATACTTGTGCAGGTGACATTTAAGTTAATAAGAACTTCTCACATAATAGATGTCTGATAAAGAGTTGGGTAGTGTGAAAAATACAAAGAATTTCTTACAGTTTCTAGTCTCAGTATATGAAATGTTTTCACTGGCCACAGGTGCAAGACATTCACACATTAGATGAGCACTTAATAAATCCAGATGAGGTCTGGATGCAGAAAAAGAGTAGGCCTATGTAGGATGTATCATGTGTGAGAGAGTTTTGATCAGTCTCTGGAGATCTGGCAGGTGAGTACTGCTCAGAAGAACAAGGGTAGCATCTGCTGCCTCCCGGCTAGGCATTCCCCTGAGATATGCAGCACAGCAGAACAACATGAGATCTACCATAAACATGGTGTCTAGCAAAGCAAAGCTGCACCCAAAAGCAGTCTAAGATTGCTTTTACTTTATCACAGAATTTTCCACTCAATTCTATCACTGAATATTATATAGCTCAGGGGAAGAAATGAATGCAAATGGACGAGCACTTCATACACCATCACAATAAAATCTGCTCATTGTTAAAACATTTCAATCTGATCTTCAATGAGCACACCATCAAATTGATGTTGTATATTTAAATTACATTTAAATTTGCAAAATAAAAAAAAATGCTACAAAACAAACATTAATATGACATATCTAATAGAAAGACAGCTGTCTATCCACTGGAAATTGTAGCCAACATGCTCTACAGCATAGTTGACAAATTGGGGTAGCATGTTGCAAGGGGGTCTGCAAAAAAGTTTGCAGTTTTCAAAATTATAAGCTTGTAAACAGGGAGAGAAATACTGCTAAAACTCTTTTCTTGGGCCTTTTTATAACAGAAGGCCTATAAAAACAGCTACTGACGGTCAGGTTCTACTAAATGCTATGATTATTTATTTACAACTGATTTGGTATAAGCAAAATACGTTTTTAAAATGAATTTCTGAAAGAACAAACAAGAGGGGACCTTGAAAAAAATTCGGCTCCACGAGGGGTCCCTGGTCCAATAAAGTTTGAGAATGCTCTAAAGTTCATTGTCTCATTTGGGAAGATGAAACAGATAAGCATCTGTGATAGATGTTTACAGGGCTTTTTTTTAAAAAAACAGAGAGACCACTGAGTCATATTGGGAAGCCCCTATTCTGTCCTCGCTGTGTTTTCTTTCCAGGACAGAGGCCTAGTGTTGACTCTGTCCTCTGACTAGGTGCTAATCTACAGTATATTTGCAAGCCTCACAGCTAACATTGGGCCAGGGAAGCACTTTCACTAAGCTTATTTTATCATGTTGCTAGGGAAGTCACATGAATAAGACAAATGAGGAAAGAATGATCTGGAAAAGCCATTAATTGCCACAAGGATGTAATATATAACATGATTAAGCCAAACACAAGTGGATGTTGTGATGCAGAGTCTCTTTGGGTCAGGTTTTGTTCTGTGTGTGTATACAAAGAAGTTACACATGGTGAACATGGTGACTTTGACATAGAGCACAGGAGAATACAATGGAGCCAACAGTCATACAGCCGGAGGGTTTGGTGGAACTGACCTTATTGCACCAATTGAAGCTACAGATGCCACAAAGGCTTTAATGAGGAAATCATGGCAAAATGTTGTGATTATTTTTGTAATCGTTTGACAGCAATAGTATCAATACACATTTGGGCATTTAGGTATGTTTGGGCATTTAGGCATTTAGGTCTGATCTGTTCCCAACCAGGTATCTCATTCAGTGAACAGTTTCACAAACATTTATTTTTTCCAAATCCTCTGTCCAATTTTACTAGCCTGGCGATGCCATCCAACCTCCGTTAAACATTTTATCTCTGCACGTAGTCTGGAATAAACCCCCTTCCCGCCTTTCTCTCGGTTACTCTACGGTTTAGCCAATCAGCACACAGTTTAGAGCGATGTCTCAAAATGTTGTAGTCCTACAGGATAGGGACGCGTTTGTTATTCTCTCCCCCACTTTCGAATTGCATTCACAAAATTGGTACATGACATTAGCATCCATGATCTTGAGGATTTATTGCCACTACGATGTCAAAATAGATCAGAACTTGCGATAATACTGTTAATACTGAAAGCGAAAGTTGTAGGCGTGAGAGCCAGGAGAGGGAATACGTCATATCCAAACGGAAACCTATTTCAATTGCGTTGGGCCAGACTGTATGACATAGTCAGTCGCTTTCGCCCAGGCTACAATTTTACATCCAGACCTGGATATACTGTACTAAAATCAACTTTCATATTTCCAGACTGTGTCCAAACCCTGGAGAGCAGAGTTGTTAAGGCTTTTTGCCTTTAATTCGACAGGAGACTAAAGAGAGTGCCAGGAAATAAGAGGGAGAAAGACATGGGTAAGATTCGGGAAATGACCTTGGATCAGCTGCCCATGGAACTTCATCAGTACCAATTCATGGAATACTGCATCGAGTTCTTCCAAGGAAAGATGACTTGCTCATCAAATTCATTTGCAACAGTTCACGGGTATTTGGTTTGGTTACGCACATAACTACAGAATGTGCACTCATTGTAACTTAGTCACCAGCCTTATGTGACCACCAGCCTCATGTGTTTAGAGAGCAAGGCTTTGAACCAGCACATGGAACGACATCAAAAACTTTTGCAATTTTGCCTGTAAACATTTCCTACCCTGAACCCAGAACTGCACAATAACAAGTAACAACAATTGAGAAGTTCACACATTTTTAAGAAGTTAAGAAATACTGGCCATGAACTTGCAATCTATGCTGACTGCCTTGGTTCATTCAGTGAATGCTATAACTCTTGTAAATCTTCGACATGTGTTCAGTCAGGGGGACTCCTAAGGTAACCCAAACCGCAGGTTTATGAGCACCCTGAGAAGGTGACCTCAGGCCGGATCAACTGAGGTGGTTCCTGGTAGAAACGCACCAGGTGAAATGTTCTCTCAGCACGTATCCCCTCTTCCCATTTCCTGTGTCTGGAGGAAGCATCAGGACGCTCTGTCCCCTGTCAGTACACACTGGGGTTGAAACAGACATATCAAAAGGCACCCCCTGCCAAGACTCTACGCTCACACCCACACTCCAGTAGCTGACAATCTCAAGGGTGTTAGCCCTCGCCGCAAGGGTGAAAAGATGTTGTCTGCTGTTCAGAAAGTGAGGCAAAGAGTAAACAATGAGGCTATTTTTCTCACCTCACATGCTCCGCTATGCTCCATTTTTTTGATAAATGATTTCCTAGAATAGGGGAGACTGCTGAGAGCTTACATCACAGATGAGTGGAGGGTAGCTACCTCAAGGCTGGGCATCTACAGTCGTCCTTTTCACTCAGCCTTGCACAACCGTACACTCAGGCCTCCTTCATAACGATGATTAATACACCCGAAGGCTCACGACTTGCACTAGTTGTTCAGTCTGGTGACAATACCATCAATATCATTCTGGGTGGCAGGTGCCCCCGGGCCAACTTTTATTTATCAAATTACACCTAATCAAATGTTCTTTGTCTTGAATACGTTCACAGCACATTAGGTAAGCCTGTCCCTTTTTCCCCTATAAGGAACAAAACCATGTTCCACATTAGATGCCCCTGAAGCACAGATACCACGAATACACACAAAATGCTGCATTTTTTCCCGACACATAAATCATGCTTTATGCTCAATCACTATCACATCATTTACAAGTCACAGAACAAGGTGTACTTATATGTGAAATCAAGCATCATCATTTTCCTAAAGTACTGCTTGTCCATTGCTCCCTGGGAAAGTGGAGCAACCTCTATCTTATATGTTGGACAACTAAATACAAGTCTACAGCTGACTTTCTTAATTTAGCATCTCAAGAAATAACACCACTATTGTTCCGCCAATGCTTGGAGCCTGGAAAGCGTTCCATCAACAGACTACCATTATTTATCTCACCCATTAATGACTCTTTGGCCCGCATACCAAACCAGTTTAATCCAAACCTTTGGCTGTTGTATTGTTGTAATGTTGCCATGACATAGTCAATTTACTTTTTGTTTGAACGCCAGACTACAACGTAGAATATCACTGAGCAAAGATCAGCACAGTCTTTTCAGCAAAGGTCTACTGTGAGGAGTTCATGTGATTAAAGAGATCTGAGGCACACTCATACCACTTAATATTAATCCATCAAACACACACTTTATTCTACCCATTACTACCTTTGACAAATAGGTATGTTTCCACCGGCATTGATTTGTCTGTGTGCAAAATAACAATAATTAAAATAATACAACAATAATTCTGAGGAGATTTTCTAAAATTTTCAAACAACGTGGGTATCAGTGTTGCCACAATATACAATCAATAATGTGTGTATGATGGTTTCAGAATTTTCATTTGTTCATTCATTGTAACATGCATAATAATCCACAATCCCTCTCTGACACTTTGGGCGTCATTTGCAGGCTATCTTCAGGCAACAGGTGCTCCTAAAACCGACATTTGGTCACAACGGGTTGAGTGTACGTTGAATAAAAGCCTTGATTATCATTCTTTTGGGAGGCTTTCAGGAGTGAACTGAGTTGAAAGAGACGAAGGAAGTTGGAAGGAAGCCTGTGTGCATAAAATTGTTTGAAAATAGCTAGGCTATATTTTATTTATTTGACTTGTGTATGATTAGCCTGACAAGCCAGACTATTACATGAAATGTATAGTCTGGCCACGAGTGATAGACCCTCAGGCAAGACGGCTAAAACCTCAGCGTAACTAACAAGCCGATTCAAACAACGCTAAGCCTGCCCAATGACTCCCTGTCCAGATAGAATGTGATAGGCTAAACATCAAAATGTCTGAATACAACCTAGAGCATTGCCTTTGGATTTAAACAGCTCAGAGACCACTGATGTCTGAGTACAACCTATGGCTGATGGCTAGACGCACTCGCTGAGTAAATTCAACTTGCTACCGCAAGAGTACGTCTAGAGTTATAGGCTAGTGTATGGTAATTTTGCTCCAAAAATGATCATTTTGTGCCTTTGGTTCGATACGTCAGCATTTCCAGTCTGGCAACACTGGTGGGTATTAGGACAAGGAACAGATAATCCGGTGATCCGGAATACCATATAGGAAAACTGATCCCCTTCAGCACTCCAACACATCCTTCTCCCTATTATTTAGGTGTTATACACTCCCTTACCCATATAAAACCACACACACACACACACACACACACACACACACACACACACATATATATATATATATACCAAAGAGGCTACACACAAACACAAATATACTTTTTTATGATGGCCATCAAGACCGAAAAAAGTTTGTGTCCATTAACTTGTTCTCATTACCGTAAACAGTACTGCCGATTTGTCCTTTTAAGAAGTCAGAATTTAAGTCAGTCTACCGAGAAATCAATCACTTCCCTTAATCTGTATGTTCCTTTCGAATTAATATAATGAGAACATGCAGAGGCCATTTTTCAGCAGATCGTTTCCAGCTCAAAATGAACAAAAAATTACATTTACAGGAAAGACGCTTCCTCTCTTGATTACAGCCTGTTGCAACACAGGCACCAGCTCCATTGATTGGAAGTGCTTTTTTAAGGAGAAGAGAGTGCCATGTTTTTCACCTGAAATAACAAACAACATGAAGGACAAATGTTGTGTGGAATACTATCTGGGGAAAATAACGAAGCTGTATCTTTTGGTCTCCGTAATTTCCCACACTCCCATCTCTCTCTCTCTCTCTCTCTCTCTCTCTCTCTCTCTCTCTCTCACACACACACACACACACACACACACACACACACACACACACACACCAAAAACAACTCTGCCTCTTTCAGTCACACACATAGACACACATAGACACACACACACTTGCCAAGCACAGCTCTCTTGTCATTGGTCGAGGATTGGTGACGCCTTGTTGCCTACCATATATAAGCTCTGAGAGCTCTGTTCAAAAGCACATTACTGTTTGCCAGCCACCCTCATCTGAAAGGATTATACTGTACTAACTGTTTTTTGAGAAGTCAAGATGTGCAAAGGACTAGCTGCGCTGCCCATCACATACCTTGAGAGGTACATAATTCTTCATAGCGACAGTTTTCTGGATTAACATGTCCAGAGTAAAGTAGGTATATTAGATAAAAGTCTCTATGATATGTTTAAACTGTAATGCATTAAATATGTTAAGACATTACTGCTAGTAAATACATCTTTAGAGGTTCTGTGTCTTCTAATGACTATATTTCTTGTTAAATGACTATGGCTTTATAATTGGATTGAAAAAAGCATGTGTTTATTTTTTTATTACAGAGTGAAAGAACTTAAGGCTCGCTTTGGGAGCTTTCTCCAGAGGCTAGACTGGAGTCTGCCCTGCTTGCCGTATAAAGCTGGAAAACCCAGGTAAATATGGATGCAGCTTTCACAATCACTTAGGATTCCCACATCCTCTAGAGAATAAGTGCAGTTGTGAATCAGAATAATAAGCAGCTTTTTTTCTTTCATATTCAGACCTACCTTGGAGGAATGTTTGCAGTGGAAAGAATCATTTGAAAAGCTTCTGTCAAGCAAACGTAAGTAACCCTTACTACAGTAAATGTGTGCACATCTTTTCATCTAATCAGTCTCAGTGCTCTGAGTCTGGGCAGCACACATAAAGAATACATCACAGCAATACAGATGCTCTTTAAAGTCAAGATGAGAGCTGCTTTAATTTTCAGTCTGTGTGAACCATATTTCATGCAATCTCTCTTCATATTTGAAGAGCAAGATCAAATATATCCGACTGTCTCCCTGTAACCAAACCACTTTTCCTATCTTTCCTGCAGATGGATTATATGCCTTTAGGGCCTTCTTGACTTCAGAGTTCAGCGAGGAGAACATTGCCTTTTACCTGGCGTGTGAAGACTTCAAAAAGACCAAATCAGTGGCAAAACTACCATCCAAGGCGGAGAGAATATACAATGAGTTCATTGGAAATGAGGCACCAAGAGAGGTTAGTATTAGTTAGTATTAAACTTTAGTGGCAGTGTGCGTTTGTGTTTGTGTGTGTGTGTGTGTGTGTGTGTGTGTGTGTGTGTGTGTGTGTGTGTGTGTGTGTGTGTGTGTGTGTGTGAGTGGACAATAGAAACTGACAAGTTGTATTAAAGACTTCTCTGACTCTCTTCCTCTCCTGCTAGGTTAATATTGACCATGAGACTCAGGAGATGACCAGAGCCAACTTGCTTCACCCCACGACATCCTGCTTTGACATGGCCCAGTACCGGATCTATATCCTAATGGAGAAGGACTGCTATCCACGCTTCCTACGCTCATCCGGATACAGAGACCTCATCAACCAGCTCACGCTCACCAAGCAGCACCCAAAGTGCCAGAAGAAGGCTTGAGCCAAGCGAGGGACCATGACCACAATTTCAGCTCACGAGAGGGACAGGTCGGCAGAGTCCGACACAAGAGAGCATGCCATGGGGCCCTGGCATGACAAAGGGTCACTGGTAGATGTAAGGACTGTGGTCACCAGTCCAGCAGTTGGAAGGCACCAGCTGACCACAGACATGGTGTATGCAGCACGGCAGTGAGTCCAGAGAAGAGGAGAGGGGAAGGAGGGAGCAGTGATGCTGCCTCATGCGCATGCAAACAGAGTGAATGTTCTGACACAGGAAAAGCACTTATGCAACCAGAGAAGCTGCTGAGCAGGAATAACTCAAAATGGAGGAAGCTTGCTCCATGTAGATCTTGACTGATTTTTTTTTAATTATTATTTAAAGATTTGTATTTATTTATTTATTTGTGTATTTATAACGTGTCGGAGAAGGTCACTGAAAGAGATTGAGAATGTCTTTGGAGACAGGGAAAGATGTGCAATACTTTTTCATCTCTCTCTAAAAAAAAAAACTGAATAAAAAATTTAAATCAACAACTCATATTTCTGTATTGTCAGTTTCTGTGCATTGTGACCAAACAGACAACTCAAAACTTCATTACACTTCATGGTCCCAAACTGCCAAACATTATTAAACATACAAACACAATATACACTGATATCATCTGCAAAAAAACTGATGTATAGATTGACCATAGATTCCATAGATTTTGATGGAAACCTGCCACACATCACTACGGACTCCCTGCACAGTAATAACTCAAACTGACGGCGCACTCACTGTACCTTTGCTTTTTTAAGCAAAGCCCTGCATGTCAAACACAGGAAGAGCTCTAGCAGATGGGTTAGGTTTACAAAGTAACCACAGCAACGCTTTGGAATCATCCTCCAAAGATTTCAACAGACAGTGAGCATTTCCTGTCTTGTACCATGAGAGGAAAAGCTCCATATGCCACAGCGCTGATACACCACTGATTAATGTGCTTTAGAATATGGATTTCACACAACAAAATCAGAATAGAGCCTATTGCAACAAGACAAACAGCAGTGAAATAAGTATGCTACTACAAAATAATTAAGTTTGTGTCCACAGTTCTCATGCCTGTTGGACATGTAGCCTATCCTACTTAAGCACCGTTGAGTCAACCCCATCTGGAGAAAGAGGGGATGTTCACACAGAATACTACAGGCTGCAGCCCCCTGCAGACTAAGACAGCTGCATTAGCCAACAACTGCTTTAAATATTAATATTGCTGGTTGTACTTTCCATTAAGAAGAAGGATTTGCATGAACCTGCCTAACCATCAGTCTGATCCATCAGATGGTTGCATAGCACGTTTTATAACCACTGTTTCTATCGTGATGGCTTACAGCTCTACTTATAATCATTATGAATATGCCTGTGTGTCTGAAATCTAACAAGCTCATCATGAAGTATTACAGGATGTAAATATAGCGTCGAAATGGCAAACATCCTGTCCTCTTAAGACAGGTTTTTTCGAATGGATTTTTACCGACCCAGTCATTCTCATAATGTCAACACAGGAAGAGTAGGCTATGTCGTCATGCCAGGTATTGGAGGCTGTAAATATTTCTCTGAGCAGTGTTTAGTGTTGACAAAGATCTTAAGGTAAAGTTGTGCACTGCCACTCTAATTCCCGGAAATGTCAATGCTACATGTGCAGCCTTGTGCATACATTAGAAACATTTCAAAAGCAGTGTGTCGTACAATGCAGTTATTTTCAGGATACATAAAACCTTATCTAATCTTGGGACGACTGCCTGCTCCTCTCATGGATAGCACTAGGCCTATGTGGGCAAACTGTATAATGACGATAGATCTACTGTGTAATGACAACAGACCTACAAAGTACATAAGGATAAATGTTGAATTGTCACTCTAAAACAAAACAAAGACCATTCTATGTTCAATTTCAACAGCATATCCCCATCCCCTGACAGTCATTGCTAATGATAAAAAATATTTCTGCCTGTAATGTGGAAACTGTTCTTGCTACTTCCATTCATCATCAAAGAGGTTTTGGCAATAGTATGAAACAGTCAACACCAACATCGGAGAAAAGCTTTTCTACCTGTAGAACACTTATTGGTACATACTGCCATCTAATGGTGAATCAATATCATCATCATCATCATCTGACAGTTCAAACTATGAAGACAGAAAAACTGTAAATATAATCACACCCAAAGTACTTTAGTACAGTAATTTTCAAATCTCATCAGAATTGTTACAAACTTAACCTAGACAACTGCAATGTGTAACATCACTAATGTGGCCATTAGCAGTCTTGTCAAACCCACAAATATAATACTCTGAATAATACAAGTTAGATCTATGAATCCAGTTTGCATTGGGTCATGAAAAAAACACATATAAATACAGTATTCTACAGATTGTTTACATCTGATCTTGAGGATTTCTTGGAAAACTGGCAGTGCTACACCACAGTAAGTGCCTATAGGCTGGGCTGATGCAGCTACAAAGGCTACTACAAAACTTTTGTCATCTTCCACACTATTCTTAAATGATTAAAAAAAAATGCTTACCTGGTTTTCAGTTATCAAGTGGAGTGAGGAGGTGTGCCCAGGGACCAAATGCTTCTACTCTGCATCAGCCTAATGGAGCTGACGGGGTCCAAAGTCCTGGGTGGGTGGAAAAAATGTCAGAACCTACAGTTGGCATGTTGGGCCAGTGGTCACATTTCTTTTTCTTAAAATATTAAATTCACACACAAGCAGCACACACACACACACACACACACACACACACACACACACACACACACACACACACACACACACACACACACACACACTATCTTTGTGTGACCAGTTCCATCTGGCCATGAGCTAATGGAGCTCATTAAAAAGTTTACTAAAAATCCAGGAACCAATCCCATTCATTTATGATAGCGGCCTGAATCTCTGTCTGGGCAGGTTCACTGCAGTGCTGTTGAATTCATTTTGGTGAATACTGTACTGTACATCTGAACACACATCACCTCGTTCATTGCTCAGATTGATTGTTGGCAAATGTACGGAGGCCTTTTGATATGCCTCCGTTGGTGCTGCAACAAGGAGAGTAATCAGATTTTTAGGGTCTTTTGACACTTTTCCATACAAAGTACCAGCGTAACCACAGAAACAACCCACATTGGTCAGAGGTATGGGCAAGGGGCAGCCCAAACTAGCCTAGCCATAGGCTACACCACCCCACCAGGCAATACCCCCCCCTCTCTCTCTCTCTCTCGTCTACAGTGTCCAACTATAATGGAGGATAAACAAAACATCACAGTGGACTGACTTTGTCCAAGGAGAAAAAGCTCAGCATCAGTTTCTTATCAAGGCAAAATATGGATGCAACCTTCCCAACCTACCCAAGCATTCCATTTTTATGTCATACTGATATCTATACAGTTAGTGAGGTCTTGTGAAGAGAAGTGCAATTATTTATGTCTAATTTTAGCTAGTTATTGCACAGTTGGAGTTTGGGGAAACTTAATTTCAGTCTTTTTGCAATGACACCGTTGTATAGTTTGATTGACAATAAAGTTCGCTTTGACTGACTTTTGACATTGACTTCTTACTGGAGGACATGATGAGAGATTTGGAATGGAATTTAGTTATTGTTAGTGATGTAGAACCTGAACCGTTGGTTGCGTAAAAAGTCACATGACCGATGGCTTGCTGAAGCGCTGGATTGCGCACAGCTATGCTTTCCCAGACCTTTCCAAAAGTGTTTGGAAGTTTATAACTCTTAATGTATATATTAAGCCTTATTATCTGGATAATGTCCCAAATGCTCAATGTGTTACATATATTTCATCGAAATCTACTTTTATGGATCAAGGAATGTGGTTGAAGTAGCCAATTGGTCAGCTGCCAGATGTATCAGCCTGTAGGGTGGGAGAAAAGGTGCCCCCACCTCTATGTCTGCTAAGCAGCGTGGCTACATGGATGAGAGACCAAATGCAATGGAGAGCATGAAAAGCATTACTACTGTAGATTAAGCCTCCAATACCTCAGCCTACGTTCTAATATAAGCCATTTTCACTAAAAGATGTATGTTTGTTATGTGAGACATAAAAGCCTTTTTTAGCCCATATACTGTATTTTAGGCCTACTTTATAAACTAGCCTGCACAAAAGTGCAAATGAGAAAATGTATGCGCACAGCATTTTTAAGACTTCGTCTTGTATGTATCAATTTTAAGTAATAGTGTAATCAGTGTGCTACAATGAATATCGGGTATAGGTGAATCTGGCGAAACTACTGGAAGCAAGCAGATGCCATTTTTGAGCTGTTACAACGCCAGTCTGTCCATAGGGATAACATAATAGCACACCATACATAGCCCCTGATTTACGAGATTCACTACTACTTGTATAATGTCAACTGGGAAAACATGTTCCGTTTTCAAGTGGGGCAGTAGTAATTTTACTGTAACTCTATGTCTGTTTTTACGGTTGTTGCTGTGGTTTGATATGCTTGATGTTTACATGGACAGGGATATCTTATTGTTACCTTGCATTAGACATGACGTTAAACAACTGTGGTTAAACAGAGGTTTAAACCCCGTCAGATTTCAGATCTCCAGTTAGCTATCTGTTCCTTACTGTGTGTGACCACCTGTCCAGCCTGTTTTTGTTGATGCTGTAGAAAGAAGTTCGGTTGGGGTACTATTTTCATAATGAAAGAAGATCAGCAACGCTGGTTAAAGTTTTTTACCCAACAATGACTCAGGTGTCCAAGAATTAACGGACACCCTGACAGCCAATGAGAAAACAGTATTCCATTCCACCGGGTGATACGTAAGGGATAACGGCCTTCGAGGTGTCCCGATATAAGAAAAATAATTGACGAGGCGAAGGCGAAGAACAGCCCGACGGCGCCAAGTCCATTATTTTTCTTATATCGGGACACCGCGAAGGCCGTTATCCCGCTTATCACCCGGTTGCAACTAAAACGTAGCCTATAGACGGTAAACAAGTTTTTAAAACATAAAAGAAACATGTGGCTCCGTTTAGAAAGGAGTTCGGTTGGGGTACTATTTTCATATGAAAAAAGATCCCCAAGGCTGCATTCTAATGAGCATCGATATGGAACGCTGGTTAAAGTTTTTTACCCAACAATGCCTCAGGTGTCCTGTTATCAAGAATTAACGGACACCCTGACAGCCAATCAGAAAACAGTATTCCATTGTGTGATAACGGACTGTTAATAAACCTTTGTGACAACGCACAGTCAATGACAGCTACAGCAAAGACCATGTAATACTCCACTTTTACCAGCTGAGTACTTGGACTGATGATGTTAGACAGTGCCCTCCAGTCACAGATGAAGATCCAGCTGCGCCGTCGGGCTGTTCTTCGTCTTCGCCTTCGCCTCGTCCATTATTTCTCTTATATCGGGACACCTCAGTGCCCGTTATCCCTTACATAATGGCATCGCCACAAGATGGCAGCTTATACAAAATGCTTGTCGGATTCGTCTATACTAGGCTACGCTACCAAGGTTTCATCATAGAATTTAGCAGCATTAAAGGGGTCATATTATGAAAAAAAAAAAAACTTTTTATGGCTTTTGAATTCACATACTTTAAGTTTGATAAAAAAAGCCTCAATTGTTACAGCCAATTTACACTGTTAGAAACTGTTCAACTACTGTGTGCTTGAACCACCTGTTTAAAATTTTCCTAACTACGCATGTCACAGGATAAGGTGGGTGGGGTCCAACAATATTGGCAGCCACTTAAGCAGCTGAGGGCACTGAGAATGGATAATTGCGAAAATAAAGAGGAACAAGTTGGCAGCCACTTTGCAGCTGAGAACAATGAAAAATATTAATTGACTAATTAGGGGTGGCCTGTCATAGGCTACAGGGGAAATACTCAATGTGTTGGCTGCAGGTGTCAATGGTGCATGCCCCCATTAGAAACAGCCTGTTCTGAACATTAGAGCTACAAAAAGCTAGCTTGAAAAAGCATAATAAGACCCCTTTAAGTGAATGAACCTTTTTCCAATACAAGTGACCCTTCCGCAAACTCCTCCCACCTTAGCAACTGTTGCTATATCAGTCAAGCTTTCACGTCTCCCAGGTTCTCAGCATTGGTATGAATGGCGTGGCAACATGTTTTCAACTGTGTCAATTGCGGCTTTACCCAAAGAATCACAAGCAATTTTTTTTCCATAATGGCATACTGCTATGCTACATGTGCTACATGTAATGCTGCTTGTACCCACGCAGTGCAGCAGACACTACTGCTTCCCAAAATTAACTAATTAGCTGCAGGTGCTCTACTTGGTATGCAAGTGTAACAGAGGCCAGCTAGCTCGGCGGTAGTATGTGTAAATCCTCATCACCCAATTCCATGGGCACTTCTAACGGCTGAGTTAGAAGCTCTGGCTTTTAGCTCAGTTGGTTAGAGCGTCCCACTCCCACGCCGGGAGCTTGCGGGGTGGCGACTTCGAGACCTGTGTGCGGTGCGGACCGCCACCGGCTACACAAGCAGCAGAAAAGTTCTAACCACATGACCAAAACCTCATTAGTGAATGCACTTCAGGTGTTCTCAAAGTCACTACTCCTGTGATATTTGTCATGTACTGCACGCTACACGCTGCTTTCTACAGATATCAGTATATGAGTAGTACTAGCAGTGAAGTAGTAGGCATTTTTGGAAACAGCGACTGCAGTCTGCAGAGATTAGGCTGGTAGCAGGCATTTTCAGAAACTGCCGGCGTTTCTGAAAATGCCTACTATAGGCCTACTACTGGTATACTGATCTCTGCAACAACAAAAAAAAGCAGTGCATGGTAGAACATGAAAAATAACACAGGAGTAGTAGTCTATGGGGCTCAATTAACTTTCAGTCTGCTAGATCACCTGTTGTCCATTAATTAATTAATTAGATAGGATAGGATAGGCTACTAGTCACGTGGTCAGACTCTTGCATAGCTGCTTGCACGCTGCCCATGTTGCACAGTACATGGGCCTCAATACATTTTGAGCAAGTCAAGTAACACCACGCCAATGAATTAATTGCATGGGACAGTAGTGTGTGTAGTGCGTGCAGTATGTAGCTGCATGCCATTTCGGAAACAGCAACCGTTTTGTCACGCGATGGCCCACCACTTTGTTTTAGCTTGCTAATTCACTGTCTCGGCCTAGTAGACTACCTATAGCTTGCTAAACAGAGCTAATCAGACCGGTCCATAGAAGTAGTAGACATACACATACACATACAGTGTGCTATACAGTGAGATCAGGAAAGAAAAACTTAGCCTACCTATTGTTGCCACAGTTTCTGTCAAGCCTCTGGACACCAAAATGAGCACCAAGGCTCGGACCTGCAGTAGCCTGGCGGTTGCCACCTTTGCGCGCTCAATTTCTTCACTCTGCAAAGCAATCCCACTGGTGAGTCTGGGTCCTTTGCTGTTGCAAATGTGTTACCATTGTTGTTGGTTTAACGATAGGCCTAAACTGTACAATATGATGGGTTTATGCTGAAATATATAAGAATATATTTGATGGCGTGATGCGTGTCACATGGGCTATCAAAAAAAAAAAAACTTTTAACCTATTGCTAGACGCCACACAAGATGATAGATGGTTTTGAATGTGTTTTCTAGGAATACATAATCCAGGAAGGCTACTCAGTGTTCATGACTACCGTGAGGGATACATAATCCAGGAAGGCTACTCTTGAATTGAGTCATACTTACTTACCACTAGATGTTGCTATAGGTTTTCAAAAGTATTCCCCCAATATTCCTGGTTTCTTAAAAGCAAATGCAATCTTATGTATTGTCACTGGGTGTCTCTATATCACAATTTTCTTTTTCTAGTCACCTAAAAGGGTAAAATCTACTAGTTTACCCTCCATATCATGTTGTCACTTTTTTGACAATTTCTTTCAGTAAGTGCTTTCACACATCCATGCAGTATGTGGTGGAGCTTACAGTTCAGGCAGTAGGCCTACATTTTCAATATGATCCATTAGGTTTTGAGGATGGATGAATAGGCCTATACCAAAACATCGGGCAAGGCATTTTATTGCTTGTGTGCTTATCCAAAAGCAGCTAATAAGCTACAAACTGTCTGGTATATTGCTAGTTATGAACAATTGTTTTGGGGGTCAAGTTCTACTGTAATACAGTCAAATAGCCTAGGCTATTTTTTCCTGAATTACCAGGCAGGCAAACTGCAGTATAAACAAAGAGTTTAGAAGCCTTCTAGGCTCTATTTTTTTGATGGACTCTAGACTCTAATATTATAGGCTACAGTAGCCTAACCAAAATATGAATCTGATCTCCTGGATTGCCTACCCTAATATGTTTTCTACTGTTGAAATTGATGAGTGGCAGAGAACAGCAGCCTTGAGCATTTTTGGAAAACAGTAACGGGGTAAGCATTTAGTGAATAACATGACAAATTATGTTGACTTTCTTTTTCATAAACAATAGCACAGAAACATTTCATTGTGATGGTACTGACAGCTTCATTGACATAAATATTTATTTTAGAAACATAAACTGAGCATTTTGTTTTGCAGTTTTCACTAACTGTTTTGAGAAATGCTCTGAACAAATTAAGTGATGTTTATGGGAAATGCACCAAAGCAACTGGGAAACACAAATGGGTACCTTGTAAATTTTAGACATTGTAACATTTTCTGACATGAATATGCCATAAATAGCCTGAGTTGGAGATATTTTGTGACTGCATCTAAAAAAATGATGCAAGGAATTAGGAAGGTGTTTTGTAGGTTATGTTTGATATTTCATGCTTAATCCATTGTTTTCTTGGTGTGGGTGCTCTTTGGTTCTAGGTAGCAATTATTGAGAAAAAGAGAGAAAACATTTCTAACTTCTTAGTTAATTGATTTATTCAAAATCACTTGTCCAGGACTTTAAAAGTATCTTAATATTTTGAAAGTATATGTTCTTAAATCTAATGCCCAATAGATCATATGATCTCAATGATCATAACATTCCTATAAAAAAATACAGCATAAATTAGTTGCTTCAGACAAACAAATCTGCTGAATGTCATAGCACAAGAGCATTAAACTTTTTTTTCTTTTCTTAGCTACTTTAAGTGTAAAATTTATTTGGGTGAATTATGTGAAATTTGTAGGGATCTCGCTCACAAATTCCTTCTTTGATAAACAAAACATCACCAAGCAGCATTAATCTAGCATTTAAATTTCTAGTTAATCTTGTTGAAGTTCAATGGGTGGTCATATGGATTATCCGCCTGAGTACAAACAGCTTCAGATTCACAGATTGTGCTCTGGGCTGCCTTAGGTGACCTCAGAGTGAGGGAGAAGTGGAGGGCCCAGACACAGTACAAACTGTTTGAGAAAAAGAGACATTCCCCCGATGTCACTAAAAGGCCGAACATGAGGCAGAACATTCCAGGCTGACCCAGGGACCCGATGAACAGACGCTATCTCTAGTCCCTGTCACCTTGTGTGACGCTGCCAAGAAGATGCGTCCCATTTTACTCTTCTACTGCCAAAAATTTGACTTAATATTTTGACCATATGCACCATGGTATGTTGTCATAACAAGTATGCACAGGTCCCACAGGGGCCTCATGTGTTCCAACAAATCGATGGCGGCCTGCCTCCATCGAAACAGGAACGGTCTGTGGTGGAGACTTCTGCTTCTTACACTCGCAGCGTGGGAAAAGTTTGGCAGCTTGTCCCCCTGTGTAAAGGGAAAACTGTGCTATCCAGTGACCCTGGCCCATGGGGCTTTCAACTTCCTCCTGTGGATCGCAAGCTTTCACAGTGAAGCCTCCCCAAACGTCAGTGTCATTTTTCAAATGTGTTATGTCATGTTCAGCAGAGATTCAAGCTGTGAGCTATATGGTTCAATGTAAGTTGAAGGAGCGAATGGAAAGAATTCCTAGAATTTTTTAATACTGAATTAGATCTTTCATAAATACTATACATTCATATGTTCATTTAGACCATCATGAAGTCTCTTCCTCATTGGAATGTTTAATTAGAAAAGTGTTATACACTAGTAACCAAACACAGAGTGGGCCAACACAGTTTTTTTTATTAAATATATCGAAAACTAGATCACTTGAGCCAACGACATCTCGGTGGTACACAGGTGCCAATGAGCGCTTGTACATTTTTGGTGTAGTGCCACCTTTTGATAGGCCGTAAATGGTAAAATTTTGTGTTTTTTTTCTTGGGAACAACTTTTATTTAGATATTTTCAGGTCACTGAAACACTGGGTCCCTTCTTTCACGTGTAACCCCAGTAGGTCCATGGCATGTAGTAGTATTGGTTCCTCATCCACCCTTGAGAAACAAAGGTGTATTTGGGAAGCAATTTCCATCAACAGTTTTGGGTCCCCCGACACATGGAGCTAATGAAACTTGCTGGGCATGTAGCCCTCCTTGGCTCATAGCATGTAAACTATTTAATTCTTTAAAGGGACACCAGGCAGGACTACGGTTTTCTATCTCTGGAGCTCCACCTACAGTCGCTGAAATATTCAAAAAAAATACAACTGCTTTACACATTCTCAACAATCGATGTCAATTTATTTGCAAATCAAAGAGTACAAACCAGAGATGATATTTTTTGTGTGTTACGTTGTCTGACAAGCCGGTAATAAATGCGACTTCAGTTATATCTACTTTCAGTTTCTATTTCGTGGACCCGACCCGAAACTGCAAGCGGGATTACCGTGAAACAAATGCTTGAGTCTGACGAGAGAGCCATGGTCACCCCGTAATGAACCATTTAATCATCGAAGTGACTTCAAGCCTGGTAAATTAACAGTAAAACGTTGCCTGGTGTCCCTTTAAGGATATTTTTAATCTTTTTTACGGTTGATTACATAAACCATGTACTCGTGGCAAATCTGTAAGATTGTATTAAGAGGCATTCATTATCTTTGGATGGCACATGCAACAATATGCACATATTATGGACAGTACCTCTAGCCCAGAAGCGACCAAACGTTTTGGCTTGCGGGCCATGAGCTGAAAAATTTAAGCTGCCAACAGTTAATGCAAAATTAAGAGCATCAATCTTAAACCAATTACATGATGATTTAAGTGGGGTGCATGAAAGATAGCAATGGGCCACAATTGGCCGCCGGGCCTAGTTTGGCCACCCCTGCTCTAGACAGCACATCTAGGTAAGATTTGTTTACACAATGTGTCAAATTAATGGCGTAAGCTCTCTCCATTTTCTTTTGAGACTCCTTTGCCTTAAAAAGACCTTTTGTTCAGCAAGTACAGCCGACAGACCTAAGCCTATCTAGCTATAGATTATGGATTCCAAAACATCAGACTACAATCCCAAAAAAGTTCCATTAATATTAGCTATTAGCTATAGCTCATTTATAGTCAAAATTTATGCAGTGGCCATCAGTTTAGTTGCCCCTAAGCAAAAATGTTTGGCCACTCCTGATCTATACAAATCACTAATTTTACAGATTTCCAGCACACCCAGGACACCCAACTGCATTCAGCACTGTCCATCACTGTTCTTACATGTTTCATTTGTTCTGTAGCTCACAAATGAGATTTGCCTGCCTTAAAATAATACAAGCAAAAAAATGTATCAGAACAAAATTTGAAAAACACTATTCACATTATTTTCATGAGTTGAAAGCAAGGGCATTTCCAATTGATCCTAAACTTTTGAGCAGTATTTAAGATGTTATTGCAAATTTCATCACTTTTAAAGTAACATTATGGTAACCTGGGTAAACCTTCATTTACCTATGTATTAAATTAACACGTAACCCATTGCAGTCCATATTGCAACACAAAACCAAACCAATCACGACCACAGAGAGAGAATAGCCTCTGCACTAAACTATATAGATGTTTATCTTCCTTCAAATTAAGTAAACAGTTGCGCTGAAAAGTATCGTTTACAAGGGAGATGTGTTTACTAGACTTTCAAACTGATTTGGTAAGTGTTTAATGCACCAATTAAGCTAGAATTTTTACATTTCTCTGGAAATGGGATGTCAACAATCTTCTTTTAGACTGAGCTATCTTCTTGATAGATTAGTCAAAGCTATTACAACCACCAATTAAATTATTTTTATGCTTGATATAGTGTGTTTGTCTTTGTTTCACTGTGGCATGTAATCTAATTTGACTAGAATTGGCCATTGCAGTGTATGCCCTATCAAGACGACCATTAGAGAGTAATCTCTATATCTAAGTGTTGTTTCTGCTATTGTTATTGTTATTGTTGTTTTTAATACATAACTTAATCTTTGCTGGAAAAGACTTTAAAGTTGCAGAATACATCACCGTGGGGTGCTTATAAGGCCTGATCTACAGTATAATTATAATGCCAAGGAATTTTTGACATTTTTTGTTCCGTGAGTCCCTAATGGAGACCATGTGTCTCTTTTAAGCCCACAAACCTCACATCTTTCCTATAAAAGGCTTCAGAATACCTGAAAAGCTATTTTCATCTTTAGTGACACAAACAAACAGATGGATAACATCTCTCTCAATCGTGTGTGTGTGTGTGTGTGTGTGTGTGTGTGTGTGTGTGTGCGCAGTCAGGGGACCTGTTTCTAATTTATGTTTTCTGCTTACCTCCTTGTGGAGGAATTCCTTGGATTTCTCCATGAAACAAAGACTTTCATCAAGATTCTACACTTAGGTTTGCTAGCCAGCCTTCCTTTCTTTCTTTCTTTCTTTCTTTCTTTTTTTCAAATAGTTTCCATCTCACAAGTCTCTATTCATCATTTTTATGAAGCTGACATCAATGTTTGTAATCAGCTTCAATAAATGCAAAACCTACAGTGACTACTTTCACCTCAATTGTCAGTCTCTGTGAAAGTCTTTTCAGTTCTCGTTAATGTCCCCGGCATTCCAAAGCGTTGCCAAAGCCACACACTTCTTTTTTTTTGTTAATTTGTTTTATTGTTTCAGTTTGGCATGTACATTACATCATGGATGTTCCTGAAACATTTTCCAGTATTTATACAAAAGGAAAATCAAAGTATAACACCAGACCCAGAAAATGTAAAACAAAAAAAAAGAAAAAAGAAAAAGAATAATAGTAATAATAATAAGAAGAAAAGAAAATAATAACAATAATAATAATAATAATAATAATAATAATAATAATAATGATGATAATTAAATGCGAACATAAATATAACTCAATAAAGCATCACAGAAAAGGAGAGGGGCTGACCACTAAACATCAAACTGTTTTTGGCATTTAGGTCATCAATCGCTGAATTGACAAGAGCTTCATGCCTCTAGTTACTCTGTAGAGAGTGTAGTGTTTGCTTTAACATAATCCAAGAAAGGTCTCCATATTTTTTCATAGTGTTTTCCTTTTCTCTTTAGAGAATATCTGATTTTTTCGAGTTTGAGAAAGTAGAGTACATCTTTTACCCAGTGTGTAAATGTTGGAGGTTTACAGTCCTTCCATCTGATCAAAATCAGTCTCCTTGCCAGAAGGGTGAGGAATGCAATACTGTTAGACTCTGCCCCTGTTAGACCCAACTGCTCGGGTGTAACACCAAACAACCCAATTAGAGGACATGGTGATATTGTCCGTCCCGTAAAGCCTGAAATAATGTCAAAAATGGATCTCCAGTATTGGGCCAGCTTAGGGCAAGACCAGAACATATGAGTATGTGAACCTGGGTTGCACTTACAACGATCACATAGTGGATCTACATCAAACCTTTTAGCCAATCTGAGTTTTGACCAATGAATACGATGTATGACTTTAAATTGTAATAACCCATGTCTTGCACACATTGACGAACTATGCACTCTGCTCAAAGCAGCCTCCCAAGATTCCTCAGAGATAGATTCCCCCAACTCTTCTTCCCATTGTAATTTTATTGTGGTTGTGGATGAGGGTGAGAGTGCCATCAGTGCAGTGTAGCTAGATGATATGATACCTTTAAATGATAAAGGCTTGTCTAATATATGGTCATAGGGAGTAGAGGGAGGCTGATTTGGAAATGCAGGGGAGATATTCCTAACAAAGTCACGAATTTGGAGATAACGAAAGAAGTGAGTTCTAGGAATATTAAAGTTGTCACACAGATATTTGAAACTGACAAAGGCCCCATTATAGTATAGATCTTGAAAATGGTTAATGCCTGCATTGCGCCAAATAAGGAATGCTCTATCCATTTGAGCTGGTTTAAAGTAATGATTAGGGTAAACAGGAGATTTAAATGAGAAGGACTGCCAGCCAAAATGTTTTCTGATCTGAATCCATATTTTCAGGGATGTCCTGACCAACAAGTTTGTTGTGTGGGTTAGGTACAACAGGGGGAGAGGTGAAAACACAAGAGATGCCAATGATGATTTTTTACATGATTTAGACTCCATGAATAGCCAAGAGAGGGTCTCTGCACCAGGGTCTTCATACAACCAATGCAAGATGGGTCGAATGTTACAGGCCCAGTAATAAGATTGGAAATCTGGAAGAGCCATGCCACCAGAGCACTTGGGTTGTGTTAAGAGACTTTTCCTTGCTCTGGCAGGTTTGTTATTCCAAATGAATGATGACAGAATACCATCTAATCTACTAAAAAAAGACTTTGGTATAAAAACAGGAATACTTTGAAAAAGATATGTAAATTTTGGGAGTATAGACATTTTTATCGCGTTAATCCGCCCTGCCACTGACAATGGAAGTTGATTCCAGCGTTTAAGAATCTGTTCTACTTTTGTCACCAGAGGATCAAAGTTCTCTTTGAAAAGCTTTGAAAAACTGTCGGGTACTATAACTCCAAGATAAGTCCATTTAGAGGTTACTCTAAAGGGGAACATATTGAATGATGCCACTCGTGCTGCTTCATTAATAGGGAATAACTCGCTTTTAGACAGGTTGATTTTATATCCTGAGAACTTACTAAATGTGTCCAAGACATTTAAGGCTGATGGGAGGGAGTGGGAGGGGTCAGAAAGATATATCAAAAGATCATCAGCGTACAGGGAGATCCTGTGTTCTTGATCCTCTCGAACAATCCCAGTCAATTGAGTTGTTTGGCGCAGTGCTAATGCTAAAGGTTCAATTGCAATTGCAAATAAAAGGGGCGACAAGGGACAGCCCTGTCGTGTACCACGGGAAACTGAGAAAGGCTCAGAAGAAAGGTTATTTGTACGTACAGAAGAGATGGGATCTACATACAATAATTTGATCCATGATATAAACTTAGACCCAAAGCCAAATTTTTCTAATGTGTAAAACAGATAGGTCCATTCGACTCTATCGAACGCCTTCTCTGCATCCAATGAAAGCACAATTTCGGGTGTAGCGGATTTTGATGGGTGAAAAATTATATTAAAGAGACGGCGAATGTTAAAAAATGATTGTCTGTTTTTAACAAACCCAGTCTGATCTGGAGAAATAATATGAGGAAGTACAGATTCAAGACGTTTAGCCAGGATCTTAGCTAGTATTTTAAAGTCTACTGACAAGAGAGACACAGGGCGGTATGAACCACAGGACTGAGGGTCTTTCCCTTTCTTAAGCAACAATGAAATAGAGGCCTCACGTAGTGTTTTGGGTAAACAACCTGATTCAAGTGACTCATTATACATATTCAATAATAAAGGTACCAGCTCTACAGAAAACTTCTGATAAAATTCCACTGGAAACCCATCAGGGCCAGGACTTTTGTTAGTTTGTAAAGCACATATAGCCTTTGCCACCTCATCAGAGGTTATAGGCCCATCCAGGGACTGCACATTGGCTTGTTCAACCTGGGGGACAGTGATATTAGCAAAAAACTGCTCCATCACAGAAGAGGTGTGGCCTTGATCAGATGTATATAGAGAGATGTAATAGTTTCTGAATGCATTGTTTATTTCTAGATGGTCTCGGGTAACGACACTTTGTGTTTTAATCTCAGAAATTATATTAGAGGCAGAGGACTGTCGCAGCTGGTGAGCCAGAAGTCTGTGTGCCTTCTCACCAAACTCATAGTGAGAGTGTCTGGATTTAAGCAGCATTTTTTCTATGTCTACCGAAGTAAATGTGTCAAATTCTGCCTGAATAAGAAGTCTCTCTTTGAGAAGGTCAGGTGATGGATCATCGGCCATCTGGCTATCAATTTCAGAGATTTTGCTAGTAAGACGATTTACGGTGTCTCTGTACTGCTTTTTTACAGATGAAGACATGGATATCAATCTACCCCTCATATAGGCCTTGAAGGCTTCCCAGACTGTGCTATGGGACACATCAGGAGTACAGTTAATTTTTATGTAGACGTCTATATTAGTGGCCATAAAGGCAACCATATCCTCATCAGAAAGCATTGTTGTATTAAATCTCCAACGTGGGTGACTTCTGGGAATGTCATGAAATTTAAGTGCAAGGGAAAGTGGTGAATGATCTGAGATAACAATTGGGTTATAATTGCAGTCTTTAACTGATGTCAATAGGTTCTTATCTATGAGCATATAATCAATGCGAGAAAAGGTTCTGTGAACATTGGAAAAAAAGGAATAAGACCTTGCCGTTGGGTTAAGAGAACGCCATACATCTGCCACTGCGTAGTCTGTGAGAAAATTATGTATCACTTTTGCAGACTTAGACATAGTTATTTGTCTCTGAGATGATCTGTCTAGCAGAGGATTTAAGCAAGTATTAAAATCTCCCCCAAGTATCAAATGGTACGAATCAAGATTTGGAATAGAAGCAAAAAACCTAACAAAAAAACCCTCATCATCAAAATTAGGTGCATATACATTGGCCAGCACTACTGGAGTGCTGAATAGAGTCCCAGTTACAATAATATATCTCCCATGTCTATCTGCAATGATATCTGTGGCAGTAAATCTAACACTTTTATGTATAATGATGGCAGCACCCCTGGCTCTATTATTGAAGAGAGAATGGAAACACTGACCGACCCACCTCCTCCTCAGTTTTGTATGATCTGCAATGGATAGGTGCGTTTCCTGGAGAAATGCTATCTGTACATGTAAGCTATCCAAATGGGCCAGCACCTTATTGAGCTTAACAGGCTTGCCTAGACCTTTCACATTCCAGCTAATAAAATTTATGCAAGCTCCCATACTTTCAAAGAGGACATATCACTTATTGATTCCAGCGAGTACACCTTATAATGTGGCCATAACATACTAAAAGAATACAAAATATAAAAGCACAAAACATATAAAAAAATACAAATCACCCCATCCTTCCCACCCACCAAATCACCCCCCCAACATGGGTGAAAACTCACGCTAAACCCCAACATTAGCAGTAGCTTGAACTGCTTTATCGCAGAACTTCAAAGAGAAGGGAAAAAAAAAATGCTACAGGTGCATAAGTAGCCTACTGGCTGTAAGACCATAACATCTCGGCTATAACACCGTCATGTAAAAATGTTTTACTTATTAAAACATACGGTCATCATATAGCCTAAAAACTAGTTGACTATGAACCATCTTAATCATTCATACAGAGAAAGAAAAACCTTGAAACTTATATACGGTAGAAACGTTTCTATGAGAGATAGAGTTACTTATTCTAGCTCCGGAGTCTCCGAAGACGGGACTGACTTAACGTAGTCCATGGCCTTCTGTGGGTCTGTGAATCGATGTTCATCTCCACCTGGCAGAGTGATTCTGAAAGTAGCAGGGTGTCTGAAACCAAACCGGGAACCAGCGATGTTCTGAAGTACCTTCCTCACGTTGTTGAACGCAGCCCTCCTTCTCGCCTCGCCAGCGGTCAAATCACCAAAGATGTGTATTGCTTGCTCCTTGTACAGTAGGCTCCGTTTCGCCCGGGCCAGTCGAAGAATCTGCTCTTTTATGTGGAAGTAGTGCACCCTCAGGATGAACGGCCTGGGTGGTTGTCCCGGCTTTGGCTTGGTTGAGGCTAATCTATGGGCTCGGTCAATGAGTGGTTTTTCATCGAGATCCAGGAGGTCTTTTAGGAAGTTGGATATGAACGCTGTCGGAGTATTACCCTCCTCTCCTTCAGCAATACCAGTTATTCTTAAGTTGTTCCTCCTTGACCTATTTTCCAAATCTTCGCATTTATTTTGCAGCGATTGTATGTCACTTTTGAGAGCTGCCACCGTCACTTCCATTTCAGTCAGCGCATCGCTAGTTCTAGTGGCAGAGTCCTCTACAGCAGCTAGCCTCTCACCTTGGAGATTGATGGTCTGTTGCATAGCCCCGGTTGTTGTACTCAGCTCCAGTTTAACGGCCGCAATGTCCGATTGAAGTCCTTTAACTGCAGAATCAATTGTCTTGCAGATATCCGCTTTGAAGGACTCTAGCATTTCACGAAGCATAGTGGCTGTTACCTCTTCATCCTCATTAGCATGAGTCGGTTGGCTAGCAGACGTACCACGTTGCTGTTTTGGCTTGTTGGCTTTCCCGGAGCCCGACATTGAAAAGTATCTCAAACAAAAAAAATACTGAATCGAAATGTTAACTTAACGTCACACAGTTCTGTATGAAGAAAAATATAGGCGTAATGGTCTTTTTTGATCGAAAGAAATGACACCTGTTGGGAGCACAAAATTTCACGTCTGCATCGCACAA
>JAODXP020000022.1:4869132-4885043 GCA_027497455.2 Sardinella longiceps | reverse complement strand
TGTATCGCACAGGCACGTGCAGAGAGGGCGCGCTAAAGGGGCTCTAGCCCCTTCCCCTTTTCTCTTTGATGTCAAAAGTGCCCTTCTGACAGGGCCTGCATGTCTTTGCCATTTTAAAATTTGTGACAATAACACTGACAATAACACTTGCTCAGACTTGAAAATTCGCTAAAATGTCTCACCAATTATTAGTGCCATTTGCAAATAGACTCCATTTACTGCATCAGGCTTTCTGAAGATTTTTTTTTTAATTATTATTATTTTTTTTGGCGCATGCGAGCGCCAAAAAATACAATAGCAGGTGACCCGGTTTTGCTTTATTGTCTTTTGGAAGCTTTAATATGATATCTGCATCTACAATTGATTTGGTATCAAATTAAAGTAGACAACCAGACGCATGCAGTGGTACCACTTGTAATGTACTTGCTTGAGAATAAGGGGGTCAGTGTCAATTTCAGTGGCAAGAGTACAAGAGTGGCAAGAGTACAAGCAGGGCCGTTTCAAGGTACTTGGTGGCCCCAAGCAAACAGGACAGGGGGGCCCTTCACTACCCGTAAATACTTACATGAACCACATTGTTATAATTTTCAAACATCATCAATATAATTATTTGTATTGTACAGTTGTCTAACTCCAGTTTAAAGTCATTTTTTGTTGAAAAACACCACCAACTTAACTACTAAAATGATTAAACAGTCAATCTTGGGGGCCCCTTTCAGCCTGAGGCCCCAGGCAATTGCCTGGTTTGCCTGCCTTGTTGCGACTGCCCTGAGTACAAGACTAAAACAGGTCAGATGTTAAACAGGTGAAAATGGGCTATTGTTTGCAGAGTGAAATGAAATAGGCACGCAAAGGAGCATGGGAACTCCCAGGCTACTGTTGTCATGTCATGTCATGAAAAGAGGGAGATTAGCCTATAATAGGGATAACCAAGTAGCCTAGATGTTAGACTCAAATGCAGGCTCAAAACCATGACTACAATTGAGTTAATGGTGAAAAAAAAAAAAAAAAAACAAGAAAAAGCATTTTTGTGCCTGGTAGCCAGGCAGGTCGCATGATGCGGATGCCAGCTAGCTCAGTAAATCCTCATCACCCAATTCCTTGGGCACTTCTAACGGCTAAGTTAGAAGCTTGGGCTTTTAGCTCAGTGGTTAGAGCCGGGAGCAGTGTTGGGGAGTAACGAGTTGCATGTAACAAAATTACGTAATTTAATTACAAAATAAAAGTAACAGTAATCAATTACAGTTACTTTGAAAAAATGTGTAATTGAATTACAGTTACTTCAAGAAATATGCAGAATTACAATTTTAGTTACATGATCCCAATATCATCTTCAGAAATATTGGCTATGTGCGCTTCATGTACAGTACATTCAACATCCTCTATTTACAACTACAGCAAATGTCATACAGCTAAAAGATACTAGTCTAATTCAATAATTTCTACCATCATGTTGGCAACACTACTCAATGGTGAGTGGAACTACAGTGGTCTAAGTTGCAGTAGCAAGGAGGCCTGACTGTCAGACAGAAACTAGAACATAGGCCTGTAGCCCATTGCTGGATATAAAAATGAACTCTATTGATCAGGTGCACACATACTGTATGAGCAATCTCAGACAAACAAACACCTGCTTAGTCAGTGATGTTCACCAAGTATTTTAACTATTTGCTCGCCGTGAAATCTGACACTGCTGTGGGAGTTAGAAAGGATTTTGGCAGTGTCAGTGTTGAAAAATATGTGACAGTTAGCCCAACATTGCCAGGATTGAAAAACTCAAAATTGCTTGACAATTGATTTTTTTCCCCCTCAAAAATGTAGATATGTAATCAAAAAGTGTAATCAAATGTAATTAGTTTCATTACTTTATTAAAGTAATCAAAATAGTTACACTACAATTACATTTTTGAAGGGGTAACTTGTAACTGTAACGCATTACATTTCTAAAGTAACTTACCCAACACTGGCCGGGAGTTTGTAACATGTGGGGTGGTGGGTTCGAGACCCGTGTGCGGTTTTGTGTTCCACAGGTGACAGGTGGGCCTGCCATTTTCAGTACTATTGTGGCAATAGTACTTTGCAAACTACTTTTTGATGTGAAATCAAATCAAATTAGGTAAGCCATTCAATTAATTGCTTTAGCAACCTGGTAAAATGCACCAGAATGAAGGACATTGGATGAAAATGCTTAGAAATGTCCTGGGAGTAGCCTACCCCCAGACCCCCTAGCCTCTGTACAAAGACAAGCATTATTAGATATATCAATATAAGATTAGATAGGAGATTTAGAGTTTCATTTTTCAAAATACAGTATTCACCATCCCTCTTGTAATTAATAATTACTTGTAATTAGAGTTGGCATGTTGTTTGTAAATTTTGTTCATTGTGCCCTTTTTTAAAAATTCAGCCCCTCCCCTCCAAAGGGCTCTGCACGGCCCTATTCTTTGACATTGCATTGCTAGTACACTTCATTTATCCGGACTAAAATGAACTCTTTCAGGAATGCCCCCATGAAAATAAATGTGTGTCCTGGCCACACCTGCACAGTAATCATGAGAAGGCGGGGAAAGCTACCTTGGTTTTAGTGAACTATACCATCATCACCAACATCACCCACTACAGCACAGCTTCAACTGCCAGGGTCTACTCTACATTCCGCCTAAAAGGTAAGGCAGCTTAACCTGTTTAATCTTTTATTAAGATTAAACTAATTATTATATTAAGATATTTACTACCTTTACTTGGTTAATATACAAAATGCTGCACAAATTCCCAACTCTGTTCTTATCAGAACTAACTATGATAGTATAATATAAACTATATTTAGTCCGTTTGTTAGTTCTCACATACAGTAAGAACAGAATTTTGTGCATATATTATCAATAGACATAGCCAGTGATTAGAAGAGAAATTATAATCTGTGCTTATTTCAAAAACAACTGCAGGTAAATGTTAGGGGAGAGAGAGAGAGAGAGAGAGAGAGAGAGAGAGAGAGAGAGAGAGAGAGAGAGAGAGAGCTTTGAAAGCATTATTGCCTGGGATTTACCCTTTGAAAGTCATTGGGTTGCAAACCAGAAAAACAGCCAAATAGTCCTTCGCACTTGGCACATTTAATCACCATAAAAGACAGACTTTGGATAAGAAAAAAATAGGCCTACCCTCCTACGATGTTGTAAGCTAGGCTTAGTTTCTACAGGTATTTCCTGCTACATAATTATTGTATAATTCAAATATGAGAAAAGCTATTGGCTAACAGGTGCTATATAAAAAAAGATTATACAACTTATAAGAAGTCATGGAAAAGACTTGTTGATGTTTTTGTGTTTCTCCTAAATGAGAAAATACCAGTATATGTTTGTGTATGAAACATGCATGAAAAAAAATGTAAAGTTTAGATTATAATATTATATATTTTTTATTTAATCTGTGATTTTAACCCAGTTGGAGTTAATGAATCACAGGTTAAGCCTTTATTTTCATGGAGCATTGATTTATTGGATACCGATAGAAATATCTTTAAAATGCTTTCCACCTCTGTATAATTTTTTTTGTTTTGCTTTATTTAGACATGTTGATTATAAACAATATGATTTCTTGCCTGCATAACCTCAAAGGTTTGACAGAAATGACAAGCATTAGCTATCTATTTATTAACTAGTATGTAAGTATGTACAACACTGTAACTTGTATGTTATATTTCGCTATGGGATTCCTACTCTTCATTGCATAATATGATGTCAAGAAATGTGCATATTATTTTTCATTTACCAGAAAAAAAGCTGCATTTATGTCACTACCGTAAGAATATGTCACAACCGAAACATCGGTTGTGACTGTTTTGGTAGTGACAATTTCAGATAAATTTGAGTCAAAACCAAAGATGTCTGGTAGGACATTGGTATTTACTGTACGTGTGGTCTGAGCAGTAAAACACATAGGCCTATGGCTACAATATATTTCAAAATGACACAAACATTTATGTCTCTCTTAAATTTCACCCCCAGGGTTTTTAGACTTCTGGGGCCGTATTCTCAAAGAATCTTATCTTAACTTTAGGAGTACTCCTAAACTGCACTAAAAGTTTTTATGTAGGAGTTATTTCTTAAAAGTAATTCACAATGCCTCTGAGACCTACTTTTAGCTAGGATAAAAGGCAACTCTTAGGCTAAAATAAGAGTTGTGTTGCTATGGTTGACGTCAGCTCTCATGCACGAGCCTGCTTGCATTTACATTGGCGATTGGTTGATGAGTGACAGGTGGGCGTAATCGGCGTGATGTTCTCTGGCTGTGCTCTGCTGTTCTCCTGTGTTACGACCGCAGCGCATAAGACTAAATAAGACATAAATGAAACGGTAACAAGATTCGCGGTGGAATAACAAAGTATCTTTGCACCGTTTTTACTGCACTTTTGAGAGCACATTTATAAATAGAGGAAGTACACAAATTAAACTTGACTGTGAAAAATTGCATATATATTTAAACACGGGTTTGGTGGCATGTTTGCATTCCTTGTAAACTGTGCAATCCATGGATGCTCAAATAAATGATTCTTCACGTGCGTTTCGAAAGATTAGGACGTAATACATGCAATCGCGATGTGTTAGGAGTTGGTCTTAGTGACTTAGAAGTCCTCTTGACTACTCATAAGCTGTCCCAGACTTAGGTGCTACTTTTAGCCTAAATTGTTTTGTGAATTACTCTTATCCCAAAAAGTTAGGAGTCCTAAAGTTACGGCTGGCAGGCCCATTTTTTTTAGGAGTTTCTCCTAAATTTGGCTGTTAGGAGCTACTTTTAGCCTTAAGATTCTTTGAGAATATGGCCCCTGATCACATTATCAGTACCACACAGTATGAAACCTTGTTCTATGTCACCACTCTACCAGGAGAAAGAGAACAACTAACCAATACATTTCATGCAAGACTACATGCAAGACTACTGTATATAAAATGTGGCTACAACTACTCTCAATCTATGGGCAATTTATTCGTGTGTTTTGGTAGTGACATGAATTGTTTTAATTTACAACTTAAATCTACAATTATTGGATCTTTCAAACATTGTTTTTAGAAGTAGGCCTGATCAATAAGTCCTTTAGAGAAATATATATATATAACAAAAATCTACAAACATATTTTGCCATTATTTTCATTGATTAAAATTTAGGAGTTAAATTTCTCTACATTGAAAGCACACTATATATGATCAATTTAGGTATATTAAGGCAGAAGTTATTTAAATATGTACTTGGAAGTTAATTCAATCATGATGAGATCTAAATAAAGACATTTTATTGAAGTCTTTTATTGAAGTCTAAAGTCTTTATAATGAGTTTTATATGCCTGGGACAGCAATGGGTATTTCTGAGTCTACACTCTCTGGAGTTTACCTTGTTTGCTTCAAGCAAACCGGTTTTGAGCATGAAAAAAAAAAACACAGTTACAATTGTAGCTCATGCATTTGCTCATGCTTCATGCATTTGAATCCTTGATAAGAATCATATATAGGCCTAGGCTACGCAACACATTGCTACGCATTGCCCCTATCTTTAGATCAGATGTTATAAACTGCACCAAATTTAATGTGTATGATGAACCTGACATCTTGTGGGAATATGTCAAGTTTTGTGGAATTTCATCCATGGGGGGCTATAAAATAAGTGAATTTATATGTACATTTAATGACTGTACAACCATTGATCTGTAGATGGTGCTATTAAGTGAATGGTTACTGGGTTACAAAATTCAAATGATCATTTACATCATATGTGCTCATATATAACTACACACACAAGCACACATGCGCACGGGTACACACACACACACACACACACTACATACTGTACACACAAGCACACATGCGCACGGGTACACACACACACACACACACACACACACACACACACTCTTATACTTGTACACAAAAGCAAACTCACTCATGCAGACACACATTTATAACATGAGAGAGATACAAACAAGTTGATAAGCATCATATATATGCAGAGAATGTGCAGAACTGAGCGGCAGTCATATTTCGTATCGTCATGTGGTACATCTAGTTGTAACTGAAGAGTTCAGATGCAAAACCCCCTAAACACCATTTTTGTGAAAACTGAGTTAATGATATTGTGTGAATCCTGTATAGTAAATCTAGAATATGTAAATTAAATGTTTTTTGTGAAAAAATAAAACAAAACCTGCTCCCCGCCATGTCTAAAATATCTGTTTACAATCAAAACACTCTAAACGCCTGATAAAAAATGGCCTTTTTCTCAAAAAGTGGTCAAGTGGAATTAGGGGGTTTTGCATCTGAACTCTTCAACTGTTGTTTTTTGTCTTATTTCCTCATACTTTTGAACCCTTGATAAAGATCATAGATTTCTAGTAAATTAATCTGAGAATCAGTATTGTCCATTTTGTCAGCCATCATGATAAACCAGTCCAACGTCCATGTTTTTCTTTTCTGCATGCCATTCTCATGCCATGTTTTTCATTCTTTTAGGTCTCATCAGAGAATGTTAAGCAGAGCACACTCGCCGGTTTTGAGCATGAAAAAGACCATTCTTACTCTAACTGAATTTTTTGTCTTATTTCCTCGTGCTTTTCAATCCTTGATAAGAATCAGATTTCTGGTGAATTACTCTGAGAAACAGTTGTGTCAGCCATCATGATTAACCAGTCCAAGGGACACGCCCATGTTTTTCTTTTCTGCATGCCATTCTCTGATGACCTGCACTGACCTGAAGGAGTCAAATTAAATTCTGCTTAGGGCCCCAGGCTTGGGCCGACCTTAAAAATTATTACAGTATATACAGTAAAGGACAACGGCCGACGAGGTGTCCAGTTATTCATTTATAATTGTCGAGGCGGAATCTAGAACTCTGGCGACGCGCGCAGCACGGAGACGGAGTTATTCCGCCAAGACAATTATAAATGAATAACTGGACACCTCGGAGATCGTTATCCCTGTTGATAGATAGACTCCTTTCTTGTTTAGCACTGCGGAATAATAATTCCAAAGAATGAACAGGTCTTCCACTTTCTTCAGCCAAACTTGGCATAGTTTATTGCTACCGAACCCATATTGCTCCTGTGAGCAGCCAGTACAGAGAGAGAGAGAAATGGTAACATCCCCCTTATATATCCCTGCGTAAATCCATCCTATATATGGCGCAACAGCGCCACCTCTTGGATAACTCATTATATGCATTCATACACCACTCTCAACACTCCCACTTATGAATGACATATTCACTGTTCAACCTTTGTACAGCCAAATAAACAAATAAAACAAATACAAACAATAAAAAAATGTGTGTTATCATATGCATGACAAAAGCTTCAACATGTTACACACCAAACATGACCTCAGCAAATTTCTGCAGTTTAAGCCTAGAGGCAGGTTTTGTCATAACGTCTGCCACCATGTCATCTGTGGGACAGTAAACAAGTGTCATTTTATCTTCCCTTATGATAGACCTGATGAAATGGTATTTTACATCCACATGCTTACACCTTTGCCTACACACGGGATTCTTAGTGAGTGCAATTGCCCCCTGGTTATCCTCATAGACAACAGTTTTCTTGTACACATAGGTATCTATGCCCCCCAGTAGTTGTTCCAGATGGATACACTCCTGTATTGTTAGTGCTAGGGCCATGTATTCGGCCTCGCATGTAGATAGCGCTACAGTGGGTTGTTTCTTGGTTCTCCAAGAGACTAAAGCGCTGTCTTTGCTCATCCTCACACAATACCCTGAGGTACTACGCCTGTCGCTAGCATCCCCAGCCCAGTCTGCATCGCTATGTGCTTGTAGTCCTAGGCCATCTTCGCTCTTTCTGAAACAGAGCTGTTTGTCTGTAGTACCTTTAAGATAGCGCAAAACATGTTTCACTGTACCCCAATGTTCATCAGTAGGATCAGCAAAATGCTGTGATAACTTGCTCACTACAAAACATAGGTCAGGGCGCGTACAGGTTGTCAAGTAAATTAAGCTACCAACAGCTTCCCTGTACTTCTTCACATCAGACATTTTAAGTGAATCTTCAGAGTAGTCTAGCTTTTGGTCACATGGTGTTTCTCTGATCCTACACTCATGCATGCCAAAACGTTCCAGTATCTTTTCAACATATCTTTTCTGGGACACTTTCACACAGCTGTCAGACTGGCTGAAGTCCATGCCCAGAAAGCACTTCAAACTCCCTAGATCTTTCATTTTAAACCTGGTAGAGAGCATGTTTTTCACTTTCTCTAGATTGTGTTTGTCGCTGGCTGCGATAATAAGATCATCCACCCAGATGACTACAATTATCTTCCCTGCCTCCTCAGACTCTTTGGTATAGACACAGTGGTCTGTCAAATTCTGAATGAAGTTGTCATCCACAAGACATGTATGGAGCATCTCATTCCAATTACGCCCTGACTGCTTTAGGCCGTAAATGGACTTCTCTAGTTTACAAACTAGCTTCTCTCCCCCCTTTCTGTAACCCTCAGGCTGTTCCATGTATATGTCTCTGTCAATGGGTGCGTGCAGATAAGCTGTTTTCACATCCATTTGATGTAATATAAGATTGTCTTGGGCTGCTTTCTGCATCACTACACGTATACTTGTAAAGTTGGCTGTTGGAGAGAATGTCTCACCATAATCTATCCCTGCTCTCTGACTATATCCTTTTGCTACAAACCTAGCTTTGTACTGGTCATGTCCATCAATGTCCCCCTTGATTGAGTACACCCACTTCCCTCCCACTGTCTTACTGCCCTCTGGCAACTTAATCAGGGTAAAGGTCTCGTTGTCCTCTAAGGACTTCATTTCCTCGTCCATCGCCTTCCTCCACTTTTCTGACTCAAGTGATGCCATGGCCTCTTTAAAGGTCAGAGGTACACCACTAACTGCTCGGTAACAACAGTCTACACTTGTAAGTGTACTGTCATCATCAGTATCATCTGAAGTGTAATCCCTGAGATATGCAGGGGGTTTACGTTCTCTGTTGGGATATCTCCCACTGTCTAGTGCAGGTGACGCCGCCCTAGGCAGGTTTTCTCCATCATTCTCTGATGCTGACTGTGGGCCATCAGTCTGTACATCTGTGCTCAATATCCTAGGCTGTGTGTTCTCTACTCTCTCGTCACAACCCACTTTGGTGTCAGGCCCTAGCTCCTGTGTCTGAGTCTCGTTCTCACATGTTGTCTTGCTAACAAATTTTACAAGTCTGTGCTTCTGCACCTTTCCCTTACTGGGGAAGTAGACTAGGTATGCAGGACTGCCTTTGTCATGCCCTACAAAAAGCCCCCTCTCACATCTAGGATCTAGTTTTCCTCTGTCTTGTTGATAGGCATAGCACACCGATCCGAATTTATGCATCTTAGAAAGATCACACTTCTTACCCGTCAGTGCTGTGTACGGGGTAGTGCCTGTGTGCTTGTTAAAGCATCGGTTCCTAGTATAGGCTGCTTCCTGCACGGCATAGTGCCAAAGACTCTTGGGTAGACCACTGTCTATAAGTTTACACCTGGCCATCTCGAAAAGAGTACGCCCTTCTCTCTCAGCGACCCCATTCTGGTGTGGAGCATAAGGGCAGGAAGTCTCATGCCTGATTTTGTTCTTTCTCAGTAGTGCCTGAAACTCTCTGCTACAGAGAGAGAGAGAAATGGTAACATCCCCCTTATATATCCCTGCGTAAATCCATCCTATATATGGCGCAACAGCGCCACCTCTTGGATAACTCATTATATGCATTCATACACCACTCTCAACAATCCCGCTTATCTCCCGTATCTATCTATCTCTCGTATATTTGAAGAAGCGTATAAAACGTAAAAGAAATATGCAACTCAAATTTAAAAGAAGCTAACCTGTTCGGTTTGGGTACTACTTTCAGTTGAAAGTAGATCTACAAGGTTGCTTATTGTTGTTATAGTTACCATTCTGAAAGGCATTCATATGGAATGGTAATCAGTTATTAGATGAGTTATTTTTTGGAACTACTTCCAAAGTAGCAGGTTATCTGGAATTAATGGCCACCTAGCAGCCAATCAGAGAAGAGAATGGCGTTCTGAAGGGAGATAAATGTATTTAGAGAGAGAGGGGAGGTACCAGAATTATCCATTACAGTTTTTTTCTGATTGATTAGACAACATTTCTGAAACCTTCGTCTATTTTTGCAAAACTGTACACTGTACACAAATCACAAAACCCTTCATCCAATTCGCAAAACTTGATAAATTGTTCACAATTTATTGTACAAATTGTTGTTTTGGACGTTGTCTGAAAATCTCATCCAAATCCATTACAGCCTACAAGTTAAAAATGTTTTTGTTTTTTTTCTTATAGTTTCAAAAAATTGGAAAAGCCCTTGACATTTGGATTATTATTTTTTCCTACTAAGTCTAAGCCTTCTATTTCGAATGTTCACCTGCCTTGCTGGTGGTAGCTTATTATGACCGCCGCTAGCGTAGCAAGCGTAGCGGTCATATAATGATTGTCAAAGTTTTTTTTTTTTTCTCCCGTCATCTACTTCCTGAATTTTTGGTCAACGATTCCCGGGACACCGTAACACCGGGGCACATGAAACTTGGTGGGCATGTAGCCCCAGTAGACTTTTACGCAAAAAATGTTGTTTTTCCTAAAAAACTACCTGACCCATGATATTGAGGATGATGAAATGTTTATGGAATGTTGGTCTCAAGAGCCCACAACAACTTAGCTCATAACCAGTTATTTGTGATTTGCCCCCCCATGGTAAAAAATTAAAATGCAATATTATACGGCTTTAATTGCCCCTATCTTTAGATCAGATGTTAGGAACTGCACCAAATTTAATGTGTATGATGAACCTGACATCCTGTGGGAATATGTCAAGTTTTGTGGAATTTCATCCATGGGGGGCTATAAAACAAATTAATTTATATGTATATTTAATGACTGTACAATTATTGACCTGTAGATGGTGCTATTAAGCGAAAGCGTTGCTGGTTTGGGGTGATAGGCCTGTCAGTTCAGTTCAATAAGCTTTATTGGCATGAATGTAAAAAATACAATATTGCCAAAGCATTAATGTATAATAATGACAATAATAATGAGAATAACAATAGTAAGTAGTGACTAAATAAATAAAATGCAACTCAAACAAACATATGGAATAATTAAAAAAAAAAAAAAGATACAATTAAGAAAAAGCACTAGTGGATATTTTGATGATGGTCATGTGGACTCTTCCCTTAAAATGTGGCAAGACTGTAAGTAGTCGAAGGCTATTTGAGTAAAAGTATCAACTTCCCCATCTTATGTGTGTCACCAGTATGGAAATGCCCGTGACCAGTCAGTACCGCTTGGGTGGAGTGAGTAAATGAGGCAAAAATATTGAATAAATTATAGTTTTATTAATAATTCCATTGATTGCAGCTGCAAGGTAAAATAGTTTGGTTAAGTCACAGTCAGTTATTTTGCCGAGCAGTAATCCAGCCGCATTACCACCACCAGTGAACAGCACAGGAAGCGGCCACGATCCCACTGAAGCTAGCTGCTACGCCAACCTTCAGTGGGATCGTCCCACTTCTAGCTGCTTCAGTGGGATCGTCGCCGCTAGCTAGCTGCTACGCCAACCTTCAGTGGGATCGTCGCTGCTTCAGTGGGATCGTCACCGCTAGCTAGCTGCTACGCCAACCTTCAGTGGGATCGTCGCCGCTTCCTGTGCTGTTCACTGGTGGTGGTAACGCGGGTGGATTAATTACTACTCGGACAAAATAACTGACTGTGACTGCGGCGGTCATATTTTGTACCGGCACGCGGTACATCTAGTTACAAATCCTTTAGCACTAGAAATCTTTGATATGACAGCTAAGTTAGTACAATGCTAAAAGAATGCACCTTCTCAACAAACACATTTATTTCAGGTATAAATTTCACACATACAATTTCACAAATTTCACACAATTTAATTACAATCTGAAAGTGTAGACTTTATACAAATTATGCTGAAATGTGAAATTCGACTTTTTTGGGTGCAAGCATTCCATTTTTAGAATTTTCTTAGAAACGAAGCTTGCGACAAGCGACAAGCTGTGTTGCTTTGGAGGGTCATATCTGTAGTGTGTTGGATTGTTGATTTTTTTTCTTGTTTATTGTTTTGTCAGGAAAGTATGGACATCTGGGAATACCGACGGACATTCCTACTGGCTGCCTTTCTCACTTGCCTTACACTTATTGGCAGCTTGTTGGTTGACTGGCCTTCACTGTTGACAATGCACCAAAGCTCTAAGAACCCTGTTGTCATCACAACACAGTCCAACAAAACTACCACTGTTCTGGTGTGGCACTGGGCGTTTGGATCCAGACAGAGCACAAGTGGTGATGTGTGTATGGAGGTGTTTGGAATACCAAATTGCACTTTGACGGATGATCGATCCTTGTTTCCTCAAGCTGATTTTGTGATTTTCCACAACCGGGAATTGATCCAGCACTCACAAAGGCTACCCACACAACTGACTCGACCACAGAACCAAAGATGGGTATGGTTCTCAATGGAAAGTCCAGCACATAATGGCAATGTCAAGCCCTTTAACGGCTACTTTAACTACACCATGTGTTATCGGCGTGATGCAGATGTTTATATACCATATGGCCAAATGGTACCCGATGACATTGGAACTGGATTTACAGTTGAGGATTTCATCCCAAAGAACAAGTCATCTTTGGCTTGTTGGGTTGTGAGCAATTATGCAGCCCACCACAAGAGAACTGCTGTTTACAAAAGACTAAAAACAATTATACCAGTGAACGTTTATGGTGGAGCAGTGAATAAGCGTCTTGGTGGAGACCAACTCCTCCCCACAATCTCCCGCTGTCACTTCTACCTGGCTTTCGAGAATTCCGTTTTCAAAGACTACATCACAGAAAAGTTTTGGAACGGCTTCAGGGGCGGAGCTATTCCTGTAGTTTTAGGTCCACCACGGACCGACTACGAGGCAGTGGCGCAGAAGGATTCTTTCATTCATTTGGACGATTTCAAATCATTAGAGGAACTTGGAGAATTCCTTAAGAAGCTGGCCCAAGATAAGAAACGCTATGCCTCATACTTCAATTGGAGACTGAAGTATAAAATGCAATTTCCCAGAGAATGGCAACGTGGAAGTTACTGTGGTATGTGCCTTGAAGCCAACAGATTACCAAAGCATAAGGTGTATAAGGACTTTGCTACTTGGGAATGGAAGTAAAGGCAAAGTCAAAAAGACACAGAGAATCATATAGATAAAAGTGGCAGTCAGTGATTGTATGTGGTTTTCAAACACTTATTGTAACCTAAAGATAATGTCATGACTCTCTAGCTCCTCATGCTCTTGGGTCAGTGAAAAAAAAAAAATCCAGTCTTTGTAAACCGCTCACAAAAAGTAAGGAAACTTGACTTTGGCCCATTATATCTCCCCTTTAATAATACCAATCCCTAAAGTGTTTTATATCGTTTTTATCGTTGGTTTGTCACCTTTACAATGAGGTATAGCTTGTAAGCATCGGACAATCATGGAATGCGCAACACAGCCAAACGTGTGAGTAGTGCCAACCAAAAATGTGGCAAATGTGCACACAGCCTTAGGGTGCATCAGATTTCTAGGCTAGAACTACACAGATTTTAGGGGGGGGGGGGGACATATGTGTCCAATGATCGTTTGCCTTAACACAGAATTACTGACTTACAAAACGCAGGGATTGAAGCAAAAAAAAAAAAAAAAAAAAAGAGGGGTATGTGGGTCTCTTCTTGTATGTTGTTCTGTTGGGTACTGTATGTTCTTGTATGTAATTGTTGAAATATTATAGCAACAATATGCAATAAAGAGTTTAAATTTTGTTACTTTACTGTGTCAAGATCCCATATGATATACAATATTTAAGCAATATCAATTGATCTCGGGCAGCCAGTTCGTGCAGGGGAATGCTGAAGACATTTCTGGTGTCAATACACAAACATACAGACACCGTACCCTGTACACACACCGTAAACAGACAGATATGGATATACAAACCGTAAATTCACAAATGCAATGTGAATTGGGCCTCAGATTTAAAAAGTAACCATTACTGAAATGCAATTAATTTCACAGGCCTACATGGTCATGGACTAGGGGGGCAGAAAGCGTAGCAAAGGCATACACATAACAAAACAAAATCACTGTATTAAATGTAAGGGAAGTGATCATAAACACACACGCACAAACACAAACTTGGACATGATGGTAAGAGCCGCATGACTCTGGAAAAGAGCCGCATGCGGCTCCCGAGCCACAGGTTGGCCACCCCTGCACTAGATTAGCCTGGGAGTTCCCATGCTCCTTTGCACGCTTATTTCATTTCACTCTGCAAAGCAGCATGGTGACCATGGCCGTTTTTCTTGCTTACTTTCGGTATCCAATCACAGAACAAAAAGGGACTAGTACGTCCCTCGATTGCATTTTACGTCATGTGGTGGTTCTGGTATTGGCTCTGAGCTATGTACAGACGTTATGATAGACATTCGTTGAGCCCAATAAACGGCTCTGGACAATCATTAACGATGCTTCCGCTACGAGAGATGCAATAGGTAGGTCTCCAGACTAAATATCACTCGTGATTTTTAGTTTGGCATTCGCCAGGCTAGCACTAGATCATTAAAATATACCAACTATAACACTATGGTATAAGTTTTTTTTTACATCTTCACTGACAGGAAACTGCTTTTAAAGCATCAGGCCACCATTCGTGGAAATAAGTTCATTTTGCACCTCCCCTCGAGTTAAGAAATTGAGTTTTACCTTTTTTCTGTTCATCAAGCCGTTCTCCGAGCCTGGCGATACGACTTGCAGCTCAAGCCTAGCATAGTTGCTTGAATCCGATTTGAACAGCTAGCATCGCACCCGCTAGCATCACCAAGTAATAAATATTTCCAGTAATTTTCCCATTTAAATGTCTTCTCATATCTAGTTGGAAAATGTAATAATACTTGCAGAATTTTTTTTTTGCTTTAAGCAGCAGTCAAGTAGACTCAAACACACTTAAAGGTGCCATGCCACACCACTACAGGGTATTCAAATTGTTCTTTGAGGTCTACAAATAGGGTATGCGACTTCACTTGGACTGAGAACGGTCCAAGGAGACCGTAATTCGATCGTTTGCAGAGTGTAGGAATAGCCTTCGAAAATTTCATGCGGTTTTTTTTTCCACTGTGATAATGGGCTGCGCTCTGATTCGCTGCTGAAGCTCGACGTTGTAAAGCACATGGGCTGAATATTTACATTAGTTTTAATTGCGAATTGCGAGGTATGAAAAAAAAAACTTGGAATATTATCATAAAACCGAGAAAGAGGATATCTGCACCAACCTAGCTTGCAGATTGTAAACGGCCACTTTGCAAAGGTAAGCTTACTACATAGTCAGGATGTCACAGTAGCCAACATAATCAGATACTTATTGCAAGAGTAGCCGACTGTTTGCCTATCCAGTCAGATTAACGTTACACTTACCAAGACTGTTGAATTCGCCAAGTTGACAAGTTCTTCCCAAAATATACAGGACACTGAATAAATGATGGACTAGCCGGTAGATTAGTTAACAGTTTGCTAAACTCATAGCCAAAGCTAAACTCACTAACGTCTTGATATTCAGTTAAAACTAAAAATAGTTGCCTGTTACCATTTCATGGATATTCCTTATTTTTCGTGAGTATTTCAAGGGGCGGGCTTTAGTCAAATACAGGAGAGCATGGATTGGGCGATAATTCTCCTCAGTCAGCCAATGGCTGTAACGTGGTCTATACTACGTAGCACAGACGATGGATTCAAATTGACCTAATTTCTCCGCTATTTCTTTTAATGGGCTATTGCCGATAGCGAAGACAGTATTACATTTTCACATGCACGGTGTAACCCGAGGTCATATAGACCTA
>JAODXP020000022.1:4861632-4864132 GCA_027497455.2 Sardinella longiceps | reverse complement strand
GGGGGGCAGTTAATATGGTGTTAATATGGTTTTGTGTTTTTTAACTTGCATAAAACACTGTCCTGCGGCTTATACACAATGCGGCTTATATGCAGGAAATTACTGTATGTTATGTTCTGGCCTGGCTAATTCATTGAGACAAAACTTGAAAAGTGTCTCTCCGTACTGACCGGAGGTCCTTCCCGAACATGAGGAGGTCGGTGGAGTTCTCGCGCGAGCGCTGGGACATACGCTCTGTGACATCACGCAGCTTATGGAAGCTACTCAGCATGCTGCAGATGAACTCCCTGTTCGTCTCCGTCTGGGGCTGGATGTCGTCTGGCATGAACCGCTGTGGAACAAAACACACACACACACACACACACGCACAGATGAGATGTGATAAAATTAAACAAATTCAATAAAAATAAGCATGAAGTAGTATAAGTATAAGTAGTATAAGTATAAGACTTGAATAGAAAATTGATTATTATTTCATAATACAAGTAAGAGTAGACTTTTATAAGGTATAGGTAAGGGATAATGTATTGTCCACTGGTCAAAATATTTCCCGAGAGGAAGAACCAGAAACTGGTGGCGGAGCTGGATACTTTTATACTTTTTCAGCGGTCATTATACAAAAATAATGACCTGCGAACGTTGAGGAGGCCCATTGAAAGTGAATATACTGTATACTATATATAACAATCATAATTATTAAAACGTCCACAGATTAAACCAGAAGGGAAGTGATGATATATTCACAGGCCTCTGAGCAATGAACAGGACAAGTCCTGTCTCCACCAGGCTCATCCAGTGCCCGATTATAATCTTAAAGTAATCTCACCTGAGCTGCCTAAAAGGATTATTAAGTACATGCATTAAGTACATACACATGCAATGCTTATGCATAAGACTGTATTATATGTGTCAAAAGCTAATCAGGTATTTTTTTAAGCTGTGAGCTTTTGGCAGAGGTGTTAAAGACCAGCTTCATCAAGTACAACACTTTAGGTTTCCTCCTATTGGCTCCGAACACACAATAGAACAGCTAATTCATAGTATGGTTTCAAATAGTACGGTTTGTAGTATAGTTTAGTATGGTAATATATAATATAGTATAGTTTAGCATGGTATAATTCCTTAGCTGGTTATAACACCAGGTGGAATTGCTTAGTGGAATAACAACAGGTGCACAAGTAGGTAGTATATATACTTTATAGCACTTAAAGAAATCAGACTTTGGTCAGCTCTGGTCAGTTTATGTGTAGGGTTAGTGCTGTAGGCTGACCTTGACAATGGTGGACATGGGACAGGTGATGTACTCATCTCCCAGCTTCTTAAAGGCATCCCGCAACCTCACCTGGACATCCTGTCATGGGTATGGCGGAGGGAGAGAGAGAGAGAGAGAGAGAGAGAGAGAGAGAGAGAGAGAGAGAGAGAGAGAGAGAGAGAGAGATGAACAAAGAACAGGTCAACAGGTAATTCTCACACAGTTACTTCTGTTCTGTACTGTTTTTATAACTGATGTTACAGTAAGACAGACTAATGGTGAGGAGGACTTACTGCACTGTTGGCAGTCATGAAGACCTTCACAAGCTCATCCCCTGAGATTATGGGGTGTCTCATCACCAAGGTCATGAACCTCTGTAACCCGCGGCGACGGCTCTCGATAAAGCCACGCTCAGACTTGTGGTTCAGGACTGCAAAGCAACAGAGAGAAACGATGAGTCAAGTGGAAGCAAAAATGAGGGCCAGACCTAGACCTAGTTCATTTCTACAACATAACATGACAGTAAAATGAAAGGTCTAGTTATATACCGTATCATTAGAAAAAGACAGCAAAAAATATATTATAAAAACATAAAATATGGAGTATAGAGAATATTACACACAAGGCCTTCTACACTTACATTCAGAAAAATGCATTTTATTTAGGTCTTGGATCTTTTTTGCCTTTAACGGTGCCTTCCAGGCAGCACTGCATTCAAGGCCCTACCAAACTTAATCTCGGGTTAGGACGAAGGTTAAGGGGGTTAGGGTTAGGATTAAGGTAGTGCTTTACAGGCAGTGCTGTCTGGAAGGTGCCGTTGAGGGCAAAAAAATTTGCATTGAGCTTTTCTTTGTAGAATAAATGATGTATGCAAGGTGGCGTCCATAGAATTATTCTATGGTGGCGTCTATAACAAACTGCACCTCTAATACTGAACACTTTTAAGCATGAACAACACAGGTCAAAGGTTAAGGCTCGAGGGTCATGGTCACCTCCTTTGAGGACACGTTTAGGGGGCAGGGGTGGAACCATCCTGTAGATGAACCGCTGCAGGAGCAGGGCGTGGAACACGTCAAAGTCACTGAACCGCCGCGCCACAGGCAGCATGAATTGCTGAGGAAAGAGCATACAACCACTATTAATGCAAATAAAAGAATGAACAGTGGGAGAATCAAGTGAGATCTCAGCCGTGGGGTCCATGTCTATGGATAGAAACTGAGTAAATGCAAATACAGGCAAATGAAACTG
>JAODXP020000022.1:4740309-4859032 GCA_027497455.2 Sardinella longiceps | reverse complement strand
CCAAAGCCACACACTTCTGATACCAATTGTAGATTAGACGGGTCGGCAGTCAGGGTGGCAGATATTTATGTTTCCCACCATGGGGACCACTGCCGGCACAGTCTTCCGTTTTTCAGCAAGCTCGGTGAGATCAGCCAAACGATCACCTCATTCATGCACAATTTTCCATAATGGCTCAATTTCAGATTTCAGCTTCACGTTTAGCTTGGCTCACTGCTATCTCCCTCCTTAAAACCTGAAGTCATGAAGTTAAATCTGACACATTATCATATAATCCAAAGCGGTTTTTCAGATTAAATGTGAACATAATTATAGTGTCTAAACAAACAAATACTTAATCAGCAACATTTTTATTGAAGGGCTGCTCAGGCACTGTCTCAATCTGATAGCTCTTGTTTTGGCCAGATTTATAGTTGCGTAAGTCCTCGGAGCCCATTAAACCCTTCACATGCTGTCTGTGGTTCATAATTCACCACATGTTGGTCAGGTCTAAGTTTAGACAAAATGGTCTCCCAGGGAGTGAAATACACATTCTGTCTTAAAAGCATACAGTAATCAAGCAGTTGTGAAATCTCTTTTTAATACATCCATGTCATTTTTTCACTACAGTCTGTGTTTAGTAACTTCTTAAGCAAGTTATGTTCGAATCATACATGCTACTTTAGCACCTTAAAGTATAAGTCCGGAGTAAGTTTAAGCATAACCCTGCTGCACGAGCCTTCTAACTGCAATATATTTCGCATGAAATGTAATGATTTCGAACAGCATAGACCTAACGCGAACGCGAAACACTTTACATTGAGTCAATGTAACCTCAGATCTCAGGTCCCATTGATTCAGTGTAAAGTACCTGTTCGCTTCTGCGTTCGCGTTCGGTTTGTGCTGTACCAAATTATTAACTAGCGCATTTAGCAAGCTCTTTCAACAGGGCTATGCTTGAATTCACTCCGGTGCTTTCCTTTAAATGGATCGCAAAACCTGCAATGTTCTAACTGTCAGAGACACCAGAGACTCAAGAAAATGTTGTATTCCTCTTTTCTCTGTGCCTGTCTGTGTTGAGTGTCCTCATGTCCTATCCCTTATTCCTTGCTTTTCTTGCCTTTATCTTTGAACGGATAAAGCCTGCAATTCCACATTTCATGCCACTTCACTACGAAATTGACATGACTGAATCTCAAGACCTTGACTCATCATAAGTTTCAACCCTGGCAACAAAGAGAGAAAGCAAGCATAGCATAGCATTTTTTTTCAGACACTTTTGTTGATCAAAAAGAATGCACTCGTTAGTGCTGGTTCAAATCCCCTAAATGCATTGGTATGATGGAGAACAAACACGTTAAAAGTCAAATTAAAGAAGAGACACAAGCAGATATAGTTTAGCTGCCTCCCTTCCTCGCTAGACGCTGACCTTGTCCAATCAGGGCTACCGACAATTATTGACAGTGGTTTTTCACTTTTACCATCTCAGCAGGTCCTACTCCTCCTGTCTGGCTGTTCTCCACCAACTTGACTGCCACACCTGCTGCACATCCTCCTGCCTGGTTGTGCAACTGCCTCTGCTGCAACATCTGCACTTTCTCCATCTGCATCCCCATCTTTCGGTAAGATTTCATTCTTTATGGTACACTGATATCAAAGAATCCATTCAAATTTTTGTTCCATGTATTCCATTTCATAAATTTTCTCTAGTAAATACTGTACATGTTCTCGTTTAGGACTTTTAAGGTGCTTACAGACCAAAGATCCGCGACGAGACGGGCTGCGACGTTCTAAAACTCCGAAACAGCATGACATGTTAAATCTTTTGCGACGGCTTGCAACTGCTTGCAACAACCTGCAATTATTGATTCACACCGCCGCAACTACTCTCTAAAACCGTCTCATCTCGTCATGGATCTTCAGTCTGAATTGAGCTTTAGAGGCCCCAGTTATAGGACTGTGCTGGAGCTTGGTCGGCTTCTTGGTGACTTTGAGAGACTGATGCCCTGACCACAGGAGGAGGCAAGCAGATGAGAGCCCTCTGGCAGGGCCTGTCTGACAGGTCACATCGTTTTTTTACTGTCATTTCAACCATATATGGTGTATACACAGACTCAGTGCCCTTTTACCATGAAGTGGTGGGTCAAGTGGTGTTACATTTAAACTACTGTTTAAAAAAAGACATTTAAGACGAGGTTACATACTGTATGTAATGCACAAATGAAGATAAACATAAAGTGCTGTGACTATTTAAGGTAGAGGATTTTAAGACAGATAAGGGACAGGACAGACAAGATAAGACAGGCCATAAGTAGACATGTAATACAGCAGTGGCTATAAAAAGTGAAGTTCACAGTGAGGCGGAGGTAGAATGTATAATTAAAGAAATCTGAAATTCAGGTACAATTCAGTGAATGTGCAAAGTGCATATCTCCACGGATATTTTCAGGTCCAAAATACTACATTTGCAGCGTGCACTGCAGTAATCGAAATAAACTGCAGTTGGAATTGTGCAACATTCAGCAAAAAATAAACAAGTTGCTTGTGTATCTTTTTTTTTATTCTGACTTTCAACTCGTCCCTTTGTAAAGTATCATTCCATTGGATTTCAGTCGTAATGTAGATGAAGACAGGATTTGAACCAGCTCTAACAAGGGCATTCTTGGCAATCTTTTTGATCCAGTATGTCAACACATATGCAATTATATAGCCTCACAGTGATAAAATAAAGGACTTTTGTTTAGCAGCAACACTTTTGGCACAGTGCACTGGAGGCATTTTTTCTTGAGTTATGATGTCTGACAGCCATGTAAAATATTACATCAGTGCAGCAATCAGTTATAAATCAATTTACGAAATGTAATGGATCACGGAGATGAATATATGCCTACTAAGGAAGAACTCCTACAGCTTGGAGGCTTTAAGATCAATCATGCACCCTTACTTTTCTGTCCATTTTATCACTTTACAGTTTCTCACAAGATTTCCTCCATAACAAACTAGAAATTAACACCATAATACCTCTCCTGCTGTGTTCTGGTCAAATGTGACAGAAACATTTTTTTCCCCCTCTCAAAAATTACCTACCTACATGTTATCTTTCCTACAGATCATATGGACAATGCAAGTGTGTTTGTGTTCACTTGTACAAATACAAACACACCCCTCCAGTGAAACTCCACCAAAAACGTATTTCCAATAAAAATTGGGGAAAAAAGATTTTGCTACCTAGTAAATGGATTTCAGCATGGAAAGTGTTTCAAGTAACACATGGTTCTTCTAAGTGGAAACAATCAAGAGAAAAAAAAAGTCTTTATTTACACTGCTGATCTCTTTACTCTGCCTCATCTGAGGTTATATAATGAGACAGTCCTTTAATTCAAAGCAAATAATTATAGCACACATTCTTTCCTTATTAAAAAGAGAGGCACTCCGGAAAAGCCTTTGCAAATAAACGGCTTTATGTAAGCAATTAATAGAGTTGTGGGAAAATATCTGTTTAATTTCCTCTTGACTCTTCTGTGAAATCTTACAGCACAGGAATAGATACTGGCAGGGACAGCTTGCTCTGTTATTGTATATCAACACCACTTGAACTGTTGGACTTCATTCAGATTTTCTTTTTGGGTTAAGTTGCATTTTCCATGTAGTTTTTTATTTATATAGGTATTTATTTGATAAAGCCTGCACTCCCCAGCATTGGAAGAAGGAACTTCCAGCAACTTCACAGCTCCTCCTACAAGGGAATGAATAATCAGGGAATCTTAACATGTAGATTGATAGAGTCTGGATGCTGAAGTACACATAATTTAAGGCCTTTTTCATTCTTCTCTCTTCTGTCAAGAGCTGTGCAAGTTCTCTTCACTGCAAGCAGACAGGGCAGTTAGAGAGAGCCATTGAAGCAGCAGCCACAAGAGTAATGGGTGTGGGAGGAAGGCTAGAGCAGCAGACACTAATGCAAATAAGAGAAGAAGCAAAACACCCTGCAGAACTGATATGGTGGAAATTTTCTTCAAGCTATGTCACTTGCCACAATGAAACAGGTTTATCATTGCCCCACCACTGTTGACATTTGCCACGGACGGAAGTGGGGTCTCAAAAGGGCGACTCCAAAAACGAAACAAAGAGTGAGAGTCACAACAAAAAGCTGTGAATAGGACAACATTGGTGTTTTAGGAGAGCCATAAAAAATGCCAGTATGTGACTGAGATTGACTTTCCTGTTTAACATCAGGCGCTGGCAAGAACCACATGGCCTCAGGATAAAGCCTGATTGTGGGAAAGGCCATTACTCACTGAACATTTATGTTATCACAATAATATCATTATAACGATTATACTGACCAAATCTTTACACTGTTATGTGGGCATCATGTAAGGAGGCAGGATTACAACCCTTAGGTCTCTTCTGTCATCACACAAGCACACACACACATGCAAACACACACACACACACACACACACACACACACACATATTATGTACAATAATGAGTTCACACTGACATGAGACTCTTCATTGGAAAGTGTAATACTGCAGCAAATGGAAATTGAGTTGTAGCATTTCTTTTAAACTATGTAGCATTTCTTTTAGACTGTAGCATTTGTATAGCCTGGGAACCTCACCCACATCTATAGGAAGCAATAGATGTATGTCAAAATGCATTTGATAGCACCACAAACAATCAGAGCACCTTTGTTTTTTACCAAAACTTAATCACTGCCCTGTCATCATGGTGTCTGCCTAGAGATGTGTCTCTAAACCTAATTTGATTGGTGCCTGGGATTTAGGGACATCACTAATGAGCTGCTGTTGGGCGACTTAGATTTGATGCAGGAGCATCTATGACATACCGATCAACTTCATTTTACGTTACTTTATTTCACTCCAATGGCTTGAGGCCACATAGACACATGCATGACAGGTGTGTGCACCTGGGGCACAAATAGGGATTTAGCAATAGAAGGCTATTTACACGCACAATAACAAATGTACATGCATACCCCAAAATCACAATAGAAACAACAACAATCAACTGAGTTGGAGGGGAATATATTAGAGACCAAAGGCCTCGCACAGGCCCAAAGAACGGTAACAAATGAGGAGTAGCTTGTTCCACAGGCTCTGTGCCAACTGCACCTAATCATGGCAAGAGGGGAATGCACAGCTGAAGAGGATCAGAAAGGTTTTGGGATTGAAAGTGTTTTGTAGAAGAGCCGAACTTTGTAGGAAAGGTATCATAAAACGTTTTGGACATCAAAAACTGCTATTAATTTAAAGCTGCATTATATTGCTGTGATGCCTGCTCCATATCTTATGTCCCATATCCTGAAATCCTATGAAAGCGCTCCTCTTTCCAATTTGAGAAGCAGAATCGAGACTCTGATGCTGTTTCCATACACAAAGTAGAGATGGTTAGTTGTAAATTATCTTTGACACAATGTAACTATGCTTTGATGTATATGTTTGCTACAGACACTAGATGCTTGTCTCTGCTATTTCATTTGGTTGTAAAACATTGTATTACATAGCATTGTTAGCTATATCCGCTGTAAGAATCCTGAAACATGCTCAGAGGAGAACACTTACCATTTCAGTTTCACTCACATTATATGTTTGTCATCATTTACAAACTGTGAAAGTGGGTTTCTGCAAGAAATGTAACCAAAGAGGCACAATGCTCCCTCAAAACACTGCCATGCCTGACAGCCTCTGTCTGCCTCTGTCTTTGTTCTCCTGCATACGGAATAAGTTTGAGCTTATTGTTGAGAGACGCCTATCAGTGTTAGCACACATCCTCTGGCGATACACCCATTATACCGAAGTACAAATGGCAGACATTTTCAAGGGAAACTACTCATGGTGTAGATAATGCATTCATGCAAAGGCTATGATTATTCTAGAGGTTTGCTCGTGGCCGTATTGTTAACCTTTCTCTGATATGAGCCAGATGGCCAATGCCAGTTCATGTAGAATTCTCCCTTGAGGAGGATTAATTTTGTTATAGCATATCCCAAACAGGATAGTGTGCGCCTGATTAAGACTATTGTGCTTCTGCAGCCAAACTTATTTGCACAGACATTGGTGAAGCCAGTCAAAATAAAGATGCAGCCATTTTTGTCACGTCTCAAGGGAACACACAATGTTATCATGAATCAATGTCATCAACAATACATGAATGCTGGCTGGCACTGCTGTAGGCTAACGGCCCCAGATTGTCATCCAGGTTGCTGAACAGAGATGTATTTAGTGGACATTGCAGGGTGCACCATATTCTGCATTGTCACCTGGCCCAAGTGTTTTAGTATCTAGATTTGGTTTCATTTTTAAAGGCTATTATAAACAATAAACAATCTTTCTGTCACAGAAAACGTGGTTAGCTATGGGTTTGGGACTGACATTGTGGAGCCTGTGATTTTGTGTGGCTGACTTTTTGTTGAGAGAGATTAGAAAGATTTGACAACTAGATGTTTTTATCCAAAACAATACAGACTTGTAAGAGTAGATCTGGCCTGGGTCAACTGATTGCCTTTGCAGTTGCAGTTGTTCAGCACATGAAATCCAGAGTTGTAGATGAGGAGCTGAGGTAATATCAGTTGTTCAGGGCTGGATAAAAACTCAGGCACAGCACTAGCAAACTTTATATTCATTTTGTACATGTTTAAAGTTACAGGAGCCAATCAGAACTGCTTATCAAACATGGAGTAAGAATTAGATGATGAATGATATATTTAGATATCTGCATACTGACACACATCTACGTAGACTACTCACACATTGCGTTATGCACGCTATTACGCTAGCCTGGCACTCCCTCCCAGTGACGTAACAACTTCTGCGTTGCTGTCGCTGGTCTGGCCAACTGCTGATCTTAACGGATTTCTGAGTTCCCCAAAAATGGGGAACTAAGAAAGCATTAGGGAGGCGGGTCCACCATACGCTTTGAGATATTGCAGCGCTATAGGCTCTTGGTCAGACCAAAGTCTCACAGAGCTTTGAAAGTCGATGGCAATCAGGCTACTATTACGCCATCCTTCCCTGAATGATGCATTTCCTCTACTTCCAAAGAACTCTGGCAAGAGTTTAATGCTTCAATATAACTACAAATCTCATGCTGATCTTACCCCTGCCATGGGAGGTCAATCACTCATTGCCAGTCTTGTTTGATGTCATGCTGGTTCCCAGGCTATTGTAGGGTTGTTTTTGTGCATTTCACCAGTCTCTCCACACGCTCGAAGAAGCAGGCATTGTCACGCATGTTTTGTTTAGGCATTAAGTGCTCATCAAACTTTCCTACAACTGTCTAACTCTGGATTTTATTCTCATTCCCGGACAGAGCTCTCAAATTTTAACAGGAATTGGGACTAATGGAGGTTAACTCACCATGTCACGTCACATGGGCAGCATGGCTGCAGTCACCAAACCCATATTGTTTTCATGCCATTTAAACTGAGGAGATGGATGAAACAAAACACAATCCTTATATACAATTACTTCAATGCCTCAATGCCAATACCTCAATCGTCACATAATTTTCCCTTTTTTATGGTAGCTTACTGCACATTTGAGCGGAAGTAAGTTTATAATGTGAAAGCGTAAGTTCAAATAATATGACATTTAGCCTTTTTTGAAGTTGTTTACGATTTACGGAATTACCTGATGAAGGTCGATTGACTGAAACGTTGTAATAATATGTTTTGCTTGCATACTGGACAGTGTGCGGGAGTCGACGTTCATCTTTAAGTTATAGACCGTAGGTTACCTCCAACACACCTGTCTTTCCAAAGAAATTTGCAAAGAAGTTGACCTTTGGTCATTTACAATGACATACAGTGGTTAAGATTGAAATTCTGACAAAGGCTTCTGTTCCATCATAGTTTTTGTACAACCCCATTGACTTCTGGGAAGTAATACGTGCCTCACAAGAAATCCAAATCAATGCTAGAACCTACTAGAAGTCTTTTGCGGCGATATTTGTGTCAGCATGTCAGTGAACACTACAGACCACTAGGTTAGTTTCATACCTTTGTAAATGAATGTTTAGAGAGTCTCAAGTATCCTACAAAGATCTTTTTTAAAGATTTCCTGAAAACTCAGCCAGTGTGGCAAAGTGAGGAACCTTACAAAGTGCTTCGAGTATTTTAAGAGTAGCTGAAAATGGTGTTATGCTTTTCAAACTTGGTTTCAAAAGATGGAATGAAAGAAAAAACCCAATAATGACTAAACCTTGTGTAGGATATTTCGGATGCAGACGAGGCTTTTGGGCCACACACTTTTCAGAGAATGAATGTTCATCATGTTCATGTTGTGTTTGTGCTGTCACACTGTATGGCTGTGTTAATTGAGTCTAACAGTTTCAAGTCCATGCCCCCCCAGAGATGGCGCCAGTGCACACAGCGCTCTCTCTGCCAGGCTTTGATGCCACTTGAAACCTGTCAAACTTGCGCCTTTAAACCGGCCACTCCACTGGCAGGGAAAAGTTCTAGTTGTCCAAACTTTTCCACCTTCATTTAGCGTTCGGTCTTTGACTTCTGACACTATGCTACATCTCATACACTTGTGCTTCTTGTTAAACATGGAATTTATTATTCAGACAAATGAACACTAGGCCTACAGTATACTCCCATGTCCCATCCCTAACTACACTTGTCACCCATTAGCTAAGTCGTCACCGTGACGATACTAACACAACACACTGGGCATACATATATTCATGCATCATTGCAAACTCTTGATGTATAAACATGGTGCCATGTTTGACAGTGTTCACACACAGGTAAATGTGCGTGTGTGTGTGTGTGTGTGTGTGTGTGTGTGTGTGTGTGCGTGCGTGCGTGCGTGAGATTGGGTGAGTAATCAGTCAGAAATTGTAAAACACTTTGAGAGCCCTGCAAAGTAGTCACACAGTCCAGCATTTGTAACTGTATGGAACAACTGCATGGAATTGGATGATTATGACTGTTGTTTTGCTGCTCTTTTTGGAATCATGGCTTGTATTCCTTTTTTCGTATTTACAAATTCTGCATCACAGTAGCATTATCCAAACCTTTTTTTTTTAACATCAACCATATGGCGATGATTCTATGCATACGTGGATGCTGAAAGAGAATATTTCTGGCTGTACCCCAGCAGCCTGGTCTAGGTTAGGGAAAGGCCACACTGACCTCACCCTTTTCTCAGGCTCAAGAGCTTGAGACACAGGTTATAAATACGGTTTAGACAGGGCTTTATGGGCTAAAGTGGAGAAGGCTTCACAGATCTTGTTAAAGCCATCTAAATCACCAGCAAACTCTCACCAACATCAGCTGCACATCTAGTTCTCTCTTTTCTCGAACGAACTGCATGAGCTTTCATCGTCCTCATGAGTTAATTGTCATCACCTGCTGTCCATAAAGGCAGTCCTTCTCCACTCTCTCTGCCTTGTGAAACGGTTATCACACTGACAATCTCACCCCCAGTTGCATGGTGCAGGAACACAAAGACCCTCAGATAAAAGCAGCCTGTTATCACCTTGTATTTTGGGACATAGAAGCACAGCCGCTCATTGCACCTTCTACAGTTATACAAGAGGGCTTTTCTGGGGGGACTTGGTTTGCAGCTGCAGGCTCTGAACTCATTTAAGAATTAAACATGATCTCATAATGGATCATAATGGATTTTAGTGACAAGCTCAGAGAAATTGTGCCTATAGTAGGTGTTTGTGGTTCAAATATCAGTGAACTGACACTATTACCTATTTCTCAGATTGCGTTCTTTGGAGAAATAAAAAAGGTTGAGGCATTGACAAGTTAATATTGAGATTTTATTAAGAAAGATGCTTGAGGCTTGCACTGACTGAGTGATAAGGTCCTCTCAATGGCATTTACAAATCATTTATTGATTAAGTGTTTGTGTTATTGGCCTAACCTTTACTATACAATTATCATCATCAATCAGTTGTAAAATAGGTTGAGATAGCAGACTTAAAAGTGGCCCAGATTGTATATGTGTGCTCTTACAAACAGCTGCTGTGATGAAGTCCTGTGCTGTATGGTTCTGGTTCACAGTGTAATGTAGAGTTGTATTTCTCAGAGGAAGCCCAAACTTAGTTCTCAAGTTTATTAATCCCTACTTAGGAAAAGCGTATTTCAATCCCCTCCTACATGTTTTTCTAAATATACAGTAATGGATTACTATATACACAGATGGTGATTCACTCTTGAATGTCCCTTAAAATCTCTGTGCTTGATCATCTCTGTTCAGTCTGGTAGAATCAGCGCTCTCTGTTGTGTTGCAGAACTGCTTTTGATTGGTCCAGAATTTCTGGACCAGGGCCAGTGGACTGTCTGTATATAAACATCTAGAACTAAGGCTGTGCAAGGAATTGAAAAAGACCGGGGGGGAAAGGAACTTATGTAGTTGGATCACTCTCGCACACAAAGACAGACCACAAAGAAATGTGTAAAGGATTAGCCGCCCTGCCCCAGACTTGTCTGGTGAGGTGAGATATCTGTCTTATTACTTTTCTTCCCTTTTTATAACCATTTTATCTTTTTTTTCTTTTTCAAACATGCATATTTGTTGAAAATGTCAGCAAGTAAAACACTTTTCAGAGATAGGTTGGTGAATGATGGGCTTTGGAACAGAAAATCAGAAAGACTGGACTTGTCTGTTGCTGTTGTTGATGTTGATAACACTTTTTAATTTCAGTAATGAAACTTAAGTTTGTACGGCACCTTGCTGAGTGAAATAGCAGCACAATGTGGTCTAGCTCAACTGATAAAATATGGAAAGCATTATGAGGCTGAACCTACTCAATGGTTTTATCTAGCCTACCTGTCTTTTATAGGCTATTAATTATTCTATCATCTATCAATTATTCACATTCCACTCCTTAGTGTCTTAAAGGAGATCCCTTGGTTGTCCTCAGACTCACACTTAATTGCATTTTGTTGTATTTATTTATTTATTTTTCAACAACAGAATGTTGAATAAAAATGTTTGAGAGAGAGAGAGTGCAGTCTGTTTGGTCCTAATAAAATAATTCCAGTCTTAGCGTACCAGTAAGAGGCTTAATTCCTTAATAGTGATGTAAACATGTACAAAACAAGATATCCGATTGCGTGCATGTTTTTGCTCCGATAAATCTGGAGAATGACGCACTGCAAAGGTTATCATGCTCTGACATTTGCTAATTTGAATCAGCAGTGTTCCCTAAACACAGTGGTGAAATAAGAGAGCTTACGCTAACCTCACCAAGACAAACACTGAGCTTTAACACATGATGGCTTATCTGCCAGCCATGTGACTCCAAAAAGTATATGGGCCAAGACAATACTGTTACACCTCATATAACTCTACTAATGACATGGAACAAATATGTCATTTGTTTTGGATGTCTGATGAGGGCTCATATGAGGACACCTGATCGTAAATAATAATGTCTCCAAACACTCTCAATATTAAAACATGAGAACCGATGAGTTTTAAATGTTGATGTTTAAGATAGTGTGTGGCAACATAAAATTATACTTGGCAATCAATGAAATATGCCCATTTTGATGAGGCATGGATACCAGTGGACAAGTACGTGCTGATGCTTCATTTTGCAAATGCCTTTATTCCGTACCTTTTGGATCAAATTTACCTTTTTTTTTAATTCACAGAACAAATACTATTTAATTAAATGCCATGTAAATCTTTGCAATGTTTCTTATTGATGTAGCCTACATGTACAAGCTGTGTTTTGCTGTTTGAATGTTTGAAAACTTGTTAAAAACCTTTAAGCGATCATTGTTTTTAACACGTTGGCATCTTCCGTGTGAAACCTTATTTTTCTCTTTCACCTTGTAGGGCCAAAGAGATCAAAAGTAAACTAGGAACCCTCCTCCAAAAGCCTGACAATGGCATTGACCTGATAATCCCCTACCCCGAGAAGCCCGAGAAGAAGCCAGAGAAACTTCAGAAGTAAGCGGGGCTCCCACTACAGCACTCAATCACTTTTACACCGCATCTAATATATACTCACACTCAATGCTGGACCATATTTGCTGTATATTGTGCTATTGTGTTGACTGCTTATTGGATAGTTTTCTCTTATTTCAGTATACACAATAACTCAGGCCTTTAATGATAACTGATATGTCAATAATAAGGCTATGAACTCTGACAGGGATCTATGACATATACAGTACGTAGTACAAGATAACAACAGTTTTTATGTAAATGTAAATAAAATTCAGAAATTGTATAGGACAGACATTCTAAACAGTATAGCTACAGAAGATGGTACTGTATAGGAGGGGTCATGGTTTGGCCTGAAATTATTCAAGAGCCCTTCAATACTGGAGTCCTAGATCTTAATGACAAGCATTACTATTAATAGGAAGAGATCTGAAAATTATTTTATAGGGCCCAATATTACTAGCAGTACTCGTGACTACAGATGGTGTGAGATCATAGCATCAACACTTTCCACTGCTATCAAAATGAAATGAGAGAAAGAGAGAGAGAGAGGGGGGAGAGAGAGAGAGAGCAAGAAAGAGAGAGAGAATAGGGAGGAAGACATGTAATGGAAAAGTGTGAGGGGAGTGTTTATACTGTAAATTGCATCCCAATTGACCAAAAAAGCATTGCTTACTGGCTGATCCTTTGTTGGCTTGCACAAGCGCTTATGTAAGTTTTGTTGAGAGACTTGGCTCTGAAGCGTTCCAAATTTAAACATCAATTAAATCTAAAGATTTCCCCCAAGAGAGGCACTTAAGATGACATGGAACATAATAAATGAAAGTACAGCTATTTCATCACATGGTGATTGATTCAGCGTAATTTCTAAAAAAGAGGTGGATTTTCCTTATGATCTACTTGTTTTCTGTGTATACTTTCATTTAAAAATGGCTTTTGGATTGCAGTAGATTAATTGCTCAATAATATTATTTGTATCACAAGACCCACCCCTGAGGAAGCCGGGCAATGGCGTGAGTCCCTGGATCAGGTCCTGGCCAATGACTGTAAGTTGCACCAAAACAAATGTATGGATTTCTAACACTTTAAAGGATGACGACATTTGAAACCAAACTGATTTGAAATGTTGCATTCTGCTTTCATTGATCATTAGTCCTAAAATACATAGATGTTTTCACCCACATCTTTCATTAACCCACTATCTTTTGAAATAGGCCTTGAAGTGTTTTAAGTCCTTAAGTAGTTTGTTAAAGGAAAATACGGGTGTGATATAGCCTGGAAGTACACATCATATGCATAAAAAGTTTGAACGTTTTCCGGGGAGCAGAATTTTGGTAAATTTGTACAGGCTGGTGAAGACTGCTTCCTAGTTATAGTTATCGAGGGATCAAGCTAGGTGGTGAACTATATGTATACATATTACAGTATGTTCTCAATTCCTTGTTTTTAAATATTGGGGCCATCATTATATGAAGTGTGGGGCTCCAGTATTTTGAGCTTTTGTATGGTTTTAAACAGCGATTTGGCCACTAACACCTAGTTTGATGCCCCTGATAGCTACAACTAGCAAGCGTATCAAAATTCTGCTTTCCAGCAAACGTTCAAACTTTTTGCAATAGTTTCAGGCCATATCATACTGCGTGACATTCTGCTTTAAACATTGAGGACATATACATTTTGCTGCCTCTCTGTTGCACATGTTGTTTACTTACTTTTATAAAATTCACTGTAGACTGGGAAGAAAAAAATGACAAGGGCACTCAGTGTGAGTTTTTCTGCAATAATAATCATTTTGTCTTCCTGGAGCACTTTAAACACCAGTCCAGAGCCACCAGACATAGTCTGTATATCCATGCCGGACACGTTACAAACACTGAACCAGGTAGACTGATGAGGATTTGCTGGTATGCGTAAACTGTTTTGCTCATCTTGAATGAAGTGCGTGCAGAGGCTGACAGGACCTACTGTTCTGCTTAGCTACCTTATTACATAATGCATTGGTAACTCTACAGTTCTATGAATGAGGTTATGTTATAGTGTTATAGCTGACATGAACAATCCATCACGTGAAGATATAAGTACATTAACATACTACAGAAAAGCATGAGTTAAAATTTGTTCATTTATATCTGTCGTATAAAGTTGAAAGTCATTTTTTTATTATGGCAACAATATCCAGTACTATTTGTTTTTTTTATCACTATCCAGTAGTATTTAATTTCTTATCACGGCAGGCTTTATCAAATGTACATATTGACATCAGACTTTATTTCTTTGTTGCCAAAGATTCATGTAAAATAAGCTGTGAAATTGTTGTCATTGAGTTTGATCAAACAGTCGGTCGGGACGGGAGCCTCAGTAAGATTGACTTCAGCCAATTGCAGTGATAACCATGATAAAAGGCTGGCACAAAATGACAGAGCCACTATTTTTCAGCCTTTTTGTTTTGCATATAAATGTTCTGCAACAACATTTCTAACAAGTACAAACCCATAACACGAAGAAACAAAACAAGGGTCAACTCACTCTTTAGTCTAAGGCCAGTGTGTGCTGATTGGTAATAAATATTCACAAGCTCTCAAAACAAACAGCTTTTGCTAAAGCAACCTGGCCTGCTTGGCAGATGTTCTGTTCATATTTGGAAATGTATAACCCTAGCTCTGTTAAATTACAAGGGAACAAGAATAAAATCACATAAAATAAAGAGACACACACAGACAGGATTAGGCTACTGGCAATGGTTGCACTGCTCCATCTACAACTGAAGTCTGCTCAGAGATATCTGATGTTCCACCACTTTAGGTTAAACTGTTTTTAAGTGAACTGTTCACTGTAACAAACTGAATTGGCATGAGATATTTGCAGATGTCTTGCCATAGTTAGATATTTCTTCCGTTGAGTGGCAGACCTGCAATTTTTGGGTCCCCGTCAGAGCATGCATGTGCATTTAGCCTGCCTCTCTTATGTTCTTATGTTTTGTCCACATCTTTGTATTTCTCTTCAGTGCTTCGTGTGTCCTTTGGGTTGATAAATGATCTACAATGTCCACCATTGGCAGGGTTTAAATGAGAGCTCAAAGTTTATCAATATTGTGGACCTGTCTCCACAGATGGTGTTGCCACCTTCAGGAGCTTCTTGAGGTCTGAGTTCAGTGAGGAGAACATTGAGTTCTGGGTTGCTTGTGAGGATTTCAGGAAGACCAGGAACCCCATGAAGATGACCACCAAGGCCAAGAAGATCTATGAGGACTTCATTCAGACTGGTGGACCCAAGGAGGTAGGTTTGAAAAGCTAATAGAATACTGTTACTGTCATTGTTCTTTTTTGATCCATGCTAACTTCTTCATGTGCTTACTTGCCTTGGGATTAACATACATAAGTGAACACTCCTTGTACAGGTCTTCTCTGTTGAAGACCTGTAGAAGACTCATGGGGGAGAGTTGAGTAAATGCAAATGCAAAAGAGATTAAGTAAAGATAGAGAGAGAGAGAGAGAGAGAGAGAGAGAGAGAGAGAGAGAGAGAGAGCAAGAAACCAAAATAGAGGAGAGTTCAAGGATGAGTGGAAAAGAGTAGAGCACCACTTTGAAACAGGAAGAAGACTGCTTTGTTCAAATCCATCACCTTGATGGTATCTCAAGCTATCACATTGCCTGAAATATCTTTCTCGCAAACCTCTTTCTCAAGTCCAGAGAAATGTTAATCAAATATCTTGGTGAGTCATCTCCCCACAGGGCTTGTGGGGAAATGTAAGGCACCTGCCAAACAGTTCGTATTTCAACTATGCACCACTGATTTACACTCAACCTAAAATGGTTTGCTCTCATAGCATGTGTTTCATACTTGCCCATATTTAACCACCTTATGAGAGTAAAATCCTCCTGAATGCTCTAAGCTTGATTAAAATTGGCTGTTGTAAGTATTTATCATTAACTCATTATAATCATCTCTGTCTCTGTAGGTGAACATTGATCATGTTACCAAAGACGTGACCCTGAGGAATCTTGTTGACCTTTCCGCCTCCACCTTTGACCTTGCCCAGAGCCGCATCTTCACCCTGATGGAGAAGGACTCCTTTGGCCGCTTCCTGAGATCTGACATGTACCAGGAGCTTCTGGTCTAAAGCCCAGACAAGGCTACAGGGAGACACATTAAAAAAGCTGTCTTACAGTACAAATCTAATCTATTTCTGTGAGGTAAGGAAGAAAAACATCAATTGGAATGCCCAGATGCCATTTTGATTTTATAATTGGAAGAGCACACAGGTGAAAACACTGCCAGCTCATTAAATTGTACCACAAAAATATGTGTGAAAAAAATCACTTAATTAAGTCTCCCTGCAGCCTACTAAAACCTAGGTTTAAAACGTCACTCATTGGCAAAAAGAAATAACAATGATTTGGTCAAATTGGTGTATTTGTGTTTGGACAGCTTTACCAAAAATTCTCTTGCTTATTTTTTAATTAAATGGAATATTGGAATAAGTCATATGCCGTATATTCACATTCACTTTACAGCCATTCATCTTTAATCTTTATTTCCACTAATTATTAATACCGGATTTTTGACATCAGAATTGTGCACTTTTAATAAGATTAGATAAAAGATTTCACTTAAAGGACACAGGTCTCTAGAGACTACTATACTTTCATCATGAAGCTTTGTATTGAGATTAGGAGGCAGGAAATGTCCTGTTTATAGGCAACTTTAATATTCATGGAGCCAAACAGTAAATAAACATGTCATCAGAGACATCTAAGACGCAAAACACAAACAAACACACACACACACACACACACACACACACACACACACACACACACACACACACACACACACACACACACACACAAAATAAGTAACCTCTGGCTTTTAAAAGCCTCCCTGGGAGCAGAGAAGAGAGAATTGGGATTAGTGCCTTGTGATGCACTGCAAGTTGTTAAGATGGGAGTATCAAGTAAGATCCGATCTTGATAGAGAATGGGGTAGATTTTGAACATGACAAACATGCTGACAGGTTGGTCCTCAGGAAACATTTGGCCTTATCCTACATCTACATTACTGATATTGCGCTTACATGTATATGGTATCCCCTCTTGAATCTTGAATACTGAATGTAACAGACAGACTTTTAAACATGATGAAACCACATGAATTCTGAAATCTTTCTTTCAGGGAGATCCAGTATAATTTTGCTGATTAATGTTTCAGGCATGTATCAGGGCATAATCAGACATGAATTTCTCTTGTATTCATATGTTTACGATTATATGTGTGCGGTGTCTTTATACAATAGTCAAAGTATCTCACAGTATATACTATTAGCACTTTACATTATCTTAAGTCCTTATTATTTGCCCACTCAAAATAATTTAAACTCGGCAGGCCAAGAGTTTGAAATTATGACCATTTTTGTGTATCAAAACTATGCACAATTTTTTTACTTCATTCACTACCTATGAATTATTAAGACCACAGGAAAGCATAGGAATGAACCTTTTGGGGGGCCTTCCCCACTAATTTGTTGCAAATGACCATTATAGCTGCAGTGATCCCTAGGTAAGGCAAGGTAAGATAATTAAGAACTTTAATACATTTACAATCAATGCATAAAATTACATCATCAGTTTTCAACATCAAATTTGAAGATTTCACGAGAAATGCACAAGTAATGAGGACTTAATTTGTGCTAATCACATTATATTAAACGTAGATGTGCATGTATTTTGTGTAGCCAACCATATATAAAATGCATCAATACATTAAATATCTGAGGATGTATTTATTTTTCTATGTAAATATCTGTGATATGGAGGGAATTCATTTTAAGTTATTCAAGAATGGCGTGCATAATTCACTACTGTCTGAAGATGAATCCACACCAGGACACAATGCCAAGATCATGTGATTCTTTCACTGTCATAAATGAAAAATAGAAATATTACAGTTATTTTGATTCGTCCCTTATTTTTTGCCAAACATTTGGATATCTTAAATGTATTATTTGAGAATTTTATTGCAGGTGAAAAAAAAGACTACTGGACGTACCATAGAGCTGAGAACAGAATGTTTGTGGCTTACAAAAGGATGAGCAAAACCTTGCGCAGTTTTCTCCAAGGCTCCATTCACTCAATTCACTCCACTCAATTTCCATCACACAGCTACTTCAGGTGTTTTCAAAAGACGAGCGTGAGGGAAGAGAGGCCAATAGGGTGAGAAAAAGACAAAATGACTGCATGAGGATGTGTGCGGAGGAGTGAGCAGAACCAGATGGACAAGGGAGTCTTTGCCAACACAAACACTCTGCTGAAGCTCACATGCTCATATGCAGCTCTCCACTTCTTCCTAGAAATAGCCCATAAAAAGGCGACGCAAGCCGACGCAGGGGGATGAGTGACGCTGACAGATATGTTCAGGCTTTCTGGCCAGTATTCATCCAATAACCCAAGATGGCAATTCACCCAAGTGTACTAAGTGCATTTCAACATTGAGGATTTAGTTTTGATGTGAGGTGATCTTCTTCTCCTCCTTCTCCTTCTTCTCCTCCTTCTCCTCCTTCCTTTTCTTCTCCTTTTCCTTCTCCTTCTTCCTCCTCCTCCTCCTCCTCCTCCTCCAGTCAAACTAAACTTGGAAGACAAAGTACCTCTGAACTAAGAGCTGGTCTCCACATGTTTTCACTTTTGACAGGCTGCAGACAATTCCCCCATGCACTTTGATGTATGTTTTTCTAATACCTGTGTTTACCAATGCAGATAATGAGCTCTGTCTCCCTTGATTTGGTCATGGCTCATGTACTACTCCAAACATTTGTCACAGTCTTGAGCTGCACTGCTTGAGTAATGCCCTTTACCAGGCTCCAGCGGGAATATTTGCATGATAACACTTAGCCAGCTCATTAAGTTTCCCAGTGTCTACAGGACAAAAATCTTTCCCCCGAAAATACAAACACTTGCAGATCGCAGATTGCAAGCGGACCACAGCAAGCGATGGGAAGGATAAGCGCTTGTACATGCCTGTTGCGTTGGGTCACTCGTGTCGAGCAAGCAGCTGGTATGGTCTTGTGGGACTTCCACTCAAGACTCCTACTCATTCATTTACAATGTTTGAAGCATCAGCGCCAGAACTTGCATTCCTTGAATTCTAAGTATAGATCACTAGGATTGATAGGTACAATAAAACTGTATTTACAGTGTTTTTTTTTTTCTTCTTTTTGCTCTAGCAGCTCCTGAAAGCCAGAGGAGCTAGACTGTATTTCTTCCGAGGGATGAGGAGGGTTCATGCACTGGAGCTCCTAGTGCTTATTTGGCTCCATTTGAAAGCAAAAATGACTCAGTCAGGACGTTCTCTCCCATACTGACAATAAGGTCAGGGATGATTTTGCTCGCTGGGAATTTTCTCATGAGTACATTAAGGGAGTCCTGGGAGCGCAACAAAGCATGACAAACACTATCAAACTACACAGATATTTTTATATTACAAATAGATGAATAACAGTTGGGTTTTTGGTATTAAAAAATGTGTAGAGTGATTTCTAATTGAAAGATCGAATTTTAAAAACCCTGTGTATGTGCCAGCCCAAGTCTGTCTGCACATGTTTACACCAAAAATGCCTCCTTCCTCAAATAATAACCGTCTCCCAGGCAAGCCTCAGGGCTGAATTTAATGGCATCAGGCCTTCTGCTGAGGTCTAATGACCAGGCCTAGCTCTGCAGCGACACACTGATGAGATGAGATGGAGAGAACAGAGGGACAGATAAAGTGTTTGATCCAATTGGGTGGGAAGAACAGGGTGTTCTGGCAAAGCTTCATTTTATAATTGCAAATCTGAAGGGCTGTTTTTATCTTTTGAGCCGGTCATGGACCCACATAAAGCAACATACATTATCTGCTTGTATGCCTTTTCTTTGTGCTGTCCAATGGGAGTGAATAATTGTGTTGAAAATACTTAACAGGTAAATAACATATCTTTTATTCAATGGCTACAACTTGTGACACAAATAGGTATTGACAAATTCTATAGCATTGCATAATGTACACTCAACATTGTATAATTGCAGTTAGAAGCCACATCAAGCCACCAAAAACATGATTATTGTTTATCGGTTTATGCACGCACACTCCTAGACAATGTTAGAACATGGGTGAGTGTATATAGATCTATATAATGTTTTGTTCATAAACAATAGAGTTGATTACAATTTCTCTCCTATAACCACTTCAGCTGACAGCATCTCAATGAACCCTCCAGTCCCTTTAAATAACACAATGGAGGCTCAATCCATAAATTCCAACAGAATGAATGGCCTTTCTTACGCCTCAGTAGAGACATGGTTGAGGGGGGTTGATCTTGATCTATTCAAGGGCTCAGGGCAGTTTCTAGGTACTTAGGGGTTGGGGCCCTAAGTAAACAGGACATGGGGCCCTTCACCCCCATAAACACCTACATATACCCACAGTGTTATAATCTTCAAGCATCATTCATTAAAACAATTATTTGTATTGTATAAAGACAAAAATGATTTATCATTTACATTTTTTTAATGCTTTGATCAATCATCAACCTTGATGTTAAAGCCCCAACTTGCAGGATATAACTATGTTTCGGAGTAAAATGTGCACCTTTGCAAGCTCGTCCCAGCCTCCTAGCCAAAGATATAGAACTTGAAATTGCCATAGGAGTGTCCAAATGTTTTAGTTAGCAGGCAGGCTAGGTCACATGTGAACATTTGATAGCAACATCCTTCATCAATTCCACACAGAGGATTATCAGCAGAAATGCTTAATAACTGCTTTGTCTGATTCTAGCCTACTTGTAGATGTAACTGAACATGCAGGCCCTCTTTAACATTTAACTGCAAGCAATATCCATCATATCTCATAGAATGGTACATAAGCAGTCAATCTTGGCAACTGCCTGGTTTGACTGTCCTGTTATGACCATGCAAGGGCTTATCTGAAGCCTATTCAAGCGATCAGCACAAGATGGCCATTAAGTTCCTCATTGTGCCATTGAAATCCTCCTCTATTTCAACAAACAGTTATGCTTTACAAATAATGCACAATTTTTATATATAAATGGTTTGGTTTTGGTGTGTATTACAAGTATATGAGGTTAAGTGTAGGGAATCGAATCACATCATGCCTCAAAGCGTAGCTATTAGCATAATAGACTCTGTAATGTTGCCTATTTTAAAATAGCCAAACAAGACTTCTTTGCCCCATTTTCTAAAATCACTGGAAACACTTAGCCTTAGGCTTAGCCTCTTGGGCCTTATTGCTAAAGTTTATGTTCTGAGGAGCAGAATCAACCAAACCATGGTGCCGCTCATGACCAATCAAATAGAAATGAGGCATGGTTGTAGGTGCAAAATTGCTACCGACATGGTAATTTTATTTTTGTATAAATACAATATCAAAACAATATCAGTAAACACATCATGGGTAAACACACATAATATTACACAATAAATACATTTTAACTTTTCATTTATTAACTTACAGCTGACAGAGGGATTTAAGGACAATACAACATGTAACATTCATAGTCTAAAGTGATTGAGATCTCAGGCTTGTCCTCAACAAATTTCAATATAATGATAAATTTAGATAGCAATATAGGACCATTGCACCGACACATAATTGTTATGGCCACAGGAATGCACACACAGTAATGAGATTTTTTCCCATTCAAATATCAGCACGTAAAGCCAAGGCATGGTGTTGGTTTGTGTTGGAGTGTAGTTATCAAACAAATTAGCTGCAATGGCAGGGTATCATGGAGGGCTGACATCAACACTACAGTTTACATCAGACGGTAATATTATCAAACTAACAGTATGGATAATGTTCTATTTCGAAGTCTGATTAATTGTTTGCTTCAAATTAAATTACAAATAAGCTCATCACAGACACGCTTTAAAGTGAGCTTTGTAACCGTAATTCTCTTGTAAAACTCAGCTCTGTCCTCGAGATGTAATTGCTAGCTATCTCTTTATTTGGTGGGAAATTAAAGACAAAATGTCCAGGACTTTTCAAAATCTCTGTTTAACAAATGGAAATAAGTGAGGTAGTTACAGTAGAAGTCAATGATTTAAGTCTAAAAATAAACCTTTTGACCATATATCTATTTGTATATTTAGTATTGTCCATGTTTTATCTGCGATTCTTTTCAAGATGAGTGAAATTTTGCAATTAAATCACTTGTTTGAATTCTCCCTTCACTTATTATGTCCTAATACATCAACCTCTAGTCTACCACACACTCTTCGATACTATACTTTTAGTTCACCTTCAGTTCAGCTGAAGGACATGTGACCTCCACTATCAGTAACATACTTTGCTCACCACATCAATAAACTATATCCTGGGCGTATTTGCTGTCTAAGACAGGAAAATGACTAGTCAAGGCTTACTTCTGAACACTAAGCACAGAATGGCAGGAGATGGCTACTGTCTGACAGGTTTCTTTTCACACCTCTGTCCAGACCACAGCGAGTGTTGCCAACAGGGTTGTGAGACAGCTCCAGGAACAGTTTGGACTTCAGAAAGCGCCTGTATGAGTCTTTCTCCATTAGGTGCACAATCTTATTCTGGGCTTCGTCGAAACAGGTGACGTCAGGGTTTTGCAAGTTTCCTCTGGTCTCTTCTCGAGTAGCTGAGTCCAAATTCACCTGAGATAGAGTAAAGGGATTTTGAAAGTTATGCTCAATCTCTTTCTCATATTTTCACATACGTTAATCACAACTTTAATAGCCTTCTAAATTATTGTAAATACGTATTTCCCTGTATCTTAGTGTCCAGTAATTCAATATATATATAAAACTGCTTTAATCCAAATCCTTTTACTGTGATGTTTACCTCATTGGGGGAATCCATCTCCACATATTGATCAAATATCTGTTTGGCTTTCGTCGCCATTTCCTCTGTAGAGATTTTCTTGTAGTTTTCACAGGCCCTCCAGAATTCAATGTTCTCCTGGCTGAATTCAGACTTCAGAAAGGCAGTGAAAGCTATCTGCCCAGCTAAAAAAAAAAAAAAAAAAAAAAATCATTAGTGGAAGGAAGCATCAGAATAAAGCTGTACGAAAATATCCATTCATTCATCACAAGATTTTGATCTCAATGATCTACTGTTGTAAAATGACTGAATGAAAAAAGGGTAATTTCATTTCTATTGCATCCAGTCACAGGATATTGCAACACAGTAAAAAATTCCTGAGACATCATGTGAGGAGCAATCAATCAAGGGACATGGGCTGTGGGGTTTGGGGTGTGTGTGCGTGGGGTTTGGCTGAGTTTAGAAAGAGGTTTAAAAAGAGTGGTGGGAGCCACGTCTCAGGGGTAGTTCTCTAAAGAGCGTTGCTCCTTTAGCAGCTGATCCCCAAGGGGCCACCAAAGCAGAGCAGCAAGCCCTGTCAGGGCCACCCAGGGCAGCCAGACGACACGTAGCGCACGTCCGGGGGCCATGAGAATGCAGGCCGGAGTGGGGAAATGGGGGGATGTTTGAGAGGGATGGGGGGCAGGGGGTCAACCCTTAGACTACACAAGTGAATTGCTTTTAAACAAAACAAGACACATTAGTGGGAACAGTGCACTAGACTGACAAATAAGAAGTCTCAGTGACCTATGGGGAATAGTGAACAGTAAATATTCTTTTTAAATAAAATGTAAAGTTTGTTTGTAAAATAATAGCTTCAAAATCTACTACAAATTACTGTATGGGTTGTAGCCTATGTTTTTTTTCTTTTTGTTTTGTTATACACTGCTGACGGACCTTAAAATCTTTGATTGGTTGATTGATTGATTGATTAATCCTCTCAGAGCAATCATCTTTCAAGTCACATGTCTCATGATGGATTTGTTGCTCAGCAAACAGCACTCAACAATATTAACAGCATTTTTTAACAGCATTGAGTTTGTCCTCACATACTATTCCTTACCTTCATTAGTGATCATATTGTTGAAGGATGACTTCCATTTCTCAACATCAACAGGATCCACACTGCAGAGACAAAAGCAATTATGATTACGTAATGGGCCTAATATGAGCTAAAATTCTACATAATACTCTCCATCCCCTATCAGAAACTCTTCCGATCATTCACAAGATAAATAAGACAACTACATGAGTTCGCAATTGCTATGACGTCTTTTTATTACGGATTGAGACATTTTATTAAGATGTTTCATTACTGATTAATGATCGCAAGCCCGGAGGGGTGGGGGAAACATGTGTATGTGGTCGGCATTGCCTGCTTCCCAATCCTGCCTTACCGTTTCACATCTGGCGCTTTTCCCTTCAGTGTTTTCTGGTCTGGTGGAGGATCAGGTTTTTGAAGAAGGAACCCAATGCGGTGCTTTATGTCTTTGGCACTGAGAAAGAGAGAGAGAGGCAACAATGTCTTTAAGTTTTACTTTGTTTACATAATATTCAAATAGGTTTACATTTTTATTTAGATTACTAAAGGCAGATGTCAATATTACATTAAACTGGGTTGTTGTGTACCAGGAATCGTTATAATGTATTACTTTTGTAATCAATTTCCTCTAATGTTTGATTTACATTTGGTCTCTTCCAAAAATGTTAATTGTTAGCTGAATTTATTGACTTGATCAACAGAATAAAATTGGTCAATTAATATATTAGTGGCTTAAATGGAATTCATCAAAGTAATATAATCACTATTAGTCTCGTCAAAAACAAGCTGTGACAATATAATCAAATGGTTGAATGTTTTGTCAAAAATAAACCATCCTTTAATCTGATTACTGGTCTGAATTTTAAAAAGGCAAATTCTGCGCCTACCTTTTCAAGCAGGTTGCTGGCAACGCTGCCAGCCCTTTACACATAGTTGCTGCAGTAAATACAAATCCAACAGAGAGAGAATGTGTTCAGCAAGAAGCGCAATCCTCAGACAGGGGCAGTGCAGCCTTCCGCTCTGCCTCTGCTTTTATATGACCAGAGTCCTGACGGCAGCCGAACCAGCCAATCACTGAGGAGCAAGGAAATATACTGTTAACAGGCTGAGTGCAAAAGAGGCTGTGTAGGGAAAATGGGACCCAAAATAATGGTGTCCAACCCCTATAGCTAAAAGTACACCAATTGTGAGTGCTTTTAAGGACACAAACAAATAGATGTATTATTTGTAGTAGTAGAAGTAGTAGTAGTAGTAGTAACCTAGAAGTAGTAGTATTAGAAGTAACTTATAGTAGTAGTATTAGGAGTAGTAGTAGTAGTAGTATGGTGGTGGTTGTTGTTGTTGTTGTTGTAAGCAAGCAGTAGCTTGCAAATATTATTGTTGTTTCCATAATGAAAATCAGGGCTTTGGCCCAGAATTTTGGTGAATTGGTGCATTGGTTCGTCTTATGCAAGCAGCATTTCTAAACTTCTTATACCCTAGCCTATACTCTTCTCTCCATGCATTCAGTGAACAACAGGAGGTGACCTCATCATTTCATTAAAGACATAAACCTTTTCAGTAATGGAAAAAAGAACCGGTATTACCAGTTACCATTATTTATTTATAATAAACATTTACGTAAAATATAATGTCTAGCATCCAGTTCCAGTTCAAAGGCTCCATGCAAATAGTGTAGAACTGTAACTCACTTTGCATAATATGTGAAAAAAATATCCAAGAGGCCCATATTTCATATCCAGAATATGTACTTGATTAGTGTTTCTCAGGGACACCAAAGTCACAATGCATTGTTGATATATTTCAGTTCAGCTGAACAAACTGTATTCATTTAGACTGCCATGCACCATACGATTTTTGCTTCTTATTCAATCACCCTATTTATCAACATAATTCTCCATAACACCCATTCAAAGGGATCATTGTAGATTAAAGAAAAAATCTTTTTGTGATAAAACCATGCACATAAACATGAACAGTCCATTTAAATTATATGGTTATTAGTCTGAATAATACATAATGAGAACTTAGTCTCTGCTACCCTCATACAGTATAGAATTATATTGCCGGCCATCCAATGTGGATATGTTTGTTGTATGGAGGCACATTTGTTCCATCTGAGTAGGTCCAGATAGAGGAGAAACAGCTTGGTTCCACTTCAGAATGAAACACAAGACACGTTGCTGCAGAGACACAGACATGTGATCACACTTGTACAGTATAACAAAGACATTGTTTGCATTGCATCATTTCATTTTCTGTGAGTATTTAAGCCAATATTATTTTGCAGTGCCCTGCAAAAAAACTTGTGTATGTAAGACGACAGTAATATGGGCCAAGCTTTTAGGGAAACCAAGAAGTATTGCCTTAGCTCACAGAGGCTTCACATTAAAGAAGGTGCATTTTAATCAGATATAAAGCACTGCAGAGGGTTGTGTGAACAGTTGGAGATCTCTGCGGGTGTCATCAGCTGTCCACCTGGGGCTTGTACCACAGGCAAACTGGCAAACAGCATCAATCTTTAAGTTTGGATCTGCAGACTCCACAACTGTTGGTTTCCACCAGGCCACCAGACTGGGAACAATAATCATTAGAAGCCTGTGACGCCCAACAGACTCAAAAAGACAGTAGCAATAACAAAACAACATTAATTTTAATTTTTTATTTTTTTTTACTAGACCCGAAGTAGTATTCTAAAGTCTTAAGTACCTGATGGAAGATCCTCCCAATATTAAAGGAGAGTACCGGAGTGAATTCAAGCATAGCAAGCATAGTTAGCGAGTGGAACAAAATAATTTGGTGCAGCACAGACCGAACGCGAACGCAGAAGCGAACAGGCACTTTACACTGAGTCAATGGGACCCGACTGTTGGAAACCGAAAGTAAGATCTGAGGTTACATTGACTCAATGTAAAGTGTTTCGCGTTAGCATTAGCTCTGTGCTGTTCGAAAATCTTTCATTTCATGCGAAATATATTGCTGTTAGAAGGCTCGTGCAGCATAGCATGGGCGAAAGCGACTGTTGACTATGTCATACAGTCTGGCCCAACGCAATTGAAATAGGTTTCCGTTTGGATATGACGTATTCCCTCACCTGGCTCTCACGCCTACAACTTTCGCTTTCAGTATTAACAGATCTCTCGCAAGTTCTGATCTATTTTGACATCTTAGTGGCAATGAATCCTCAAGATCATGGATGCTAATGTCATGTACCAATTTTGTGAATGTAATTCGAAAGTGGGGGAGAGAATAACAGACGCGTCCCTATCCTGTAGGACTACAACATCTTGAGACATCGCTCTAAACTGTGTGCTGATTGGCTAAACCGTAGAGTAACCGAGGGAAAGGCGGCAAGGGGGGTTTATTCCAGACTACGTGCAGAGATAAAATGTTTAGCGGAGGTACGTAGGATGGCATCGCCAGGTTACGTGCAGCAGGACTATGCTTAAACTTACTCCGGTATATTGCTTTAAGTGTTTGTTTGTTTGTTTGTCTTCCAAACAGCCAGGTCACCCAGCAACTGAGTGCTATTATGTGAACGATTTTTCAGCCCGTGACAAGATTGTTTATCCTCATCAGACCCTAGGCAATGACTTTAATATGCTATTTTCTTGTCATCACCTATGAGACATAATAGGAAATACATTTGCAATGAGTTTTTTAAATCAGGTTGTGCTCTCTGTTGTTTTTATTAATAATTGCAAGCTGTCAAGCAATCAATTTTCATTCAGAAGCTAAGACCTCAGAAAGAGCCATTTCTGAATATAGTGCTCACTGATTATGATCCATGGGTCACTAATGGCCCTGAGTGCATGCAATACCTGCTTCTGCTAATCTCTCTTAAAATGTAAATGGGACAAGCAAAAACGTGACCAGACATTAAATCTCATTAATTGTCATTAGGTGATCATTTGAACCATTCTCTCTTTTTGCTTGGTAGTGTTAATATGCACAGCTCTGAGAGACTTTGACATGGGTCAGTACAATGCTGAGTTTATGGGCCTACCAGCACCATCTGACCCCAGGTCACCTATGGTGAACAGGCTGAAGTGTATTGACTGCCGAGCCGGACTGGGGCCTTTTCAGCCTGGGAGTTTTATACTCATATGCAGCCAAGGCAATTTGAGGCCACCTGTGCTGACATCTCACTTTCACCCTCACCCACCTGAAGAATCTGTGAGCGATCATAAGTGACTTGAGTTTGAGGCTCACGGATTCCAGTGGCTCAAAAGGTGGACCAGAGAGTGCCTGTAACAAACCTTTAAGACAAACCTGAGGTTCCAATGGGAAACTTTAAGTTAAGAAAACTTTAAGAAATACTGTAGATTGATTGAATTACAGTATATTCTGTTCATACTGTATCTAGCATGCTTAAAATGATTAAATATTTGCAAAAAAAATTAAAAATACACATGATTTAAAGTGTACTATGCTCCTGCCACATCCCACTTTAACCACTGTAGGCGAGTAAGGGCAGAGCGCATCAGAGGCCTGTAATAGTCCTGCAGATTATCTCACTTCCTTGCATGGCTCGCCATACACAACAGAAATATATTAGAAGAATCTAAAGCAATTAATATATGTCAGAAGATAGTTTTCAAAATATATGCCAAATATGGTCAGTGAAGTTGCACACTGTATTGGTGGGTAACGCTTTAATTTACAGCCCGTGAAGTACTGGGTAATTATTAGGTAAGAATGGTGTAACAAAAAAGTATCAAGGGATAAATTACTGAGTACTTACAGCGCAAGTTTGCTGGAATAACACACGTTCACGCTTTATTTTACAGCCCGTGAAGTACTGGGTAAGTACAGGTAAGAACAATGTAATAAAATAGAACTTTATGTGTAATATTGCCATAATTACAAAATAAGTGTGGGGTAGCCTAGATGCAGAAGCGTATAGGAAAGCCAGGGTTGGATCAACTTGCACGCACTTTATTTTACAGCCCGCGCATCCTTCCCTTGTTGTTGTTGATGAACAGAATTATTTTCAGTCATGTCGGTAACTCTCATGGTAAGGAGGCTGTTGTGAAATTTGTCAAACCGCTGTCTCTGCCTATCCATGTCACACCACAAACCTGTGTGTGAGCGGGTGCAGGCATGGTTTTGTTCCATTTCCGTTCAGAATGCACGCCAACAGGTCAGGTCATTCAGACAGCACGCCTGTTCTGCGTGGCTCCTGTCCTGACTTCCGCACCGCAAACTCGCAGTTTGTGTGTGAAACGGGCCTGAAAAGTAGGCTAAAGAATAAATACCGTGGAATGACCTAAACACCTCAAAACTACTTGTAACTACACCCTAATGTTGGATGCGCGGGCTGTAAAATAAAGTGCGTGCAAGTTGATCCAACCCTTGCTTTCCTATATGCTTCTGCATTCAGGTTACCCCACATTTATATTGTAATTATGGCAATATAACACATTAAGTTCTGTTTTGTTACGTTGTTCTTACTTGTACTTGGCCAGTACTTCACGTGCTGTAAAATAAAGCGTGAGCGTGTGTTATTCCAGCAAACTTACGCTGTAAGTACTCAGTAATTTATCCCTTGATACTTTTTTGTTACACCATTCTTACCTAATAATTACCCAGTACTTCATGGGCTGTAAATTAAAGCGTTACCCCACTTGGATTTGAGAACCTTCCTCTTCCTATCCAACATATCCAACTTATCCATATGCCAAGGTCCTCGTAGCTCAACTCATTGCTTTACAATACTGCTAATATCAGGGGACTTAGACAACCATGGAGAGGCTTGATCAGTAAACTGTTTTGCTTATATAAATGATATATATGAACATGTGCAGAGGTTTGGCAATAACTCAAACCCCATCAGAATTATCCTTTCTTTGAAAATCCATTTCATTAAAACAGAAATACTCAACAGCAACAACAGGCATGAACAACATGAACAGAAAGAACCAAGCCAGTAAAGTCAACAGCAAGCCTGGAACAAAAGAACCAAGCCAGCAAGTCACATTCATCACAACACGTTTTTCAGAAACTTGGGCCAATTATTTCATATAAAGGCTGGAACTGCATCTTCCTGCTGCCTTTTCCTGTCTGTCCTGGATAAGTGTGTTGCACAGGCTGATAGGCTACACACTCATTTAAGCTATTATGGCTTCTCACCTGCTGCACTATGTTATTAAAATCTTGGACAGGCATAATTTCAGTGGCATGAGGGGAGGGATGGATTGTCACATTAGAAATTACATGTTCCGATGTATCCATAGGGACGGACACACAGGTCTCCTTTTGAAGGGAAATAATGATTTCTGAGCTTTCAGCCCAAACACAAAAGAAATGTATTAAAATATATGTCTGAATATTTTAGGCCTATATAAAAAATAGTACCTAAAAAATAATAATTTCAAAAGTTTTCAGTTTATTAGTGTTGCACCTATTTTGCCATTGCACAGCAAAGAGCACAAGACTGCGGGAGTAATGTAAAATGATTGCAATAGAAAATTACATTGGAAAATTGACAAATGTGACTGGACTGTATTTCCAAGCTTGGTAGTGGGATGCTTGAGTAAAGAAAACATTTCATCAACCTAGCAGTAGCGATATGGCTGCAGCCTTTGCTTTGACACCATCATGCAGTGGTGCAGTATGTAAATGGAGAAAATATTTACAAGCTCTTTATAACATTTATTTTTAATGTCAGGAAGACTGTGATGACTTTCAGATCTCGGCATCTAAACAGGAAGAATATGGTTATATTTCCTTTTGAATATTCAAATTTGACAAGTTGCATTTGCCTCATACTCTGATGTCTCGCGTCAAAACATTTAACACTTTCACAATATCTGTACTGTAGACGACCTGTTGCTTAATTTGCAAAATACAATTTGCATGCTGTAAAGGTTATCATTCATCACCTCCTGCAAAGGTCCTGCAGGACCTGTGTTTCAGATTCTTCTAATGAACCACTGTTCACATTATTAGTTGTAATTCACACACTCCTTATTTTCTGTTCATATTACCTTCATTGAAGTGGTCATCCACCACTCTTTATACAAAGTGAAAAAGTCTGATCTATCAGGTTAATGCAACCCCTACAAATTTGTATGTTGCATGTTTGCAAAGTTGCTGTTGGTGCATCTTTGCATTGTATGGTCTTATGCATTTTTTGGTAACATCTTGAAGCGATAGAAAAGCGATAAGCTCTGCAGATCCATAGCTTCCATTGCTGATTGCTCCATTTTTTGTTGTATCTACAAATACCCTAGGCTGTACAATCAGCCTATTTCCCTCTGGTGTTTTTTCTTACATCAGTGAAAGTCAATCAATGTTGGTAGAGTATGATATGTAGAATAAACTTGCTTGTTGCTTGTTGCACACCATTAGCAAAGTGGACTCGGACATATCATTTGAATGTTTAAAACAAAAAAGAAAACACCTCAGAAAATATCTAACAACCGTCTTCCTCTTTCTCAACCTAGATGGCACAAGTCACCAACAACCTTGAGATCATGAATGAGACCGAGACTGTAGTGTGGACAGACATCCATCCAGTTTATGAAGGCCACTTCACCATCCAGAGGTTAATATCCAACACTCTGTCAGTTGCCTTGATGGGTGCAATAAATAGGTCAGTCATTGGAACATGTAGCTGTGTGTAGTCATACATACAAATGTTATGAGGAAGAGCCAGTTAGGATTGAGCCCATATAGTCTTCCTCCCTACTGTGGAGAAGACAAATAGCATTCGGCAAAAACTGCTGTTCAACATTCACAGATGACTTCACCAACAGTTGTGCCTAATCATGTTTACAGTTCACAGATACTGAGAACAAAAACTATTTCTAAGCTCGAAAGTTTGTTGCTTTAAAGAGGCAGCTGATGAAAAGCATAACACCAACTTTATCACACACAAATGGCTCAAGTAAAAAGAAACAAGCCATTCTGCAGGAACACGCACTCATTTGGATTTTGCAGTTACACAACATACCTGATGAAGTGAATTACATAAACAACGGACACATGTTTTTATTTTTACCTCTACATCAATTCATTGCAATCACTGACTATTCCTCAAACATTGTCGACTGTAGGAAAAATCTGGAATGACTCCAGTGTCTTTGATCTGTGTGAGAGGTAATCAAACCAGCTCACATACCTCTCTATGCATTTTTAGCACCATGTGCAGACACTTAAAGCTAGGGTCGGCACTAAATGCTTTAGAACTGCGGCCAATTTTGAAAATTGCCAGCTGAAACCATCATTCACGTCTCAGCGGGAGAAATGCATGCTCTCTCGGAAGTGCACAGGGGTGAAGTATACTGTAATATCGAGAGGGGGAGGCTTTACTGATACCATGGTTGGCTACGGCTGAGGGACTGTGATGACGCGGGTCCCTCCGAAATGCATTCCTTTTTCCTCAAGCGTCCACGTACAAAAACAAGCAGAGAATGGATGTGAATGACAGAAAGAGAAAGAGAGGGACGGTAAAAAGTAAATAAATGAGCATGACTAGGGTCACCCGTCATTAATTCCCGAGGTAAAGCTGAGGGCAAGGAGGCAGATGTGAGCTGCTTTTATGTGGGAAGGAAAGGAGTTTCCTCTGCCGTCCGACCCATGACCCAGCAGCCACCCCGAGGGATTACAGCATAATTGATCCAAGCCAGGTGAGCTGATCAAAGCCAAGGGCAGGCCAGATGGAAAATGAGGTCACAGTTTCTGGCAAGCATTACACATTTAATGTCAGGCCATCCCTTTTATCTAAACACTGCCCAACAGCCCACTGGTAGGCCTACCAGGGCCCTGTTCTTATCAAGGAAAAAATGTCAGTACTGTGTCTTCTGTGCACTGAAAATACTGCTTGTAAGTTTAAGTAGTATAAAAACGCTCATGTTAATGCATTCCGGCACAACTACACTTCAAAATATACCAGATGTACTATTTTGGGTGAGATGATAATGCCGTAAATGGCTATAAAATCTGATCTCTGATCTGACTCTCAAAGCTTTCATCAGGCAGTGCTTTTATGAGTAGCTTACAAGGCCCTACAGCACATTGTACAGTAATCTGAATTTACCATATAATGAAGAGCCAATAGCCCTGTAGTTTTATTATGTCACAGACAGACAGACAGACAGTCTGCCAAAGAATGGCTTGTGCACAAAAGTCCTCTGCAGTCATTATGCCCAATGTGAGCTGTCTCTCAATGCGGCCTCCATTGCTTTGTTCTTGTGGACCTCCTCTGTCAACGCTTCCTCTCAGCACGTAAGGGGTTTGGGGCCTTATAATCCGCTGTTGGCTGATTGGGAAACAGGTGCAATCTAGTGTCTGAGTCTTATCGCGCAGATAAGAGTGTGACCCTCTGACAGAAAGAAACATTGCGTTCAGCAGTCAATCAGTTGCTGTGTGGGAGGAGGTGGCAATTGTCTAGCAAGGGGCTCATTCATGTGAGGAGCACCATCACTTCTTTAAACATAGCTCCTCTGTAGGCATGATGAAAACAAATGGTTATCTCTAAGCCGACAGCTCGAACACCATCAGTTTTTAAATAGAGAGTAAGTCTAGATATGTCATGCATCATATCAGGTGACTCAAACAAGGCTCACAGAGTCTCATAGAACATGTCTCTAATAATGAGCTGTTTCTCATAATGATATTATACCTTACCTCAGGCTATTGACTTCCTGAAACATATTAAAAGCAAAACCCCCATAGTCACTTGCTAACTCATGTTTTGTGTGTCCATTTTCAGTCACCCTGATCTGATGTTATCAGAGTAAAAACATCAACAGCACTCCCATGTTTTCCCTAAAACATGAGATATTATTAAGACTGGCGCACGGGGGTCACTTGTATGAGGTAATTTCCGTTCAGACTCAAACACTCATAAAGACAAACATTGCTTTGAAAGAGGTGAAATCTAAGACTGTGACACAATAGAAGGGTGAAAGCAAAGAACTGGGCGAGCTGCACAAATCTCACACTCACATGATAAGCTTAAAGTTCAGCCTCACAGGATGTCATCCGAGGGGTTATTGTGGTTCAGACCACACAAGCATCTAGATAAGTAAGCAGTAAAATGGTCAGGTGACACATAGAAGAGCAAGGTGAACTGCATCTCCCTCTCTGATACATCATCCATTGATCAAACACTACTGACATTTATTACACCGTTCCGCCTTCCCAGTGCTTTTGAGTGGTATATATAACACAATATTGTACAAGGGAAAGTTTTTCCATAATGTTTGTTGGTTTCACTTTCCTGGAAAGCGACAGTTATATTCCTGTGAAGAATTAGCTCTATTCAGAACTTTCTGAAGATGATTTAATGATATTATCACGTTTTAGAAATTTACAGCTCTTTTATTACAAGCCATTAATCAGTAGTGGACCATACACAAGAGGAAGTGGTGCTTACTATAAATATCCTTCAGGTGTTTCTGCCCTAACATCAAATGTTTTTATATATAAAATGTTTAAATTATAAACATAAAATTAAAAAGAATTTGAACAAAATCTGAATTTCCCAATTATAATAAAATGTTTTTCAGCTGTTTGAAGAACGGTAAGATACTTTTAATTTATGGAAAGACCAATTAATTAATACACATAAGTTTTTACTACTTTAATTGATTTGCACTGGGAAGTATATAGAAGGACACAAATAACAAAGGGGGTTGAAGTGGGTTCACCATGCATTTGATCAGCACAGAGTGAAGGCTATTGTAAATAAGGAGGGGAGCTACGTGCAGGTAAGCATAGTGTTTGAGATAGGCATCAGAGCAGATGGCGTTAAGTGGCCAGCCTTCACTCTGCAGGCAACCATGTTAGGGGCCGACAGGAGGATGTGGACAGGGATGTGAGGCGGAGAGCAGACTACCCATAACAAGGTCATACATCTACTCTAACACTCTGCTCAGTTTGGAATTGGTTGGCTGCAAGTGTGTGTGTGTGTGTGTGTGTGTGTGTGTGTGTGTGTGTGTGTGTGTGTGTCTGAGAGAGAAAGTGTGTGTGTGTGTGTGTGTGTGTGTGTGTGTGTGTGTGTGTGTGTGTGTGTGTGTGTGTGTGTGTGTGTGTGTGTGTGTCTGCGAGTGTGTGTGTGTGTGTGTGTGTGTGTGTGTGTGTGTGTGTGTGTGTGTGTGTGTGTGTGTGTGTGTGTGTGTGTGTGTGAGAGAGAGAGAGAGAGAGAGAGAGAGAGAGAGAGAGAGAGAGAGAGAGAGAGAGAGAGAGAGAGAGAGAGAGACTATTTATGTTTTAAATTACAGGTAGCTGATTGACGTACAGTACATCTAATCTCTGTCTAAGGTGACTAACACTGACCAACCCCTTTGGTAATACAGTATGTGAACCTAAAACCTAAACAAGTAAGCCTATTACAGATCTCTCTGATCATCTGTCAACACATCCGTAACTATCCTGTTAAGATACTAAATAGAGCCAGCTGAGGGAGTCCGCTAATGTCATAACATTACACCTTTTCCACACTGCAGGACTAATCACAACCTATGGAGGGACACTTTTGTCACCCCAACTCACCTTGTATTCCATCTGAATTGTATTTGATTTAGTAATTCCTCTCATATTTATGTCAACACTGTTTTATTTAACACTGATGATGATAGAATATGCGTAATGTTTTTTTTTTTCTTATAATTACAATCCCCCCCATTCACTTTATATAATCACAGCCTTTGATGCACCATGAAACACGTGAACTGCATTTTTCCAGGCGGAAAAAAATGACTCATTGCATCTACAAATGGCCAAATGTCTGTGTGGAAACTCATGCAAGCAATGCCTTCTCCAGACCACAATAATCAAGCATATTCATTTAAACTGCATAAAACAGAACAGAGGATTGTCCTAAAAGTGCTGAGGAATGGAACAGCAATTAATCCACCATTGAATTTCTACCAATTTATTTACATATCAACCAGAAGAGACTTTCTTCTGTCCAGAAAAGCAATTTTTGTAGAGTATAATTACAGTATGTCTGCCTATGGACCAGCTTTTACTGTCAAAGTATTGGCATTTCAGCTCAAACAGAGGCAGTACACATGAGAATTAGACTCTGTTTTGAAAGAAAATCAACAATGTTTTTCTCTGAACTAACTTTTCCCACACAGTTGGTGGTTGTCTGTTATTCTATTATCATTATTGTCAAAAGAATCTTTCCCAAATTACTAGTTACAATTTCACTTTAATGATGAATGAATCTGTAAGAAATGCTATCCATCTTTGGTTAAACACAAAGGCATTTATTGACGTTACTGGTGGTCTGGGGATCTGTTATAGTCCCTCCCAAAGGTACTATAAAGTTGGAAATAGTCCTCTGGGGTGAAATGCACAGACATTTAACATGCTGTTCATAGGTCCCTACATGTTTCTTTTAAAGATGCTTCTGTACAGTTCATCCTGAGGGTAGGGAATCATATACTGCTTAGTCTTCACAACTAACAGTCTGGTTTGGCAGTACTTTTGCGTTGTCCAGTCTTGTCTTTCGTGCTTTGTCCAGTTTTAGTTCATTTGTTTTTTCAATATCTTCCATTTACATGTTTGCATATGCAAATAGCCAGAAGGACCACAACGAGTCTATTCAGTAACTCTCTCTTATGAGATTGTTTATCAAATAATCTACACAAAATGACGCAGATGTCTGTAGGCATCGCAGTATGTTTATTGTTATTATACCGACATACAGTAAATATTTTATATTTCACACTTTCCCTATTGTAGGACTGGGTGCAACACATCTTGCCTGTAAAATAAACAACATCCTTTATGTAATATTCATCTTGTTTACAGAACGTGGGTCGCCTGTCATATCAGGAACAGAAATAGCTGACAGTGAAAGGGAGCGCTGTAGGTCCCGCGGGGTCCTTAGCCCACCCATAGCATGGCCTTAGGGAGACTCGGAAAGAACACTGAGAGAGGCTGTGGATGTAATGAGAAAAGCAGTGTGACGCGAGGAAGTAAATCGTAGAACTCATATCCACATCCCCCCACCTCACTTGGCTCCATGATATCAAGGAGTATGTGACCTGATGAGGCACCAAACGCCCCCTGAAAGGTTTTGTAATACCTGCAGAAAATGGATTGCTGTCTTGTCCTTGATGCTGTACAAACTCTTTGTAAATCAATTGTGGTGACATCACTGGTTTGAGAGAGAGAGAGAGAGAGAGAGAGAGAGAGAGAGAGAGATCCATGTGAGTCACAGTGCACTGGCCCTGTGGAGGGTGAGAAAGGGAGAACTTTAGTGACACCATGTGTTACAATAACATCACAACACATAAGGGAAAAACACACACGAGTGAGCGTTAATAGGTGTGTGCATGTGTGCGTTCGTTTGTTGTTGTGAGAAAGACAGATAGTGAGGGAGAGAGGGGGGTGGGGGTGATTTATCGTTTGGCTATTGTTTGCTAGCGTGGGTGTTTACTCAGTAAAAGCCAATAAATGTCTTTGTTTCTCCCAAAAGATGCTGTGGAATACTTAAGGATGAGCACAGAGCAATATTTTATTGTCACATTACTTGTCTTGACAATGCTCCACATTTGTTTGTGTGACCAAATGTATCATTCCATCATTATACAGCTATAAAAAATAATATTTAATGTTAAACTTGCACTAGGCTATATGTAAGATATTTGAATTGGTTACTTCATTTTTAAGGGCACAGAGGCAGAGCACAATGCCTATTCTCTCTCTCTCTCTCTCTCTCTCTCTCTCTCTCTCTCTCTCTCTCACTCACTCACTCTCTCTCCTCTCACACACACACACACACACACACACACACACACACACACACACACACACACATTACGAGACAGACTTGAAGACTTGAAGCTTTCTCCTGAGAGAGTTGTCTTGGTTTGAGTTGTCGAGTTTAATGACTAACCTGAGCAAATAAAGAGAACAAAAAGGAGGCCTTTTCACTGATCGTGAGTTACATGACAAGTCATTCAGCACTGCTTGTCCAGGAGAACAAAAGAAGGCACCACGATTTAGCACAATTTCGATTTGGCCTCTCTCTCTCTCTCTCTCTCTCTCTCTCTCTCTCTCTCTCTCTCTCTCTCTCTCTCTCTCTCTCTACCATCACCAATAATTCTTCCTTTCTTTGTCTCTCTCAGAACTTGGCTGGAACTATATAAATCACACTAAATATTGGGTTGCATGGTAAGTTTTTAGTTGAACAAAGAAGAATGCTGCATTTCTTCAACAGGGCTTTTGGCACACACACACACACACACACACACACACACACACACACACACACACACACACACACACACACACACACACACACACACACACACACACACACACACACACACACACCAATGCACCAGTGCAGAATCAAGTGTGTGGTAGGAGATGAGAGAAGCCAACACTACAGGGCAAATGTGTGTTTTCCAACTAGGTCAAGGCCCACAAACCACATTCCTTTTGTTGCTTGGTAAAATCTCTGCAACAAATCCCTCTGAGACTTCTAAAGTCTACTTCACTGAACGTTGTTGTAAGTTTGATGTTTTTGTCAATATTATTCAATACCAACTCATTTTGAAGCCTACTAATCACAAAGTCATCTCAGGAAATTGACTAAATAACAGATCTCCCAAATGCTGGATTCTGATCTCTAGATGTTATTGATAGAAATGCAGTGGGAACACACCTACGGATAATTAACCCTGATATTGACTTAATGGAACATCAGGGCCAGACAGAGGTAATCCAAGGTAATCGACAGTAGTCGCAGTGTTCAGTCGAGGCAGGAGTCATTATGTGTGTTTGGGTGACAGATTTGACACAATACCATTGTTGATGCAGTCTGCAGAAAGTCAGACCTGAAGATGATAGCACCATACTGAGTGGAGCTGACTGTACGTAATCATTATTATAACTGAAGACATTAATACTATTAAATAATCATATTGACTACCTACAATGAGCTACGCTCAACAGATGTAAGATCACTGTCACCATCACCTGTGTAAGTGTTGCATCATTCAGCGAGAGAAACATGGTAATCTTCATCAAATCTGTGGGTGTGATCAGAGAAACACATAGGTTGAGATGACAGATGTGTGTGTGTGTTCTGTTCTGGAGAGCTGCATCTGATGGAATATAAGCATCTGCACTGTGGCTGTCCAGCCAGTTTCTAACATCTATTCAATCTTGTCAATGCTGAGTAACTGGCACTCCAGCATAGGCCTACTAGTGGTATAGCTGCATGCTTGCCTGTCATTGCACCATCCTTTACACTGTGCATGTGGAGATCACCGTTGTAGTTGACACTCCATGGTAAGCCTTTTAGTTTGCAAGATGGCACTATTAGCAACAGGATTCTCAACAGTCCCATCATGCTAATGTAAAATCCAGACAATATATATAAGAAAGGTATCTATGCGTTTGTCTAACTAAATTCAGATCCAGTCTGATCCAAGTTTTTTTTTTTTTAAGTTCTCTTCTTAATTTTACCACCACCATAAAGAAAATAACTAAAGCAACCAGATTTGCAAATTGAATATGAAAGCTAGTCTGATTGCTACACACAAATTCCATCTTACTTATGTTTAGTTTATGCTCTTGATAATAAAAATAAGAAATGATGGGGGAAAGTAAATGTCAGGGTTTTGGTGCCAACACCAAAGTAGTAAGCCTACTATACACACACTGATCTCTGCACAAAGCCGTGGTGTGCAGTACATGAAAAATAGCACAGTAGTAGTATGGGGCTCAATTAACATTCAGTCAGTCAACTTTCACCTGCAGCCCATTAGGGTAATTAATGTGACAGTGACCATGTGGTTGGTAGGCCTCTTCTGCTGCTTGCATACCATGCTGCATATTGGGAAGTAGTGTATTGGACTCAATAAACTTTGAGCCAGTGAAGTACAGTAGAGCACCTGCAGCTACAGTAATTACTTAATTGGGGGAGGCAGTGTGTGCTGCACTGTGTACTGGGGCACATGGAATATGTAGAATAGAGGTAGGCCTATGCCATTTCAGAAACAGCCAGTGATGTCATTTTGGTCTCTGAGGCTAGGGCAACTACATTTGACAGAGCTGTATGCAGCGCTGGCATCTGATGTGTGTGACCACCACCTAGTGGCCAAGAGGAGGAGACACAAGGCCTTTGGTGCTGCATTACAGATGTCTAGCCTGTCCTCCCGGTTTTATCTCCTCTTTTCAACTATTTCAAATTTCTTTGTTATCTATAGTAGTTATATAAATGCTTACACACGGGTACATCAATCCCTCTAAACACACAAAAACCCTTTTACTTGTTTAGTGGTAGAGATCTATAACTATACAAAGGCCCTGTGATGCTCTGCACTGTCTAAGAACAAAGTGCCTCCATTACAGAGGTCTCTTATTCCTGATTTTCTTTTTCTCTTTTTAATGTGACACAGATGAAGTAAGTAAGACCCAGAACTCAATCTGTTTGTTTGCATGGTGTGGAACTTCAGGAAATTGCTTCCTCTTCTCTTCAGAGGCGACACTATTATGCACTGTCTTCACATTGTTGCATGTTGGGCTCTCAAGTGAGAAAAGACATAATGGAAACACTACTCTCATTGAAATGGTCTCCACATAGCCTGAGAGCGTAGTTGCCCCTAGCAGCACCATGCTTGTGTGTGTGTGTGTGTGTGTGTGTGTGTGTGTGTGTGTGTGTGTGTGTGTGTGTGTGTGTGTGTGTGCGTTTCCTCTCTCCCTAGAGGGAGAAGCATCTCGCCTCTGCTGCATGTGTGTCCCACATTCATGGAGCAACTTCATGACTTATTGAGATTAAGCCAGCTGTTGGCTGGAAGACGGCTTATTATGAGGCTTTTAAGGATAGCCCTCGAGTGCTGCTGAGCACTGACCCACTGGCCTCCATTTAAACTCTCCTGCTAACTTCTGCTTTACTGCACTGATTGATGGCAGTATGTGGATTTGTGTCTTTTGCACTAATGTGGAGTGTCAGGCTAACGGGTGAATAAATGGTGTTTTTCTGCTTAATTAGCAGCCATGTTAGAGATGGAGTTATGTAGTGTACCCTAAAATTGGCCATTTAAAGATTGTAACCAGTGTTGCTAAATGTACAATAATCCACATCAGTGCAACTACTATGTTGGTTTGAATGGCATTGAAGTATAAAGGACCAAAGTAGTGAAATTACAAAGGTCCATCAGTCTGCTGTGTTGTTGCTAAGTTGTGGCCAATGTTTCCCAGCCTCTCATAACACTGCTAGTTATGATCATGAGTCACAACATTACTGGGTAATGTGCAACATTATGAGTCACAACATTGCTGGATAATTAAAAATATATAAATATCCTGTCAAAGACAAATTTCAGAGGAATAATTAAATTGCAATACATCAGTGACACAAGAGTCTCTGTGGTAAAGATAACAGCCTTGAGAACTGCCACACAAGTGCATTCCCCCTGCCATGAAATATGTGAGACACATCATCCATACTGAAAAGCAAAGAAACTGCCACAACACAAGCATTCTGTAAACACCAGACAGTACATTCACATCCGACTAACAAAAAAAGTCAGCAAAATTATAAAGAATACTATGTATCAAAACACCACACAGTCTTATGTTGTCTCTGTAATTTTACCAAATCACCTGAAAGGAAGCCAGTCAGGCAACGTCATTTTGAAAGAATTTGAAAGAAATACAAAATCCAGTAAAATCACAGACACTAATAAAAATGGTGCCTTCAAATGTCATTCTTTTGGATTTTGCAGTGTGGCCTGTTCCAGACCTGAACCAGAGCAAAGCCAGAGAACCTTCAAGAAGGTTTGTTCATCTTTGAAACTCATGATTATAAACAGTAGCTTCAAAATGAGTTTTAGAATGATACCCTTTAACTGCCTATGAAAACAAACCTCAAAAGTGCTAATTTCCTGGCTGCAGAGAACTGCTTTAGCGAAAATGAGATTCTCAGATATCATATACTTGGGTGTATATATAAAGAGGCTAATCTAAAGTACATAAGACACTGTTGAAGATAATAATTAGTACAGAATCGAAGTAGACAAACACCTTGGTCTAAAAAGGTCACTACCCAATTTCTGAAATGTAAACATTTACCTTGCATGGAATTTTCACAATGCAGAGGGCATGACGGTTGTTTTATGTGAGAAAAATTTAGCTTGGCCTCAGTCAGTTAATAATACACTTGGGTAATATCTACAACCTGATTTGCTAATGAATCCAAATGCTAATGAATCCAGTGAAATACAGATGGTCAACATGAATATTTAAGCACAATGACTAAATTTTGCCTCCATCGATTTAATACTCCCATGATCATAGAGCATAGAATGCCACTGCAAGCCAAAAAAATGGATTTACAGTAGATAGACATGGAAAAAGTCATGGGAAATTCATAATGAAATAAAATCCAAAGAAAATAAAGCTTGCACTGCATTTGCAAAAGTCCAGAATTGCATTGCCTGTGGTTAGCTGATGCTTTTGGACTACTTTGACCTTTGACCACTTTGGACTTGTTTCCTTTGCCAGAGGGAGAATGAGATATCACCCTAGTGATTCATACAGTTAATAACTACAGCTGAGGAGCAAGCCAAATATTTCCAAGATGGTATTTCAATGAAAACACTGGTTGGTCTTAAAAACGTATGCCATTCCTAATGGTTTGAGATGAAAGTGAAGCCTATAGAAAGTCAAAATTATGAGATAAAAGGTCAAAATCATTAAGAGTCAGTTTTACTGATTCTTGAGAAATGTGACAAAAGCATGGCATTAAATTGAAAGAAGAATGGAATGATAAAGGAAATTGCATCAATTTTGCAGTCTCCAAGTCTTACAGATGTGACTTGAGTCTGGTGAGGCTCACTGTCAAAAGCATAAAAAATCTAAAAGGGACACTGTCTTTGCTATCTTTGCTTTCAAATGAGTAAACTACCAACATAAAAGGGATACAAATGTTTTTTTCAGTTTTCCTTACACTAAAACATGCTAATGATGTCTGATAGAAAAAAAACAGTGCCCTAACCTTAGATCCTGGATGGCTGGTGGGAATAAAGCTTGCACTTATTTATCTGATCATATGTCATCCAAATTAATCTGGAAATACCAAAACAAAATATCTGATTAAAACAGATAAACAGTGGTGAAAAGCTGCCAAGTGTTCCTTTAAGCTTTTTCACATAATCATTTTTTGGTGGTGTTGTGGTTGCTGGAGAATGATGGACAGATCAGCTATGCAGTGACTGCTTGTGATTAGATCAATAATAAGCTGTAACCTAATTATAGCCTAATATTACAAAATATTTCATTTTATCCTATTATAGCCTGATATAAGAAATGTTTTCTTCAATCAACCTAGATATGCCTCTAAACAACTGTACAGTACAGTGTCTTCAAGGCTATTTGATAATGCAGGATGCCAATTCGTGTCTAGTTGGCCACTAGTTGGTGGTATTGGACCTACACATGCCAGTTTGCCATGGACAAGGCAAGAATGACTGAGTAGCCGTCCTACTTCTGATTAACCATCGCACATTGCTTAGATGGTGTGATAACAGGACAATTTTAAAAGCAAATGCACTGGTGCTAAAATACAACTTGTCCCCTGTAACCTGTCAGGCTATTAAGAGTAGATTTTTAGTGTTCAAACCCTAGGCCCTTAGCACACAGTAAACCTATTGAATCGACAAGAAGACTGCTATAAATATTCGACAGCATGTTGAGTAGGGCTATTTCATTAATGCCCCTCTAGGCGACACTGAGCTGTCTTTAGAAACTGAGGCTCAAAGCTAAATTAATTGTTTATTCCCTCCTACAAACCAGTGATGTCGCTGTGTTCCAATGAAAACAGGTGGAATTCCCAGATTCGACCAATGACGCGCCTTTCCTAACCAGTCCGTCCTCGGGAGTAGGCTGAAGCTTGCCCAGTCATGGCGCTACTGTGAACTTCGAGGCGGCAGAGCGTAGAACCACCTTTTTCTCTTTATAAGTGAATTCTCAAGAAAACTCTTGAAGTCACACTTGTGCAGAAAAGTGTTGACTTTCCTGCTATTTCAACGGTGAAGGACTATTTCTGCGTGCGCCCTTTCAACAAGGTTTAACCACACGATCGTGACTACTTGCGAAAGGAAACGCTACAAAGTTGCATTTCCTAGCTCCATGCAGGATGTTACAATTGTGACCTTACGAGGAAGCAGCGGGATGGACAACGGGAGTTAGTTTGAACGAGCACTTGGGGGATTGTTTTTGGTGGAACTGTAACGTTAGACTATTCATATTCGGATTTCGCTTGTTCATGTGCTTTTCATACTATAAACATGCCAGCTAAAACAAAATATAATTTGGTTGATGATGGCCACGATCTGCGGATTCCTTTACACAACGAAGAAGCCTTTCAACATGGGATCAATTTTGAGGCAAAGGTAAGCTGTAGCCCGTGCATTAATAGTTGATTTTGGTGCTGAAGTGTTGCCTTAATCCGGTTAGCGTGAAGTGCAGCTTTATTATTTTTTTTATTTGGAAAGCAGATCTGTGCTCTTTAAAGTTTCAGGTTGACTTAAAGTTTAGAATCAGCTGTGGCTGATTTCTTTGATGTTGTAACTTTGCCGTTGACAAGGCAGTGGTAAGGTAACGTTATGTCATTCAGAGTGCTTCAGTCTAACAATCGTTTTGCTTTCTTTTATTGTTAGTATATCGGTAGTCTGGATGTGGCACGACCAAACAGCAGAGTGGAGATAGTGGCTGCTATGAGGAGAATTCGGGTGAGTATTGTGCCACATTCTCCCCTCTTACCGTTGAGCACGCCGTGGTTGTTTGGTGTCAACACAGTCTCAAGTCCTTAACGCTACACAGAAAGCCAGAAGTGGTTTGAGCATCTCCGTGTGGGTGGTCCTGCCTCGAGGCAAGGATTGATCTGTGAGACACTGTGGAGAATTGATCTACGAAACACTACAGAAAGTGTCCCCTCTGATATTTGTTTGAAAATGTCTTGGAACTGTATCAGCCATAACAGTCAAAATTGTGTATAGTGAGTAAGGCCTACTTCGAAATTGCACTAGGTTACTTGAAGATATTCGTGCTATGAATATATAGGCTATTTATTTTTATGACTGGACCGTTAATGACCGTCAGAACACCAAATGTGTGATCTAACCAAATGATCAGACAACTAGATCTGTAGACCCTTTGCATTGTATCACATCTTCACATGGTGCAAATGATCCTATTAACCTATCCAAAGTGCTGGACCCCCTGCCAATACACGGCAGCTGTTGTCATTAGCAAGGGGACAACCATTTTGGATGTTTCTGATATTTTATCACTAGGTGGTAGACTAGAAGACTGTCAGTTATTGGACTCCAGGGTTTTTGCACTGTCCCATCTAAACAGGAGAGTCAAGATTCATTATCATTTTATTGCCGCACAGTCAGACTAGTGATCTTGTCACTCTTCCGCTTCAGCCAAATCCATGACCTGCTCTGTTAGTTTTTTGGGCCATATTGTAACACTTCAGAATAATTATCTGACAGTGAAATTAGTAGTTAATTATCATGTTAAAATGTGATTCATATTTTGGGGTATTTTCAGTAGAATTAGTAGTAGTTTTCCCATTAGTATACCATATTTGGCCGGCTCTTGTCTGTGATCATTAGGCACTGTCCACCCTCCCACTTGTGACCCAGTGAAGCTTGCTGAGACCTGGCCTTGTGTCTTTGTAGTACAGGCCGAGCTCCTGTGGGACCTCTTTGTTCTTAGATAGCGACTGAGAGGCACTCTCTCCCTCTCTCTCTCTTCTGCGTCAATGATGTTGGGTTGGGTTTTCCTTTTCATTTCATTTCTTTTCTTTTACTTTGCTCTGTGTGGTGGCCTGTGAAGAGATTGGACAATACACACAAACCTATAGAGACAGAGAATTTCCCACTTACAATGAATTCCTCCAGAGCTGAGGTGTTTACTACACAGTGAGGTTACTGGCCTATTCAAGCAACTTAAGGAATATCGAAGAACTGATCTTAGAAGAATGACGCTTTTAAGACAATATGTGTTTTGGTGCAGTGTTTACACCTGTGCCATATGTGTACCTCTCTGCTGACTAATCCCAATTGAAGATGTGTTTTCCTGAAGTGGTCACTTTGAAGGAGCAATTCCTCACTGAGATGCTTCTCTGATGTTTTCTGAATCAACACTGCTATCTCGTAATATGACGTGACCAGAGTATTTGGTGACTTTGTGACACTTTGTGACATTATGTGGCAACATGTGGCCAAGTTGTAGATTGCATTCATGGATGTGGTTTTGTATAGTGGTTTTCCTCTGATGGTTGGCCTGACCCAAAGAAGCCGCACCTCACATACTTATTTCACTGGAATCATATTGTTTACTTTAGTGCACTCCGTGTATGCTTTTTGGGATGTACTGTATACACTTCTGCCAAGCTCAACCACAGGGTAGTCTGTCAGAGAGATAAGATAGTGTTTTAATCTAAATGTAGCCAGGCTGCCTTTGTCATTGGGGTTTGAGGTCACTCTCAGGTACACTCCATTCTTAGTATTCCCTAGCTGTGATTGCAAAGCACCGAACAGGAAGTTCATTATTGCACTCGGAGGCCTACTAATGCATCCACTCCTTGTTTTCTGTGGTAATGTACCCATTATATTATAATGAAATTTGTTTTTGCCAGTTGAATTCACAATATTCTGAAAAGTATGCCCATTACAGAAAAAAAACTCTAGCCATAAAAAAAGTGTTTGTTGCAGAAGAATGTGCACAGAAGGTGCCCTCTGTAGAATACCACTGGATGTATATAAGGCGATGCTGTGGTGAGAGGTGTACAGCCTCAACTTGACGGGCTGCATCGTTGCTTTCCCAAAACGTGTGTTGCAGGTTATTATAAAAATGAAGAATGTCAAAAAAAATAAATTTCTGTCTGTTTTCAAGGGTCAGTGAAAAGTCTGTGATAAGTTGACTTTGAAGGTTATCTATCATCTTTGCATATTCAATATCCCTTTTCACCATGCAGCTAACCACACCATGCTTGTTGGCACATCCCGCAGGCAGGCCCAGAGAGCCCCCTCCCCCTTCACATTTCCCTCCCTCCCCTCCCTGTGGTGTCTTGAATGTGCTGGCTCCAGCTCCTGCTCTCCTTCCAGGATTTTCCACTTCGCCTTTTGTAATCCTTTTGTAGCAAATTAACTGTGGTGCATTAATTCAGGCAGCATTTGGTCTTTGCTAACAGGCTGTGTTCCTTGGCCTGTTTGGGGTGGCTGTGATGCATGGCTCCAATTTATTTGATCACAAAGTCCAATTAAAGCTAGCTTGTTTATACTGACCAGCCTGATTGACACGTACAAGGTAGAGCTTTGGACATGAGCCAGACGAGGTATAGTGCATGCTTCGTGCATGTCTCTGAGAAAGATGGTGTGTCCAGGTCCTATTTTTTCCATTCAAGACACAACTTCATGGCAGCTGCAGGCAAAGAGTGCTCTGCACCACTCTGCAGCCTCGTTCAGCGGGCCCATTTAAAGCTTTTAGACAGGTTTATGCAGCCCAGCATACTTTCATCTCCATGACGCTTCTGTGTTATTTGTGGCCATATGTTGCTTCAGACATGCTGTGTGGATGCCAAATGACTGCCTGAAAATTATGCAGACCTAGACGCCAATTTCCCTGAAATGCCAAAGTAGCTTAGTATCTGAGCTGTAAGTGCTCACAGGACCTTACTGTCCACAGTAAAGGAAAGCTTTTTGTCTGAAAATTGTGTGAAAAGGGTGGGCATGGTGAAAGTAGATCATTCTAAAATTTTTGGAAACCGATTAGGCTATGTCCACTAACTTGACAAAGTATTTAAGCAGGTTTAAAACGCTTAAGCGTATATGTACCATTTACTTCAGTGAGGAGGAAGTTGAAAATAGACTTTATGCAATTATTCTGTTTAAATATGCGCCTTTTAATTTAGTTTTGACATTAATCCTGAGGCTTTATGTAATTACATTTGCTTTCGATTTCAGCACCAATCCTTGCCATGTGTTTAGAGGCCAAAGTATACTTGTAACCTCTATAGAAATTCTTCATACAATCAGGCCGTAAATTCATTACCAGAGTATTGGAGACTGTGTGAAACCAGCCTGTCAATAGCCAGAGGTTAATATTTAACATGCTCTGTTTATCAAACTCTGCCAGTGGTATCACTTGAATTGAACAGCCTGTATATAGTAATTCTGAACACGCATCTGTGCTAACAAGACAGCCTAGCCTTTAGCTTCATTTGTTCCATTTGACATTTACTAGAGTTTTTATAGCCCATTTCTTACTCAATATTTCTCGTAAAAAAATTGTCTGAAAAAGCAAAACAAACACACACACACACACACACACACACACACACACACACACACATTTCTTCTTTGCACCCTCAGTGGCTTGTGTGGGTAAAGTTTTCCTTGCTTGTTTTTAGCCCTCTGGTGCTGTCAGTACGCTACATGTTTGTGCTCCTGTGTTTTCTTTCTTGAGTGCTCCTAGGAGACCCAAATGAGTGAATCTAGCCCATAACCATGGCCTCTCCACTGGGCTACCAGAGTGCATGGCAAACACAGCCCAAACACAGTTGAGCCTCTTCCCCCTGTTTTGCAATATTAACTGGAATCTTCTCATAACCCCAGGGCTTTCCCCTCTTCTCCCCTGGGTCACGCTGCTCTCTTTGCCTGGTAAAGCAAGTCATTTTCCACTCAATGGGCTGATCCGGGTGCGGTTGATTCATGGATTTTATTTCTCCGAATACATCCCTTTTGACAGGCCAAGCTGTAACTAATGGAGATGCTGCCCTAATTTGATCCGGCTTTTTAATTAACGTCTGCTCCGGCGTGGAAATATAACTCATTCACTGCTCTCCTTCTCCCTGGAGTGTGTGAAATAACCCTGAGATAAATATCCACAAGCCAGGCCCCAGGCGTATTCAGTTTTATGTAAGGAGAGAGAGAGAGAGAGAGAGAGAGAGAGAGAGAGAGAGAGAGAGAGGGTAATAATGCCCTCCCAGCCAAGATATCACTTAATGAATGAAAAGGGTACAAATTCTCTCTTAAACCCTCTCACGATCTATGGCTGCTTAATTGGAACGTATTCGGCTATAGTACTCTGAATCCTCAAAAGAGCTTTATGGCGTGTCTGTTCTGACATGAAATGCAGTCTTATGTTCACTGTATGGGGAAGACATAGATATGTGTTGCATTTCATCTTTTTCTGTTGTTTAAAGTCATTCTATTTATTTTGGGCAATTAAAGTTGCTCTCCACCCAGAAATTTAAGTGTATTGCAGTGTTTACAATAGAGGCTACTTGGTGAGTTGAAATTATTTCCTAAGCCTTGAAAATGACTGACAGTAAAAGTTCTCAGTTCATGAAAAGAAGCTGACAAACAAGGCCCTCAGGAACCCACCATTCTTTGTTTTTTTTTCTCTCTCTTTTTTTTTTTGCTAGGAAACCGTAGCCTTGGTGAAAACAGAATCAAGACAGCTTGTTGTAGTGACTGACAGCTGGCATTGCCGAAATTGGTGGTGGTAGCATAGGGGTAGCATAGCTCCAGTGGATGTAGGAGAGTAGGAAAAGGAAGTAATGAAGTTGCATGAAGATAAAGAGCCAGGCCCTGTGATATTAACCATCTACTTGGGCTGTTGGGAGTTCTTCTTCTTCTTTAATCCATAGTCTTTCATTTGTCTGTGTGATTATTATGATCTTTATTTTTGTTGCCCTGAATAAGATTAGCCGTGCCTTCATGCCTCTTAAGACATTTTATGCAGAGCAAACATCAAGACCTCTTTAGGTCAGGGCTCTGAAGTAGTCCTTACTTTGAAAACCAGAATGCGCTCCAACCTGGTCACAGCACGGATGCCTGTCATCTTAAAACAAATTATGCCCCTGGCAATTGAAAAAAAGAAACTGTAGTTCAGTGATATCAAGTCACTCTTACCACTCTAAAAGCAGTTTGACTGAAAGAAATGAGAACTTCTTTGACCTTCCATAATACATCCAACCGTATGTGAGGTGGTATGAAATTGCAATACCTGGTTTGCACCTGGCTGTCTTTCACTGGTGCTGAATGATGAATTAGATGTCTCTCTCTTCCTCAGTAGACCTCACTCTCTTCTCTCTGTTATCCTCTGTATTGACTTATTGATCTCCATAAGACATGGCAAATGTGTTATTTATAAGTATGGTCTTAAAGCAGTCGTTCTGGAAGAATGCTATGCTGCTGTTCTCACCATAGGTCAGTGGAGTTGGGAGGAGTTCTACACTTGTTGAGTTCATCTTGCATGGTGGTCATTATGTTGTATTTGATGGTGGTGTTACAGGGGCCCGTCATAACAAAGTAAATCTCAACAGGACAAAAAGCAGTATGAGGCAAGCCAGGCATGCTGGCATAAGTGGCTCTCAATGAATGTGGAGGTGCATGCCTTTGGTAAGGTCTGCAGTGTGTTTTGCATTAGTATTGTAATTGCAGAGTATGTAGGCTAATCTATGAGATGGGGATAGTTCTGTTCTGCCTCTTCTCCTCTCTGTGTTCTTGTCTGTCCATCTCCCACATTTTCTCACATCGTTTCCCATGCTCTTTTTTCCTTCGTTGCAACTATTCATCTTTTTCATTCTCTCAGTACTGAAAAATTATATCCATCAGTCACTGTCTTCATATGGAGGTAATTTGAGGTAATCCCTCTGCCATGGCTATATAGCGTTTGCAGTGAAGCGAAACTGAGCATGGATATTTTGCACTCTCATCTCCTGGCCGTAAGATTATATGTTGGGTTGTAGACTGAGGTTTATGTCCCCATTAGAATTTCCCCCTACATGTCTGACCATCCTTTCTGAGGGTATTCGCAATAAGAAGTTGGACTCTGTGGATCAGACATGACTGAAATTGATGCCCACCCCTGCAGTGGCAGTAAACGTAATGTGCCATAATGAAGGGGCTTGGCAGAGGAGAGCACCTCGTATTTGTTATGAAAAGCTTTCTGATCTCCAGAGCCTGTTGCCTTAAGTGCTCTCCTATCCAAATAAATAGTGATTGTTATTACCAAGCAGCACCACAGGATTCTTCTTTTTTTTTTCTTTACAGTTTATTTATGTTTTTGAGACAATTATTTGAAAAATGACTTTAAGCCATGTTGATGGCCTGAAGGTCTATAGAAAATTAGTTGTTCAGTAACGTTTGAAACTAAAATAGGGTTATTTGTTAGCTATTTGTCCTTAACTGCCCATGTCTCATTCAAGGCCCTCTGGCTGATGCACAGCCGTGCACCGAGACCTGTGTGTGTCAGGAAACCAAATGTGTGACTTGTGAAGCAGGCGACAGACGAGAGTAACTGAGAACGAAGTCTTGGTTCTGTGAGCACCTTGTCATCACTGGAGTGGCCCAGGCACCGACACGGTTGACATCAAAGCCAGCGCGGCAGGCGCTCTTAAAGCCAGTTACCTTGCTCTCTTCTCGCTCCCACGCTTGCCGATGATGACACATCCCTGACACACGCTCACCTCATCTCTGTGGGCTGCCCTTATACTAGGAGACTTCTGCCCGAGTCCAGCTGAGGTAAACAAGACTCGTTATGAAATACTGTTACTCCTAACCTCCTGAGTTTGCTTTGGAGCTGTGACCTGCAGGGTTGAAGTGCAGCCAGTCACAGTGGAACTTGTGGTGGCCACTCACCAAGCCTACCAGGAGCAGGAGAAAGAACTTTAATTGTGTGGACAACTCTCTGGCCTCAACTGTAGCCCTCGCTTCCATGACCAGCACAAAAGCCATGATGCAGCTTTCTCTCTCTCTCTCTCTCTCTGTCTCTCATGCTCTTCAGTCAGGATGAGTGGCCCTTTTAAGTGTATCCAGGCTGAGACTGGAGCTGCTGTCAGTGTTTCAGTGCTGGCTGGCTGGCTTGCCCGGTGCTCTGCTGTGTGAGCAGGTTGAGGGGGCCCAGAGGTTCGCACATGCTCCCATCTCTCTCCGCAGCCTGGCAGGACCTCAGGGTGTCCGAGGGAGCTTGAGCCCAGTGATTGATCGCTTCCCCTGCTGTCTCGCTTTCATGATGGGGGAGAGGGGCCTTTAATTTGTAATGGTTTTGGCCAGCCATATTAGCATGGTGGTCATTCATCATCACAGTAATACATCTTTTTTTTTCCCTCCCTCGCCTGAATGGGACCTCCTATTCGTGTGTAGGTGTTTGGAATGATTGGCAGATGAAATGGAGGCAAGCTGGATATAAATCTTTATTTTTTTAAAAAAAGAAAATACAATTTTCAATATGCCCTCATGCCCTGGCCTGATTGAGCTTGCATTCACTCTCCCTTGATTTACTTGAAATTCAGCCGCAAAAAAAAACAAAAACAAAACTACTTAGGTTTGGCACGGTACTTCCTATTATGATTATGTTGCATGGCGTCCAACTTCACTTCTGCACTCATATCATTGCTTAGTTACATTTAGTGTACCTGGCCATGTGTAGTCCCCAGAGGAATTATCCCTCATAAGCATGGCTCTCACTAGGCTCACAAATTGCCGGGAATCATTTTATTTAATGTAATGCTTTGACACATCCAATTACACTGTGCTGTTCTGTTCTACATCCACCGCTGCATCAGGGCCTTGTCAATGTTTATTGCTCCACACATTACTGGTTTTTAGCCTTGCGGCCTTTTTTGCTTATAATACGTTATTTTTCCATGTGAATGGGGAGAAAAGTGTATTGGATGGCCCGGGCCGTGGTATACTGAGGCTGTGCTCTTTTATATCAAATTATAGTGCAATACTATCTCAAGCAGAATGAAATATGTGCCTGTCCAAAAGATGCAGCCAAAATGTTCAGACAGAGCAAGGATATTGTATTTGCTGTCTAGGCACTTTTCAACTTGTGCATATCACTTGGAGTCACAGAATTGAACTTCTAAATGAGACGTTTTTGAACAGCCGTACACTAGTATGATAAATTAGAATCCCTGAATAATGTATTGAGACACCCTGCCTCTTGCCTTTTCATCTTTGAGTGATTATGTGTCCTTTGTGGCATTGTGACTGTATTTGGCAATAGATATCAGTGGGTGTACGAACAGACTCAGAGACTAGGCCTTACTGCACTGAAAAAGTAAAAAATATATATATATCTAAAATTCTCAGAGAACCAAAAGTTTTAACTCAAACTATAAGTTAAGACCGATTTGATTGCTTCTCCCGGCTCCCTTCCTAAGCTTGTTAGATATCCGTTTCCACATCAGGCATAAATGGAATGCTGCTTTTAAAGCTCAGGGGGTAGTGGTTTGTGCAGCATTGAAGATGTAACAGCATAAATGATATTAAAGGGTCAGGGATTGGAAAATGTTAACGCGCTCACTCTCCCAACATTGCCTTCCCAGGCCCTGTCACGCACCACCCCACAACCCCGAGCCATCTGCTAGTATAGCTGTGTATGAGGAGAAGGGCTGTTTTTTTCTCTCTACATGCAGAGGGGATTGGTTACAGGAAGGGTTTACCGACAGAGGAAGTGGGAGAACAATAATGGAACCCAGTTACCAGGGTGAAGGCACACACATAAATGTACACACACACACACACACACACACACACAGAAAGAACAGTAGTGTCAGATTGTCGGTAGCTCAGGAAGGAAAAAACCTGAGCCCATGACTCCAAAATTAGCCTGTCCATTCAAACAAGTGTTTTGATTCATAACAGATGCTTAAGCCCCATCATCCATGGACTTTCTATAATGCTAAATGTTTTGTTCGTGTCTCATGAACTGTGTCTTACTTGGTAATAAGAAGGCACAATTTGCCATGAGTTCTGTCCACCTTGTGAACATAGTGTTAGCACAGTGGGCCATGTCTCTTGCTCAGAAATGTTCCTGTGCTGTGGTGCTGTGGTTTCTCCATACCTCAGCAGTCATTGGATTGGGATGCTGAGTTAGCCCTGGCTGTGAGGTTAAAGTGATTATTCCTAAAGGAAGTAATTATGAGTAATTAGTCAGAATGAGGGATTATTTTAATGCCAGCAGCTATTATGTCTGATCTGGACTAGCTGGCCACCTGCTGTGTCCTCCTATGATACTCCTCTCCAGGCTAAGGATCCGAGGGAGTGGGAGCTCAGTCTAGTGCAGCTGAGGCTCATACTGACAACTTGGAGCGTTCTTAAGGGGTCCGCACACTGGCTCCTACAAAGTGCTCCGCATTCCGCTGCCAATATTCTATTCCGTTGTTTTCAATGCTACCCCGCAGCACTGAACTCCTCCACTGTCGATTGTGGATTACGATTGAAGTTTATTTTGTCGGAGGTGTTCAGAATATCCATTGTTGATTCCATAGGCTACTGTACTATGTTCGTTGCTAGTAGTGCGTTGGTGGTGTGCAGTGGCAATTGGAATTGACGAATTTGAAAGTGCTCCACAATGCTGTCGGAACCGGTGTGCAGAGGGTTAAGGGGTCATGGGTCAGACCAGTGGACTGAAGTGACCAAACCTGTAATCAAGTTCAACAATGTAGGCTAGTGCCTTGACATGTTCCAATGTAATGTAGGATTGTGCTACTGTCTGTATAGCTTAAAAATGTGGGTTGCATGCAGGTTGGGCCAAAATCTCAATAGCCTAATTTATTCAATCTTTTCCTAAAGTGGGGCGTAACAACAACCTGCCACTGATCCAAATAACCAACATAAAACACCTTTAAAAGTAATGCTCAACCAGAGGGATTTATTAACATGTACAGACAAGACACTAAATTAACAGCACAAATACAAAGTCCATGACATGACAAAATCCCAGGCTGAGAGGCAGCAAGACAGCCAGCAGTCCCCACACCAGAAACTTCTCCCATCAGCAGGAACTGGAAGCTTTTAACTGCATCTTGATCGCATGGGCAGGTGTTCATAATTAAGGTAATTGGCATGCAGGGCACCTGAGCCAAGATGGAGAGAGCATGGCAATGGAAAAGGGACAAACAGCACAGGGAATACATAAACACACAACAGCCGTCGCATCAATAAACAAGTAAAACAGGATCTTAACAGGTGATGGACTTATTTCCCTTTCTCTCTCCCCCACTCAAACAAGGTCACAGAGGAAGTGAGGGATTTGTTTTATTGGGCAACATATGGCAAAAACTTTTAATGTGTTTTGTATGTTCTAAAGGCATTTCAGAAGGAGAAATTCTAGCAAGCAGTGGCTTAATGGCTTAACTTACACCGCCTTGTAACTTTCAAATATATTTATGGTCTGGCCTTTGGCCTAATTTGATATTTTTCATAAAGCTGTGTGTGTTTTAGTCATCCATCAGAATAGCTACTGTCCTTCTTCCCTAACTGATATCCGTATGGGGTATAGTCTAAGTTTACACATAAAATGTTGTTGTAGTTTTGTATTTCAAGAATAAAACAATCTTTTTGAACATTTTGCATCCCCATGATTGACGTACAGCATCGCGTCAGAAAAGTTTTCACCGCACACTTAACACATTATGGTATCCTTGTGTTCCATGATCCCTTACTTTGGTTGATCCACTACTGGACAATTGCAGGCCATCTTTTGGTTTCAAACTTTTTTTAGTTTGACTTTGAGTGTAACTGTATAGTAACAGATCTTGGTGTTCATAGCTAAGGACTTTCCCATCGCCTGAGACTCAAGACCTTTAACTTTATAATGAGTGCAGGGTCCATTACTCCTTATCACTTTGCCAGCCCTGTGCTAATGAGGGATTAACAACTTGCACTCTAAAACAATACCTTCATTTTCCCTCTTCCCTCCATGATATGCTGTATGGCTTCACACATTAAACTAATTGGATTCAGAAAGCGAAAAACCTCGACACAGGAAGTGGAAAGTGTGGGGAAGCAGCCCAGCTGGTCCATAGCTCGAGGCACGCGTGTTATTGTAACACAATATTTGACAAGGAGGTGGATGGTGTTCACGGCTCACATGTGCGGTGGAGACTCGGATGTGTGATGGTGACCGTGTTGTTTACTTTTACAGGACTCCCAGGGACGGGCTCAGATAATACCCATGATTATTGGCCTGGTGTTTGTTTTGATTTGAAGATTTTCCTGCTCTTGTGCTACAATACAATTACGGTTTCTTTATTCCTGGTTTAGGCTTTGGATGCCTCAGAGGTCCTGGAGGTTGTTTGTTGTCAAAGACTTAATCCGAGACATCAAACCTGCTCCATCTGTTTTGAACCATCACTGACACAGTTCTGTTGCAAGGCTGTGAGAGACGCTGACAAGTGAGAAATCCCTGAGTGAATTGCTGTCAAGTTTATATAAATCGACTGGCCTGACATTGATCTCTGTTGAATATGACTTTGAACTATCCTTTTTCGGTTATTAAGGTGGTTAATTGCCATGCTGTCAGTTAATTGATTTTTTTAAACTAAATTAGCCTCTATCCTAAATGTTCAGTTATCCAAAATGTTTTGGAATACTCTCCATTTCTGACGTGCCAGTGGTTTATCATCTTGCATTCTTCTCTGATTGTTGCCATCTGTGCCCTAATTGTTATTACATCCAACAAATAAATATGTATTCACTTTGGGCGCTCTCCTTGTTGGATCTGGAAAAGCTGTTTTTATCTGCAGTCAGAATACCTGATCATTTATTTCAATAACAAAAGCTCTGAGCTCTGAGGAGAACAGCACTTCTGTTGTTCTAGTACCCGAGTGTAGGATGTGAGCTCTGCCCCTCATGTTTATGTTTACGTTCACGTTCATGGAGACTAGAGAGAAGTGTTGATGCTGCTGCTCTTCCTCTGCAATATTAATTAAAATCAGATGATTGTCTTAATTCTACTACATTTGATGGTCTGTGTGTGTGTGTGTGTGTGTGTGTGTGTGTGTGTGTGTGTGTGTGTGTGCCTCTTGAGAGCCACTAACTGGTTTGTCGTGTGTTGCCGAGTGTTGTCATCTCGGTTCCCCCTGACTGAGCTTATCTTAGATGGGTGACTCATTGTTTGCCTTCATAATAGATTTACCCGGATAATCACCTTACCATGTGCCCTGCTGTCTGGTCTGAGGGGTGTGAGCAAAAGCAAACACATCACCCAAATTCTGTTAATCTGCGGTGCGCATCATAACGGGTTACCTCAAGCATATGCAGTTGTTGTTGATCTTGCAATATGTGATGGTGGTTTGGTGTTTGATTTCTACATCCCTGCTATCAATTGGCCGTAATGGTTTATTATTTGTAAGAAAAGCTGTGGCCATCCTCAGCATCCAGTATCTTGTAATCACCTGTTGCCTTGCAGTTGGACATCGTCCCACCGCTTCAGACCAGTGTGAACCTGGCATGCCAAGATTGGTTTTAATCCTCCTGCTCCAGTCAGGCCGACATGAGAGGGGGAGGAAGGGTTTGATTAAGCACCGAGCTGGATTTACTTTGCCTCATTTAGGGGGCTCTCCTCTCTGGCACCTAATGCCCAGGAGAGACACATGAAGTCATTCAGAGAATGGGGGTGAAGATTACCGCAAGCTAGCGGGGGAAGCTTCTTAAGCAGTAAAGCGACTGCAGCACCCCTTTATCCTATCCCATTGTCTAGTGTTCAGACAGGGTGCAGTTAAAAGGGGAGGGGAATCCGTGGGGTCTCATTAATAATTGAAGTGGTTTCCTGGTGGAAGTTGGATTCCTGTACAGTATGTTGATGAATTTCTAAATGATAAACTATACTTAGCCCTTTTATCATTGTCTGAGTGTTTTCAAACACTCTGGTATTAATGCATTATTAATGTGTTGGAGCTTTTCTCCCGTCGTCACAAACTCATTGTACAGAGCAGGGCTGTTTAATGCCTGAGGTTCTTGGCTCTGGGTGGCCATGTGGATGTAGTGGCTCTCTTCTCTGTGGAATACAGTGCAGTTAATACTGTGGCAGTCAAGTCCTGCTGAATATGATTAGCTGATGAAAGCCATAAGGCCACTGATGCTGATATGCCAGCGTATTGTTTGTTTAATTACCTGAACTGATGTTGGCCCTCTGCTCATTTCAAACAGTGCTGAGCTAATGTTGGCAAAGTCAAAAGCCAGGCTGCTGTGTTTCTGAACTCTCCAAAAGGTGTATCGTTATTTCAGCAAGTGGCCATGGTTAATCAGTTTTATGGATATGTATGCTCTTTTACAAGTCAGTTTAGTGAAGCAGTTATTCAAATGAAGAGCAAGAGGTCTCTCCAAAGGCCCAGGAGTTCTCTTCCCAGGAAGCATACTTTTCCATCCACACTCCTTGTGTCCACTTTTGCCAACATTATGTTGTAGTTGATTGGGTTAGAAGTTCACTGTTGTACGTGTCTGATATTTTGATGAGGCAGACTCACAATGTCCCATTCTCTTGGAAAATTGAACAGCATGTTTAGCAAGCTTATTTTTTTGGAATAATAATGAGCTTAGTTTGTTTTTCAACTATTGAAATAAATTAATTACACTATGTTGAAGCCTTTAACTTGTTACGGTTGGAAAAATGGTTTGAGGATTTTTTGTCACATCAGAAAGGTTTGATTTATCCCAGCTGAAGGAAACACATAATACTGGTTGACTGAATCCAAGGCCTGCTGAGCACTACGGAGTGACATACTCTCTGTGGGATAGATGGGGGTTGGGATATTATTATTGCACTTTGGACCTTAGAAGTGACTTATTGCTATCAGATAATTTTATACCTTAAAGCCTCTGAATAGGCTACATGACTAATGGGCTTGTTAATTGAAGAATGTCTCCAACCGTAGATAAAAATAGGTCACACTGACCGAGCAGGATAAAAGTGATGTGATGTATTACATACACTGAACACATTGCATTCTTTACTCAAAAAAGTCAATATCATAAATACAGTTATCATATGCTACGATTTTATTGTGAAAAGTATTGGTTTGTAAGGGGAATAGAACATTCATACGATGGAATTGGAAGTCCCATAAAATTACATTGAGAGTTTATTTCATTCTTTTCTTTTCGGCCCAACTATCCACAGGAGAGTGATGGTATGAGCGTAGTGCCCTTCTGTAATTCATATTACACAGTGGATGAATCTACAGACTTGAATTTCTTGAAGTTGGCCCTTTAGCCTTTCATAAATTAGCTTAAAAATATGCAAATGGGCTGGATGGAGCCCAAGCTACTGATGCCTTAGGTTTGTGCACCAAAGGCCCAATTAAGAAGCCGTGCAGAGCTGATCTGATCTGAAAGGATTAAACAGAGAAAATAATTTCAGTGTGATTCTCCCATAGTAAGTGCCAAAGGCCAAATAGACACACACACACACACACACACACACACTCTCATTAGAATATTAGAACACATATATCTAAGACCTTACTCACACACAAACACGCACACACCTCAAACACATATAGACTTATATCTCAGGCACCTATGTCTGCCTGATAAGAGGCTTTTCTTTTCCAGGGTTGCATATGCAAATACGTATGTATCCGGGCGTAATGACACGGATAAGAAAGAGAAGGTAGAAACCAACCAGCACACATGCACTGTAGGGGGGATGTGATACAGTAGTGGGTGGAGACGGCTGAAACACAGCCTTTCCCTTCCGCTGGGGTCCCCAGAGGAGCCAGCCAGCGTGAGCACTGGATGTCCCGGCCGTTTGATATGGGAATCTGACGGGATGTCAGATGTGTCGGTGGTATTCCTGCACGCTTCTGGAAAACAGTGGAAATTCTGAGCGCGCTCCTGCTTTGATGCAACACACACACAGCAAGTATGCTTTGAAAGGCTATCTAATTACAAAGGTCTCTTTCAAAGACAAGTTCATCACTGGCTGCACTATCTGTCAATCCAGCAGCCCTGGGTCCACTAGGGAACAGGGGTGGGTGAAAAAAAAAAAAAAACACACACGTGTGCATCTCAGTTTGTGTGTGTGTGTGTGTGTGTGTGTGTGTGTGTGCGCGTGCGCACAAGTGTCTGGGTATAGCATTATATGGCTGTTTGGAGTGCCTTTTGTCTGCTGTAGACTTTGAAAGGGGCTCTGGGTTTCCAAGCCATTCTTGCCAAAGCTCGGCAGCCTTTAAATCACCAGAGTACTGACTCAGGGGGCTTAAAGCCCTGTGAAGGCACCAGGCAACCAAGCCGGGTCTTGACAAGGACTCCAACCCAAAATAAATGGGTGTGCTTGTGAGTACTGTGCTGCAGCTCCAACAAAGCTGTTAAGAGTTTTCTCAAAGAATGTCAGACCATTTACCACTCTGTGAGTTAAAAGCTAGACAGGCCCTGAATTAGTTTGAGCCGGTGTGCTCAGTGGCATAGCTGTCCTCAATAGTACTTTAATCTATACCACATTTCAAATTCTCATCTCCATCCCTGTGGGACACCTGATTTCAGATTTCAATTTTTTCCTTAGCATGTTGCGCTTCTCCTTGTGACATGTTCATCTTTTGAAGTTCATTCACCACAGTTCTACACCAGGGTGGTTTGATGTGTCCATGTACTCTTTTGCCATTTTTTCTTGACTGCTGAGAAGCATTTAATGAAACTGATCACCACATGATCTCCTCCCTTTATTAACACAGCAAAACCCAGCACTTCCTAATATGTTAACCTGTTGTCACGTTTCACATTGTTTTTTTTTTTTTTTTTTTTTTACATTTGCCGCTGCTTTCATTGTAAGTTCCCAAACTCTACTGAATTACTAGCTTGAACAACTGAAAAATTCAAAGCCAAAGAGATATATTGTCTGCATACATAATTATTTTTCATATATTTTTTTCCAATACCTCACAAACCTCAGAAAAGGGCAAAAGTTCTAAATACCTAAATATACCTTTAACTGATTTGAAAACATGGATTCTGAAGTGATGATCTGCATCAAAGCAATGAAAAAAAAAACTGTAAAGCGACTCAGTCTTGTTCCATCCTTAGCATATGTCCAAGCCATCTTAAGCCAAAAAGTCTGTCAAATTCTATTCAGGCATCTGTTATGGAAGACTTTGAGCGTCCTCATGTCTCTTAGCACAGTCCCTGCTTATCCTAAACTCTAGTAAGTGGCCCTCTGATTGCCTTCCATTTAAGCAAGGTAATCCAGACGAGTCATTTTAAATCTCTGCTAAAATGATGTTTAATATCCGTATGGAGAAGAAGGACTGTTCCACAATTCACCACCAGACATGAGTTAGTAGCGCAAATTGAAGCACTGCACTTCCATTTGTCAACTGCTTATGAGGGCTAGTGGGAAAACAACTGTTCCTCTTTTAGTGTAGCAACGAGTGGAGTTTGTTATAAGCCCCAGTGATCAAACAACAAGCAGGCGACTGTCCTTGTTCTCTTTTGTGCACCCCGGCTTTGTTTTGTTTGCTTTTTCAGTTCTGAGATCATTTGCTTTTTGTTCTGTTTTCGCTGTTGATTTATTGGAAGACAGAAGTGTTTGAACCGAGCAGATGAGATCAAAGTCGTCTCCCACACTGAGTTCTGGAAGCCCTCTCTTTAGCTGGGGAGTCTAAATAAGTATTGTGTGTGACTAGTTTGAGACATGATTCCCCCTCAGCCCCCTCTTTGATTTCTTGAGTGTTCTTGGAGCTGGGAGTTTACAGAGTCCTGTGGAGGAGTGGGAGGAGAGGAAGGAGAGGAAGAAGGAAGACAGGAAGTGAATTAGGCCTACCGCAGGCACTTTCGGAAACAGATGATGGGCAGGTGCTTTGCGTATTTTGAACGTCAGAAAGTTTAAACCTCTGGTACATTTCCACACAGCTTATGAAGCCAGCTTATGAAGCCAGCTTATCGGGTTAGTCTTCATTGAGAAGTCTAAAATAATGCCACAGTATTTAATTTAGTCCAGTTTAAGCGGAATACATTTTAAATGGAAATATTTTAAGATGACTAATTTATAAGTGAATGTGCTAAGCCTTGTCTTTAGATGGACAGAATATTAGCAGTATTAAACATAGATAAAGGAATAATCCTCTTTATTTTCAGTATGGGTTTTAGCAGTCGTGCAATTGTTAGTATTAATTATAGCTTTCATAATCTTTGCGTTTTTTCAGCTTAATCTGTGATGGCAATAGAACAGCTGCAGTGGTTCTTTGTTGCTATAATTGATCAGAATGGACTCGGCCTGATAAGCCTCCATCGCTTTTGTGAGGGTCTGCTGCCATGGTTCCCTTCCTTCAGAGCGCTCAACAGCCTGAGACTGAGGTTCAGTTACTGAAGTGCCTTCTTGACATATCTGTCTCCAACTTGAGATGTGAGTTTGTTCAAAAAACACTGAGGCATGAAGGATGTAATGCTGAAGCATGTCTATCCCCTTTGCCTGTCAATTAAAGCACACACATTAGCTTCTCAGTGTCAAGCTAAATGATGTCCCACTTGCATACTAATGGGAAGTTTTCAAGTAAATAGAATATAACAAAGACGCACCTCAGTGACTGTGTGCAAATAGCCTCAGGAAGGTTTCGTGATCATGAGTTCACTGCATTGCTTACTTTCATGAGGGACCTGATGGTGCATATTGTCTGGAGTCATGTTTTTGCATCACATTGGTTTGAGAAAGTAAATAAGACGGTCATGTGGAAGAAAGAGAAGAAAGGAGAGATGTGAGTGTAATAATGGTAATGCTATTCTCTTTGGCATCATGCAAAATGGATTATAGCTGATGGTAAACAGTCCTCTGCGGTTGTATTCTCACCTGTGCTTCCTAGAGGTGACCAAAGGCCAGGGAATATGCTGCTGACAAATCGGTTAAGAGTTTTGTGACTATCCAACATCATTGCAGATAAATGGTCTGTTTTTCTCCCTCTGTTCGGTTTTTATATTTTTGCTTGTGGTGTTGGACCCCCCAACCCCCTTTCTTCAACCCTCTGCTTGCTTCTCAGATTACATTATTCATCTCTGGGCCATCACTGCTTTATGTGATCCTCACAGAAGCACCATGCAGCTTTTATTTACCAATCTTGCTAGGCAGTGACCCAAAGTGAGAGCGGGAAAATCTTAATACTGTTGTTGTTGTTGTTTGTTGTTGATGCTTTTTATTATTATTGTTCTTTTGATTAAACTATTCATGTCCTAAAGGTCGCACGTAGCTTGGACAGGGTGTTGAGATGGGCAGAAATACAATATGGATTTGGAACTATGATTACTTGTAAAAAAATAATTTCACTTAATTGAAACAAATTGAAAGCAAAGGGCTGCATATTGCTTTGGGTACATACAGTAATTTTCCTCCACTGATATACCTTGTTAATTTAATGTCAATGTCAAGTACTAATATCAGGAATAGAAGATTGCACTATTGCCTCATGACCTTTTTAAATATGTAATTGCTTTCCCTAACCTTTAAATAGTGGAAAATCAATCAGTTGTCACAGCTAAAACATTTTAAATTTATTCTATTGCAATCATTTCTTTGAGTGATTTGGCTTCTCGCTGACAAAATAGTGAGAAGCAAGCGAGCACAGGCTGCTTTGGCAGCCAGCCTCGCTCGGTATGTGGTTAACATGATGTAGAGCAGTCTGCGCCGCCGCTCTCCAACTGTGCAGATTTGGCCGCAGAGCAGAGAATCCACCCTGGAGGCATTTTGGTTTCATGCTCAGAGGCTTTCCCCTCCTAAAGCCAGAGCGAGGGATGAGGAGGGCTCTCTTTAATCAGTTGCATGGGGATCCATGGCCCCGCGCCCCGCGGACTCGCTCGGAGGAGATTTACCGTTCGCTCGTCTGCAGCCCCAGTTGTCGGTGCAACGGGCCAGGCACCAAGCCTGTGGAATGTTCTGTCTCTTTCCATGCACAGCCACCACCTCCACTGCCGCCGCCACCACCACAAACCCACTGAAGGCTCTTCAGACAGATAAGCTCAGGGAGGGGAAGCCAAGCCACAGCTACCAGGCCTTCCTCAATAACATTAGTTGCCCTGTGACGCTACTGTGATGATAAAAGGGCTCTGGGCTTGCCACCGGGCTCAGGATCCCCCACGGGAGAAATGGGCTGGGTGTTCCGCCATGTTTATCCTGTGGCTTACATCCTCCAAGCCCTCCCTCTTCCTCCAGAACCATTGTCAGGATGATAACGTCACGCAGCCGGCCGACCAGTTTGGCCAGCCAAGATAATAAAAAAGCCATTTCCATGATTCCACTCGGGGACAGGAATGCTACAGTCATCATTTTGGTTCTCATGTTCACCACCCTCGGTACTCTTAGTGGTCCTTTTTCATTAGAGTGGGGAAATGTGCATATCGCTGGCTTCCAGCTGGCTTGGGGAGATGGCCAGTGCCTGGCCTTCTTTCATCCTTGCATTACACACTCCGTCTTACTAATGACTACCTCAACATACAGTCTCTGTGGCACATGATTCAGGAGACACTCAGCCCCCCCCCCCCCTCCTTCCCCACCTCACCTCTACTCCAGAACTCTTCTGCTCAGACTTAAGGGATTGGCCAGTATGTGTAGGCTATCAGTGACTTGACTTTGCCTTGCTTTCTGGGACTCAGGGAAGAGATTAGACAATGTAGTGTTTGTGTAAACTCAGCCAGCAGTATCCGTCCTTGCCAGCAGACGTTACAATTTGTAGTGAGGGTGACTTTGATCACTTCTGCAGCTTCATCCCACTGGCAGCTTGTACTCTCTGACATTTTAATCCCGCTGATCTGATTGGTGGTTTTGTTTGCCGCCAATTACCTGGACGAGAAATGGATGGACAATTAAGAGTTCCCCTGATCAAGGTGAAACGATAAATCTGAGCAAATTGTTGCTATGAGAAAGGGACAAGTCAAAATTCATTTGGTGTTTTTCCACTGAGAGAAGGCAATCTCCGAGCCATTTTGGTGACAAACCAGCACTGCTCGATTTTAATCAACAAACATAACCAAAGAAACCTTGCAAGCCCCATCTCCCAAATATCATTTCAACTGCCCTAGAGAGTACAAATGAGAAATGGAGGCTGTTTGCCATTTGTGGTGGTTTGGAATGAGGACTCTTTTTAGATGACAGAGCCATCAATAAGCAGGAAAGAAGGTATTGAGTAGCCCTCTCGCATTTGTGTAGAGGGCTAAATATGTTTTGTTTCACCTTGGGAAGCACTTTATGCAGGTTTCTTAGTGCTTTACCCTGTGTTGTGTGATTTCTATGTAGGTATTGAGATGGATGCTCTACCATTATGCATACATTTCATTTCACTGATGAATAGCTGTAGCTATAATAGCTGAATAGCAAAGAGTATGACAAAAGAAATTAGTACCAAGAACTACCGCTTACATTCTGGACCAGGTTCTTTTTAACTATGTGCAAGAGCTCAGTGGTAATGAGCTTTAAATACATCTCATACAAGTTGCAACAGCTCAAGGATTTTAGAAGTAAGTGAAACCACTTTTGTCTGTGTTTTGACCATTTTACCCTGCAACCCTTTGAATAGTAAAGGGCTGTTGAGGCAAGCTAAGAAGCCTGAAATGAAATGCGCAGGTGACAGATAATTATCGGCTCCAGCAGCATGAATGCATTGGTAAGGATATGCATAATGGATTTGCAGATGGAATACAATCTCTGATCATGTGTCCATTAATCGTGTAATGAAGGTAACAAACAAATGGAAAGAATAAGAAGTTAGCTGAATTGAAATACTTACATAAACAAAAGTGCTATGGATGTATTTTCTCAGTGAAATGTAATTTAAAAGAAACGGCTTTCTAATTATTACTAATACTCCCTTTTCTATTTTCTGCCATGACAAACTGAATGTAATGAAAAAAATGTTATACTATTTGTATTGTGAAAGGTTATCTGTTGAAAGGTTACCTTTATTGATGATGGCAAAAGCACAGTTTTTTTAGGTTGCATTTTAATAACAGAATAAAGGATGAAAAGGCAGCAATGCAAGGACAGAGAGGAAGAAATTGGAATGCTTCCTTTGATCTCGGCAAGGAAGCAGTTTTCAGATGCTGTAAACCTGGCCTGAAATGGGCTTTCTCTCATAAATGGATGGATTGGGAGGGGAAGTCGTCATTTAGTAGTGGGATGAATTGAAACTTAGACGTTGATACTTTCATCATCCTTCATGAAATTGAAATGACTGAGTGTGAGCTATTGCCACCGTTAATGGATGTGCAATTCTGCCATCTGAGCCAGAAAATGGGCATACCTCAGGAAGAAACAATGGCTGCCAAAAAAAGGCCACTTTGCTAATCTGCAGATATGGGATGATGGTGAAGTTATTTTGTGAAAAATCGCCACCAAGCCGGACCCAAAACCATCACGGAAATTACCTGCATCACCAGGATAACTTTCATTTCTTTCATCAACAGCAAGTTGTGGTAGTAAACAGCCAGATGCAGGGTTCAAAGAAGGCAGTCGTGTATTAGGAAGAATAAGAACACCTTTAAGTTAATGGTGAACCAGGTCTTGAAAAGAATGTGTGCCACCCACCACAGTGCTATGTAGCACAATTCATGTGTGAGCCATCAATGGCATTGTAAAAATAGCTTTATTGCCCTATTAAAAGTAAGTGTTTTAGTGTTGCCAAAACCTGGGAACTCAAGGACAACTTTTATGTGTGGAGAAAACAGAGTTAAGAAATGTTCATCTGGAGATCAGAGCACTGCAGTCTGAGATAGTATCACATCTGTTGCACCTTGAAAAACAAGGCTGTTATTCATGACCAATCTCTATAGGATTCCTGTGAACAGAGCTTAGATTAGAGGTGCACAAAACTACTTCTAAGTGCAGAAAGATGGTTGAACATGTGTTTAGTATACTCCGGTTGTTTTAGATACTCTAATCAAAGCTGGGAAATGTGTAAGTGGTAATGTCCAAAACGTCTGTAGGACTACAGTAGCTGTCATAGTAGAAAATACTCTAATGATTACGTAACGGCTAGTAAAAAAAAACAATCAGAAAGTGATGCTCTAACCTCTACCACTTTGTTCTGTCAATTTGAGTGGTTGACGCCTGGCAGCCTTAGAAAATGTCAAAAACTTGAGCAACACCAACAGACATGTAGAAAAGTGAATGAAGAGCTTCTGCTGCCCCACCCATTCCATTTATGCTCCAGGGTTTTTTTGAAAAGAAAGTGAGCATGGAAGAAAGGAAAAATAAAAGGATTTTTAACCCTCCTCTAGCTACAACCCACTTGTTCCTGACTCACAGGCTTTCATGTGTGATGCTCAGTCAGGGTGTCAAATAATAGGCTCATCTTTTTTTTTTTTTTTTTTTAAGATTATATTGCCAAAGGGCTTTTTTGTCTCTAATTGGATTTTAGATGAGAAAACCCAAGAAAGAATTGCTGCTTTTTAAGATTCCATTGAAGATTTATGGTTATGAATTTTAGAACAAAACAGTTTGAGTCTTTTAAGATGTAAAGGTTTTTAAGTTTGAACAAGGTTAAACTCTGAGAAGGCTGATAATTGTGTTATCCATAAAATAACAACATTGAGTTCATTTTTTTATTAAGATATGATGGAGGCAATGCTGTACATGTTGTAAGTATGATGTTTTAGCATTTTTAACAGGAAATAATATTAACACAATATGGAAAAGGGACATATCACTATGGAAACACCTTTCATTTTACTGTTTTTTTAGTATCCATGGATACAGCACTGTGTTGGATGGCAGGTTGCCGTTCTTTGAGTCATGTGGTTCACCAACCAGTCTCTCAAAAGTGATAATTACAACCATATCCTTTTCTCTTCCCCCATGAATATGGTTATGAAGTTTATTTCAAGCGTTCCCCCTGATCAGGTCAAGTCTCATAAAGACCAAGTCAATTTGAGTCTATTGCGAGTGTTAGTCAAGCAATTCTCAAGTCCTCAAATTTGTGGCTCGAGTCAAACCATGGGCCTTGAGTAACCCCCCCCCCCTTTTTGCTTCTCCCACAGAACTCCCAGCATTGTGGTCAAATTAATCAGAAGTCGGGCTATTCATTAAAGCATTTCAAGGCTTTCGGTAAACAACCCATGTTCCAATATAGGACTGTCAATCTAGGACGTGCTCAGCCAGTTTTGTGTCTTTGTTCTATTTCCTGGCTCCTTTCATACACAAATGGGGAACAGTCCATCATATTTTGTGACAACTTATGGTAGCTAGACTAATGGAAGTGCCCATAAAGCCATTTACCTGACAGACTGACGAGATTCCTTGAGAGATGTTTGAACAAATGTGTTCCCTCTGCAGTAAAGTCTTTCCAGGTGCTGTCAGCAGCCTAAAGTAAAACCGTACAGTCCCAGAGCGCATGGCTCCGTCTGAATGCTGACACACACATTCTTAGTTCACAGCCGAGATGAATTTTTACTTTCGTTTGTTGTTTTGTCCCTCTAGGCCTACTTTTAATTGGCAAATGTGTATAATTGCCCTCAAGCATACCACAGCTTATGTTTCAAACATGCTTATGTTTCAATTTTCTGCAACCTGTTCAGGTTCAGAATGACTGATGTTTGTATGTTGTATTGTATGTATGTTTAACTTGCTTCCAAGGTGGTATTTACACTGACCTACTAGTGGTAATGTTTATATTGGTTGCCACCAGCTCGGTTTGAAGCTTCATCGTTGAGGCCTTGAGAAATGTTGTGTAGTGGTTCTGTCTCTCTATTTGATCACCAACAACTGAAGACTGATGGCAGTAGTAAACAGCAGACTCTATTTTTCCTCAGTCTGGTGTGTAGATGCGTGTGTTTTTATTAAATGCTGCACACATTGACCAAACCACCCCTCCTCTCATTTTTCATTCTCCCACTCCCTCGCTCTCGAAATCACTTCTGTATTGGAGTGATTGATCTCCTCACCTTAAGGCATTGATTCAATGCTCTAGATGTGTAAACTGGAATTGAATTCAATATAGTGCCCATTATGATAATATGACTTGTGTGCTATGCAATTTGGTGATGGAATCTTATGTTGAAGTCCCTTCGGAATGAAAGGTTTGAATATGTGAAATCATTTTAAAGTGTTCATCTTTAAAATAAGGCCTGGGACTTTGATATTATATGTACTAAAGCCATGAGAGAAGTAAGAAAATGTAAAAATTAAAGAGGGTAGACCAATTCTGTTGCCATCAAAAAATGAAATGGCTCACTGTTTTTTTTTTTTGTTTGTTTTGTTTTGTTTTTTTTTTTTGTTTCCAGCAATTTCATGTGTTGAACATGGAATTAAAAAAAGGCACAATTTGAAATGATAATTGTGCATTCTAAGATGATCACCCTCTGTGATTGAATGTACTGTAGTTTAAAAATTATCACATTGAGATCAACTAATTCATTAAATTAGGTGACCCATTACGTAAGCGGTCATGTCGAATAAAAAGAAAAAATCTTTCATGGTAATGATAGCAGAGTGTTCTCTATTAAAGACCAAGAGAGGGCTATATGTTTTTATTGTGGAAGTATTAACATCTTTATTGGTCAGAAGAATCATCAGACCTAGTGGGAAAAAAATTAGAGCACATCTTTCTCTCTTTCTCTCTCCATCGGTCTTGCTCTCTCTCATACTCTCTTGCACTCTCTCTCTCTCTCTCTCTCTCTCTCTCTCTCTCTCTCTCTCTCCACCCCCTTTCTTGTCAAATCCCCTTGGGTTTCTTGAAAGGGGGTGTATTCTGGCTGTTTTTCCTCTGTGTGTGTTTGTTTATTTATCTGCTTCTAATTGGATTGGGATTGTATGTTTAGATCTTGGCTTGATCTGTGCAGAGTACAGTAGGAACAGCCAAGATGCGGATGATGCCTATGCCAGTAGCAGAGCATTGTATGAGACTGATCCTTGACACGCTGTACACAAACAGGCTAACTGATATTCACTGTTCACTCTGTCAGAATTAAGTCGAATGGGAAAAAATGATTGCCTGAGGTGATGCATTGTCCCAGCAAAAGACCCCATTTTGAATCATACTAGGAAGTGCTGTACATAAGCATACATGATGATAATGTCTTGCATAGCCTATTTGCTTTAATATACCCAAATGTTGTGTTAGTAGAGACTTGCTTAAGATCTTGAATTGATACACCCGTAATTGGCATGACCGCTTACTGGCACGCGTGTAGTAAGCCATAGAACCCTGAGGACGTCAGTACTTAATTCCCTCTGGCTATAAAAAACACACACCTCATATGACACTGCTGTCTAAAACTTTTTTGCCCGCTGTAGAAGGATTTAAAAGCACTTGCTGCACGTCCCTTAAAGCCATGTTCAGCAGTGCTCCTGATTTAACATGTGTAGTCACGCAACGCTTCAGCAAGTGTGCTGTGATCGAGGGCAAGAGAATGTCTGCTCTGCCAAATATGTCATTACTGTTATGTTGCTTGTAGCCTCTAAAATATGAAGAACCACAAAATGATCATGGCTCTCGACTCCTACTTGAAGGTGAAAAATGTTGCTCGATACAAAATGTAACTGTTTGGTTTAGATGTGGATATGCACAAATTACATGTGTTATTTGCATTAAAAATTATTTAAATTTGTCTCGATACAAACAATGAAAGATATGAACTTCAATATCATCACCCTTATACTGTATATATTTTTTTCTTTTTTGCAATTCCTGCAATTCTTTTTTTTTAACAGGGTGGTGATATGTAGCCAAGCAAACTCTGCCTACTGGCTCCGCTCATTTCATTTCATTTCTTCCGGGATAGTATTATGCAGTTTTGTTTCCTCCGACACTAGTCTGTGTGGGCCATATTCAACGAACAGATTGAGAAATGGAAGTCACGGTATGGCGCCCGAACATCACCAACCTCAAGTCAAGATAACAGCACATTTTTTATATACGCTTTATACGAACTGTAGCGAAATGTTTCAAAACATTGCATAGCACATAGCACCCTCTAGAGAGGAAAACGCTTTGCACGAAGTGAAACGATGTGAAAGCGGATGATCATATCAGGCTAGATGATATGTGAATACCTCGTAACAATTATACTACAGTGTTATGGATATTCTGCTGAAAGCTATGTGTCTCTCCTGTAAGATCTGGAATAGAACGACTTTTTTATGGTGGATGAGGCAAAGACTGGCAGCTCATAGTGTGCTGTGAAGGGGCACAGGGGACTGTTATGTGACCTGTGGTCATTTTACAGTTTTCTAAAATGTATTAATAGTATGAATGTTGAATGAAGAGTACTAAAGGAAGGATTGTTACATATGGAGTGCAGCTGCATCAGAACAACCAGCACATGCACAGTGTTGCTTGGTTTCACCCTGGACCTCATCTTCTCCATCTCCAGATGGGATTGACCATATAAAGCAGTAGGGGTCCCAAGCAATGCCATTATGGCGGAGAGAACCAGGAAGTCGGCCGTTAATGTGAGCTCTTTAAAGGATAATGAAGGAACAGTGGTAAACAAATGGCATCAATAGTTCCAGAGGTGTCCCAAAGTTAGCTCCCATTTAGTGATAAAGCCTCAGTAAATTCTGTTTTTTTTTTTTTTTTTTAACCTCACTCTTTCACAGTGTCGTCGCCAGGACTTTACATTTGTACAATAGCTGATTCATAAATAGCTGATTCATAAATTAACTTCAAAGTCATTGTTTGCCCACCACTAAGTCGGAGAAGGAAGTGTGTTTTGAATTATCCTTGTGAAAGTGCTCACACATTCTTGCCAGTGTTCAAAGATCTGTTAGCAGCAATAGGATTCCAGCACCCTAATGCTGTTTGTTAAAACACCATACTCCATGATGCCTAACATGTATATGATCTTGCACCTTTGCTGTCATTATACAGCGTGCACTAGGTATGTAGGGGTACCAGAATGATTAGGCTACATTGGCATTGCTATGTAGAGCAGACAGTCCCCAAAGTGCATAAACACTGTGTACTGTATGTGTGGCTGCTGATTTAAGTAAACCTTGGATTCTCTGACTGAAATTAGGACATAAAACAGTATTTCACAATTTGGATTCAAGGTGTATTTTAGTGAACTTGAATCTCTCATTGTTGACCCAGCATTTAATATAGTTAGTCTGCTGCAACCTTTATATGATGACATTTGTGCCACTTGTAATCCATGGGAAATTTGTTTGTTTGTTTGTTTGTTTGTGTATGCCAGGTGAAGTGGTGTTGTTCAAACAATCCTTTCTCTCTTTAATTACATTTAATTAAAACTGCCCCTCTTAAGTCTGCAGAGTTAATTGAGTTTTTAGTGACCTTATGGCTGCCAACTGACGTGTATCTCTTTCATTTGTTCTCTTCACAGTATGAATTCAAGGTGAAAAATATCAAGAAAAAGAAGGTCAATCTCATGGTATCTGTGGATGGGGTAAAGGTGTGCCTGCGGAAAAAGAAAAAGGTAAGGGTAAGTTATCGCTGTACCTTACTATAAGATGTCCGCCTACTGTTTTGAAATTGACTACAATCAGATAGATAGCCTCTGGTAAAATGTCACTGAGCATTCTTTATTTTTCTCTGGGAAAATGGCTGGCCTAATTGGAGGAGATTGTTGTCTGTTTGTCACAAGTGGAGGGCAATCAATATAGCTTGATGAAACAGGGTGGGGGAGCCAATGTATTCAATCTATGCAGAATCCTGACATGAGATCCTTCAATTTGCTGTGACTACCAGCATGACTTCAAGGAGCCTGCTTTTGATGGAGTATCAGGGGCTTGTCATCAGTCGTGTCTTTCCGCAGAGACTAATTCGGTTTGACCATGTCTTTCAAGCTTGATTCAATTAGGGTTAGTCCACTTGAGGGTGCCTAATCGAGAGCTCCATCCCTTCACCTCTTGTCAGGAAGTCCAGTGGCTCCAGGGAACCTGTTTTCATGTGGGCAGACATCAAGGACTAATGGACTCCCTCATCCCACTCTTTTTGTTTTCCTCAGAGAAAGGTTTTCATCAGTGCACGGCAACTGCCACAAGGCTTTCATCTAATATGGCCAATCAGTCAGTGGCATTTGTGTGCCCCAGCCCCACCCCAACCCAGCTCCTCATACGGTCACAATAAATCACTTCACCCAGCCCTAGGACTATCACCTCATGTTGTGGGGTCCTGTAGTCAGCATGATGCAATATGCCAGGCCAAGAAATGTGAAAGCATACAAGTGTTACAAGGCAATAAATAGGGTCACTGACACAATACAGATTCCAGATGGTGTTCCGGATCACCACCAAAATTCATCTACTTCTTGTCCTAATGCCCACGTTGTCTGAAAATTTCATCCAAAAATCATCCAAATCCATGCAGAATTTTTTTTCCGCCAACACTGTTGAAAACATAACCTCCTTGGTGGAGGAGATCAGATGGAATTACACAAGTGAGTGAGTGAGTGAGTTTATGTATCACATTGGAAAGGTTTCCTTTGCATGTAAACCAATCCGGACTTGGCGTCTAAATCTAGACTCTCATTCCCTATTCACTATTCACCAGGAGCACACACATTATACCTAGCTGTGCAGGGCTAGACCACATAAGATGACCTCCGTTACAGTGTTGCCAGCTAGCCTAGCTGTGTGTGTGGCTAGCATGCTTTACAGCATTCCTTAGTCAGAGTTGTATGATTGCTGGTTTGCACCTGGGTCAGTACACCGAATGACCTTGGTTACACATACACTTCCGGACCATTGGACTGCCCTTGATCCTGCACACCCAGAACAGTTAGAGATCAGGTGCCTTGCTCAGTGGCACCTAATCCATGCATGTGGATGCGGAAGAGTGCTGTTTAACCACTGCCACGTATCCTGCTCCACAGGGATGGCGTGTTTATTGTGATTATTGGCCTGAATTGAGAATGGAGTAACGGGAAATATCCTTTGAATGACAACGATGAGTCATAGCTAACTGGCATTTTCCATCCACTCCACAGCACATCAGTATGACTTAGCTTTGATAAGCAGTGAGGCAATGTAGTGTGGTCTCTGAGTCAGTCATTGTACCTCCAGTACAGTAAGATTAGTATGGGGCAAAGGTATACTCCACTGAAGCTGTGGCTTACACAGGTGTGTGTTTTGTTTTGTGTGTGTGTGTGTGTGTGTGTGGCTTGCATGGACATGCATGACCACCTCACAAACCCTTGCACCACATGTTAGCTCCATTTGGTTTATTAGTCATCTTTTAGAGGAAGTGTTCTATTTTGTTGCAATGACTTGACAGTAGTTGTTGACATACATTAATAGTTTTATGACCTAGTACTACCAGACATTTGATAAACAATGTATGTCAGTACTACTACTACTACTACTACTACTACTATCAAACTACTGCTGCTAAGAATTACTGCTAACATTAATAATAATTTGGCAGCTTGTACAAGGATGTTGCTTAAAGCTAACAGTATTTGTTATTTATATGTAATATTTGGTATACATTTGTATTCTTGCAGAAAAAAGAATGGACATGGGATGAAAGCAAGATGATGGTAATGCAAGACCCCATTTACAGGTAAGAATCTAAAAAGTGACCTAATCATACTGTATTTGTGCAAGTATCGAAGGGACTATAATGCATACATTTTCATAGATCTCTCTTGGTAACACCAGTTCATTTTTGAGTAGGAAAACAGTGCCATTATGAGCATTAATTCTTGGTAGTGAGCTCTGTATTGTTTTGTCTCTGTCCATGTTGTTTTCCATTCAAGGGAACTTTAAAACAAGACTTGCAATTTTAGCTTGTTGTTGAATACTGTGCTAACAGAATTTAGTGTGGAATTAAAACTTAATGGTAGCTTATGGCTAAATCCAAAAAGGGTTTGTTCTAAGTGAACCGTAAATGGCAGGCACCTCCCAGAATTTTGGCCTTTGCTATGCCACCTCTTTAATTTCACAAACGATTGAGTCTGTTTAATTTCCTCTGTTTGGCCTTAAAGCTATCAATATACAGACCAGGTTGTTTTCAATGAAGCAATAAACCCAAACCACTGAGCAGAAGAATTTAATGAATGCACCCATACTAAATAAAGCCTCATTTATTTCTAACATATAACACTTCTAATTAGGTGATGTGCTCAAATGTATAAATCTGGTTTTCTTTTGAACACAATGAGGCTGAAGGAAATATCCCATCCTACCCCTGTAGCTGGTTAGCCATGTTTGTGTTTTTGCTTTGCTGTGGAGGGTGACGCAAACATGCTCCCAGCATCATGCCTCCCCATCAGCGGTGGAAGGTGAAAATGGGGAAGTTTGGAGATGGCCAGAGTGTCCAGGGGCACTTGGCTGGAGAGTGCTGGGCTTTATTTGCCCACCACATCTTTCCGAGAGCAGATAATGAGAGGTTGTGGTGAGAGTCCAAATTGCAGGATTAGGGCGGTGAATGCACCCCCCTCCAGCTTTCAGGTGCCTGTGTGTTAACTCTGAGAAGGTGGCCGTTGCCAGGAAGCAATCTTTCACACATGTGTGCGCGCGCGCACACGCACACACACACACACACAGAATCATGCATGCGGGATGGGAGATTTCAAGGCTCAGACAGATTTGATGAAAAATGGAAAAAGTACAGAGCGGTGACTGCAGCATTAATCACTGTGCCCATACACACATCCTCACAGGCATGAATATACACACCCATATGGGTGAGCCAAAGAAAGGTTTCAGGCCAGCTCCCAGCAAAAAGCAAGCACAGAGTATTGATATCTCTCAAATCTGTCATCAAGAGCTAGATGAGGCTGCCCCTCAGAGAACTAGATGAGAAGTCAACAGATGACCAACCACACAAAAGACAACCCTGTGAGGTGGTAGCACTGCCCAGAGCTGTCACTGATCACCCAGGACCAGATGAATGAAACACTAAAGTCTCTCTCTCTCTCTCTCTCTCTCTCTCTCTCTCTCTCTCTCTCTCTCTCTCTCTCTCTCTCTCTCTCTCTCTCTCTCTCTCTCTCTCTCTCTCTCTCTCTCTCTCTCTCTCTCTCTCTCTCTCTCTCTGAACCAGCTGGGAGTACTACTGTTGATATTTCTTTTGCTTGGTTGCTCAGTGAGATTGTTTACTATAGAGCAAGTGCAGCAGAGGTCTTTTTGAAATTATGTTATTTAGAAAAAAAAACAACACGTTTGCTGTTGCTTTAAGTTCCTAGGGATTAAGATTGTTGTCTCCGTGCCAGTCGACTAAAAATGGTAGATTTTTTGTTTTTGGTGTTGGTACATGTGTGTGTAATTGGCAGGACACTAGCCACATATGTAGTTTTCCAAAGTGGATGCATCATTCTCAAACATTAATACTTGTTTGTGTATATCAGCACCTTGTACCCTTCAGTCAATGTCATTGCTGGACTTAAGTGCTGGACTAAGTCCAAGACATCAAGCTAAACATCTATCTCAGCACTGTAAGAAATACCCTCCAAAATGCTTTCACCTCAAAGTTGCAAAATCATTAAAATACAGCCGTGTGTGTGTGTGTGTGTGTGTGTGTGTGTGTGTGTGTGTGTGTGGTGGACTTTGTGAAAGTGAAACTGAACCATCTGCTGGGTTTTATGAATATGGGCCATTAGCGGCTGCATGTTCATTCCATGCTAGCCATCATCTCCGAGTCATTATGTTAAAGCAGACTGACTGGAGAGAGGTGGTGTAAGGGGCATAACGTCTAAGTGCACTAATCCATCATTAGCATCAGCCTGGCACAAAACTGACCTGCCAGTTGTTCACTGCAGCTCCACGGACGCAAAACACCCAGCCTAACCAGAAGTTTTGTGTGTGTGTGCGTGTGTGTGTGTGTGTCAGTCATGTTGGAGTAATAACCCCCCACCATCTTGCTGTAGTGCACTGCGTTTATCATCCGAGAGGATGCCACTGGAAAAAAAAAGAAACCTGTGGTTTGTGGGAGTAGGATTACATTACCGTGTGCACCTGTCAGCTCAGTGGCTCTGCTGATCCCCCTGCTGATAAATTACAGGTGTCTACTTTGTGCCCAGAAGCTTTGATCAATGATGTCTGTAAGCTGATTGTGTGGCTCTACATACGCCCTCTCCATGTCTCTATAATGTTCTCTCTGAGGCAGCCTTTAAAAATGAACCACTCGTCTTCACAGTGCTGCGACAGCTCCAGATAGGGACTAGCAAATGAACTCTGGGACCATCTGAACCCGTTTGATTGCTCACGTATTACCAGGAGATTGCTCCAGTGTCAAGCTGTTCTGCTAACAACTCCAGGCATCTGTGTGAAACTGTGTTCTAAAATTCTAAGCGCCAGCTGAAGTCCTGAAAGCATTCCCCACAGTATATCGTCAGCTAGGATTTAAGGTGTGTTTCTATGCCTAATGTAATATGTACAGCTATATACACACTTGAGATGCATTAGTGCTTGTTTTATTTATATAGTGCAACTTGAACAGTTAAAAAGTAAAGTACATTCACTCGTGTTTGGCATTTAAAACCATTAAGCCCAGATCGCTCAGTTTGCGGTCAGTCAAATGAATTTGTAGTTGCTGTCCAAAAGTGTAGTAATATCTAGACAACACTCAATGATGGACATAAGTGTGGCTGGTCTGAGAAGATGGCCCTAAAATCTTCAGAAAAACTGAGATATTTTGATTTTTTGATTAGTGTCAGATCTTTCAATGTCAGTTATTTTAGAAACATTTTGCACATTTCTATTTCATTTGGCTTATTCAGCTCCTTTGGGGAAAAAATACCTCCTCTCATGTGCCAATGAATGAGATTTTTTTTCCACTGGCAAGCTTCACTAATCCTGTAGCTCTTCTCCATCCTATAATAAGCCCACCCACGCCACTATTCAATAGAGCGAAAACAAACTCTTATTCAGACTACCTCGCTCAACATTCACTCTTGAATCATAGTCTTTTCTCTCTGTCTCGTCACAGTTTTATCTGCTTACAAAGAGCTGAAACTCAATGAAGACCACCAGAGAGACTCGTAAAGCATCCCCCCATCTTTTGCTCTGCATCGACTATGTGGAGGTCTGCTAAGGAATTGTGAATGCCTCGCTCGGAATGCTAGAGTGCACACATTCCAACTTAATTCCAACTTAATTAATTACGGTGATGTTGGGCACCATGGGCTGGTAATGACAAATCAATTTCAATCTAGAGAGCACCTCTGATGATTACTTAAACAACTTCAAACTTCAGTCTCTTATTAGAACTTTGCCGGCCTCTCTTCCTGGGTTTACCTCTGCTGGTCAGGGGGTTTGCTGTCCTCAGTTCAGCTGTTATTTTCCATGTCATCATAATGAAGGATTGCTGGGAATGCTATAGCAGGGTTATGATGCCTTTGATCTGGGTATAAAGGCCGTAATTATCAAGAGATTAGCAAGGAAGGGTCAGTGCAGATTATTTCTCAGCATTTCGCAGAGGGACCTGTTGTCAGCATAATTGTTACAGCTTTACCCTCTACCCCCTACCAGCCCCCAGTGTGAAGCGTTCTCCGTCATTTAGTACTGTAATCCTCACTGCTCCCTCACATGCTCCCACACCCACATCTTCTGCCAGGTGCAACTTGTGAGACTTGCAACTCTGTGAGACGGTCAGTCGAGTTCCTGCAATACTTTCTCTCCAGTTTTGGATTCAGTCAGCTCTCAGTTATCTGCCTGTGCTTTTCTTTTCCTGTCCGCTTCAAATATCTTGACAAAAGGAAGAAAGAAAGGTCAGAAACAAGGAGGGCCATAGTACCACACACACAACTGCTGAAGCTCTGACTACAAAAAGTTGAATTCACTGATTACAGGGGTTGAAGATGGAACAATCTACAATATCACACTTACAGACATATGGAGAATGTTATTTTACTTTTACTATATGAATTACACCATACTGGAGGGACACTTCATATCATAATAAATGTGTATTAGAATTCACTATATCCTGATTTCCCTGTGGTTCTAGCACAGATTCCTACAGGCTACTGTTTCTTCTTTCGGATAGCACTGCAGCTTCAAACAACTAGAGAGGATACCTTTGGAACACGTTTTCTGTTAATGTTGTCAGAAAGGCTCTCCACACATGCGAAGCAATTCCTTAGTGGAAACACTCATATTGTCAGTCCCATTCTTTTAGCTGGGCCAGTCTCAACCATAGACTGCAAAAAAAAAATAACAATAAAAAAAACTAGGAAAGCGCTCAGAGAGTACAGACCTCCGCCAAGGCAATGTGGTCACCGACACAATATAAATTCCAGATCATGTTCTGGATCACAGATTGCCAGCAAAATCGAATCAGTTCTTGCTTGTCCAAATGTACACATTGTCCGGAAATTTCATCCAAATCTGTGTAATACTTTTTGAGTTATCCTGCTAACAAACAAACAGACAGATAGACAAACAAACCAACACGACCAAAAACATAACCTCCTTGGCAGAGATAATAAGATCTAATAAGATAACAGATCTAACTCTGACCAAATCTGCCCATGAATTGATTGAAATTAAAGATATCTGACAAGCTTCTAATCGAAAGCATACACTTATATTTATTTTATATTTCTTTTTTAGGATGAGGTTTCATTAACTAGCTGTGCTTAAGTTCACAGGACATTTTACTGATACACCATCATTAAAAAACTCACTAAGGACACCAATTGGCTCACTTTCGGAGTTTGCCATTCCTCGTACAGCACAGAAAAGCAATACTTCCGATATTGGTATTGTTTCTTGGCTCTTACATGTCTCTCTGGTAGGTGCTGTATAGTTACCCTTGCCAAACATCTCAATTAGAGGAGGACTAGTGTTGACCGAAGCCTCAAATTAAGAGATTAAATAAACCAAAGGTCTGTTCTGCTCGCAGCAGTTTAATCACTTCATCCAGATTAGCCGTGGGACTAATCCATTTAAATTTGTTAATTACAGTTGTTTGTATTTATACACCTCCGTGTTGGTTAATGTGAGAGCTGTTTTAAACTAGCTAAGGTTCACGACAGGTTCAGAGGCACAGACTGGCTCTCACTCCGTCCACTCTCTCCGATGCCAAAGGGATTTGTTCGGTAATGCATGGCTTGGCAAAAAAAAAAAAAAACCTGTCAATTTTTGGAAGACAGATTTCCCTCCCTTTTAGAAAAAGGAATCCTTTCTGAAAGAAGCGAAGGGAGGCTTGTATGGTCTGGTGGGGAATTCTTCACAGTTCACCAGCAGTCAAAGTCTATAGCAGCAGCAGCAGCAGCAGCCCCAGTCTTCTGAAAAGCCCTGGAGGAAATCCAACCCTCCACGGTGTGATAAGAGGAGCATTTAATCATCTCCTCATTGATTCCCATTTTAGCCCCAACAAACTTTGAGAGCATGAAAGTTCCCTTCCTATCAAGCCAAAGCAAAGGACATTTGTTTCATCCGATCCGAGTCGGGGTATACCCGATGACATTTCAAAGTGAATAGATGCCAAAATCGAGAGTCGGAAGCCAATGTCCTATAGGTTAATTAATCACAAGCGCACTATTGTGTAGCATTTCTTTCGAAAGTTCGATTAAGACTCCGAGCCTGGCATGACACATTTGTAGAATAGGTCGTCCTCTTGAGGGGCATTAATATTGAGATGACCATGTCTTGTTTTGCCGTGGGTGTGTGTTTATCTGCACTGCAGGGTGACCTTGGAGCCTCCTCCGAAAAAAAGCACTGATCACATTCTGCGGGCATTTTCATCAACAGAGTGGGCTCTGTAAAGCCAACAAGGAAACTGCTGACACTGTGGCTGATCCTGAAACAGATAGGGGATACTATACACAAGCCCAAGTTCGTACACAAACAATAGCAAGCGGCTGTGTTTGCTTGTAATACTCCCGCACTTGAGAAGCGTTCCCGTGGACTCTCGACAAGAGTGGAGTGTAATAAGATTTGCAAACTCAAAGCCCGAACATAAGTGCAGTTCATTTCTCCATGTAAGATGATGATATTGAATTTTCCATTCAGGGGTGGCAAACTCAATATGTTTTGAAACATTTCCCCTGAAAGGCATACAGCAGATGTGTGCATGCTATACGTCAAGTCCGCGGTGGGGGCCGCTCCGCGGTATGTTGCTTTGAACATCACAAGTGCTTGTGTGTTTCCCTGTAGGATCATTTCTGCTTAAATCACCATAATGAATTAGTCTTCAGTTTTTCTCCCGTCTCGTGTAACAAGCTCTCCAAGCACTGCAACCATCTGCCCTCATGTGCCGTGGCCTCCCATAGCGACTCTGTTGTGCACTACAACAAGCCTGCAAATAACAGGGAAAGCCCATCATATACGCCGACAGTAAATTAGCCACGCGAGACTTTTGCCGGCGCCGGGCTACAACTAATGAATTGTGGGAAAACAGGTCCTGCACTAGCGGCTGATTGCCGTGCCGAGAGCTGCAGCTGACGATAGCTACGTGGCCTTGAGTGAAGCGTACCCATGAGGACAGGACCTGAGGACAGGAACTTTTCCCCCTTTTTGTACTTTTTGAAATACGCTTAGTTGAGCTTCAGGAACCATGACACAGCTACTCATCTCCCCTCCAGACCTCGCCATCCTCTCCCTCTCTCTCTCTCTCTCTCTCTCTCTCTCTCTCTCTCTCTCTCTCTCTCTCTCTGTTCCCCATCCTCCCCCAAGGATATGTCTGCATGCCTCGATAAGAAATATGGCCCAGATCCCTCAAAGCAGTTCCTCAGCTCCTGCAGCAGAGCGCACAGACCCAGGACCACAGAGCCGCCTTTGTTATCTAGCACACTATCATCACATGTTATTGAGACCGAGAGGGAGAGAGGGGGACAGACATCCACTATAGAGGGCTAGCCAAGGTAAATAGACTCCTGCCTCCAGGACTGGCTAGTGAAACAGTAAACAGCCTTGTTGGCCTGGAGACTCAAAGAATGTGTAGCCAAGCTTGTTCTGTGTTGCTCTCTCTGTATTGCTGTATTGTTGTTTTTTTTTTGTTTTTTTTTTGTATGGAGTGAATGTTCCTATCACTTTCCTACTGTGTCCATAGCAGGCTGCAGCCTGGCACCATTACCTAAGGCCTTAAGAGGACAACAAGATTAGCACTGCTGGCGTAGCTGGAAAATGGGCAGAAATGATCAGACGCAAACGCAGACCTTGTCCATATTTCCCGAAAAAATCAGGGGTCTTCAGGGAAGGAAAGGTGACCGAGAAGGGGAAAGCAACCGTGAACAGAATCATCATCTTGCCCCAAGGCCACCACTACAGCTAGCTCTCTCTCTCTCTCTCTCTCTCTCTCTCTCTCTCTCTCTCTCTCTCTCTCTCTCTCTCTCTCTCGCTCTCTCTCTCTCTCGCTCTCTCTCTCTATTGCGCTCTTTCTCTCTCTCTATTGCACTCTCGTTTTCTCTCTCTGCCTTCCTCAGCCTCTCAGGGGGAAAAAACATGAGCCATTGTGATGCTGTGTGTGGTGTGTGTGAGGGCTTTACCCTTAGATCTCCGACTTACTGGCTTCATCACGGGAGCTTTTTTCCCCTTCTCATCCCCATGCCAAGACAAACACTTTTTACCTGACATGCTGCCTCTACCACCAGAGGCAAAACGAGCTTGTAGAATCAGTGTAAATCGGCAAGACAAAATCACAGGCTTGAATACCAAAGAGCTGTTGGAAGTTGCATAGAAAGATTTTTCTCTCTTCAACTAGAGCTGCCCGTTTGTACAGTAAACAAGGTTTATGCTGTGCATCATAAGCCATAGTTTTCAAATGGAAAAGTATTTTTTTTTGTGTGTGTGTCTTTAATCGTGACTGAGCTTGAGTCTAAGCTGTGCTTCAGATCGTGGATTCACTGGATGGTGCTGCAGTGTATGAGGAAGTGTGACACGTGTGAACGTTGTTGATCGTGACGGCGGATGACGTTGGTTTGTGGTGGTGGGAGGTTGTATGTGTGGGGGGGGGGGTGAAATGAGGTCTCATTAGACCTGTCAGCGAAGCACGGAGGAGCGACCGCTCGCTGCTTAATTAGAGACCTTGCTGCCAGTGCCGCGCTCCGAGACGGAGATCCCGCTTGGCACCCACGCTCCTCTGTCGCCTCCCCACGCACGAGGGACCCGCTTAATCACCGCCAATTAAGCACAGCGCAGCACGGCACTGCACTGCCCTGCACTACACTGCCCTGGAAGGGAACTGTGTGGTTAGACCAGCAGTGGCCAGAGTTTATCTAAGTGCAGGATTGCATAGTTAAACTTTTAGTTTTTCTTTAAATGAATCATTCGTCTGCATAGAGGCTGTGTTGTTAACTCGTTTGTGGTCTGAGAAGTAATGAGCAAAGAAATGATAGATGCCAGACTAATTCCTTAGGTAGTAACAAACATTGGTGGAGAACCGACGTTGGCACGCTGCTCTGCAAATAGTAATTGTTCCTTCGCACATATTTGTCGAGGTCATCCAGTGCTCCGATGCAGCCGATGCAAAAGTGCAGCGAAGTTCATTCTGTGTTTGATGTTTGTATAGTTGCTTTAATGGCCCTCGTGGGCCCGAGGGCACAGGCGTGTTGTTATGGTTTGTGGGCAGCGTCCAGCCTTGCTGATGAAGAATGTGAAAGCCTGTGTCAGCTCTCTGAGCTCCGAGCATGATGCGTTGCTTACTCATTGGAATGCCAGTCACAACATTTAAGCCTGGCCACTGGTTGTGTTTTCTCTGCTGAATAGGCAATTTTCTTTTGTTTTCCTTGTTTATTTCCATGTCCACGGACCAGGCAAATGCAGACAGACACAGCAGCATCATTATCGCTGATTAAAGTTATGAATTGAAAAGCTATTTGCTCATAACCAATGGATATGTGTATTAGCCGAGACATATAGGTAATAATTCAGGCAGTTTGTATTGTCTGTATGCATTCTATGAATTTTAATTCTGTTTTATTTGTGAATAGTTCTCTAGATGTTTTTAGCTTTGTGCTCATGATGCTGTGAGTGTGGATTCATATTCAGATCAGACCTGCTCTGTTTAATTAGTGTTGCTGCAATAGTTCTTCAGCAGACCCTCATGGCTTTCCCTCGCTGTAGACACTTCAGAACCCTTAGTGTTCTTGCCATCACAGGCTTCCATCTGCCTTTGTTATCTGGTTCCTCCACAGTGCAACAGTCTGATATTCCCTCTCTCTGACCTCTGCCAGTCATGGCCAATGTTGCCTTATCAAATCTTTTATTGACTGGTGTTGCATTGACCTACAAAATCAAAGGCTTTGACTTCAGAGTGTATTCACTACATGCACTTTCCATTGTGCAACGTTGAGGAGTCCAGTTCCATTTTGAAATACAAAGTTCAGATAAAGGTTTCTCTGGCTTGTTCATGGAGCCATCCTGATATTCTAATACATAAATGTTACACTCTCTTCATTCTGGTATTGGTGTGTCTACTTTTATGTGAGGTTGACAAGGAAAGGAAAGGACAAGGAGGTTCTCAAGGAAACAAGGAGTTTGTAAGGTTGTAAGGTTTTTGCCATTGGAGTTGCTGAAGTCGAACAAGAGAGTCAACCACTAGGCGCTAGGATGGTTTATTATTATGATATAGGAATATGGTGCATAGACTTGTACAGTAGCAAACATATGGAATTTGCTATGGATAAAAGCCTCTGCTTAGTATAGTAGCCATAAACTCTGAAGTCTTTGTTTTTGTCAGTCGGTAAATGGGGAGAAATAACAACTGCACTATATTTTCCTATCCTACCAACGAGTGACACCAATTGATCCAGTGCATTCTGCTATAGCTCTCACTTTTCTTGACTCTTTTATGATCCTGATTTAGAATCCTGAATGCAAAAAGAAAACTCTGACTGTACACGTGTTTTATACTCTGGCTGGTTTTAGATCTTCTTTGCCTCAAATGTCACAATGATTTTATTCCAGTCATTTTTCTGCACATTGTTAGAAGAGTGAAATATCTGTATCTTGATTTTATCAGTCATATTCAAGACATACTTTATCCATCAGTTAAAGTGACTCCGACCAGGGTCAGCAGCAATGACGCTGAATGTTGGTTATTATCACCACGGTATTGCACAGTAGGCTTATTTAAGCATCCACTGTAGCATGCAGTGCAGTTTATTCATGCTAAAAGAGGCTGATATTTGAGGCTCCTCTGGAGTTGGGGTGGAAGATCTCCCGACATTAGGGATAAGGTGTACAATGGGATGCAAAGTATGGTAACTTTAAGCATCCAAACCTACAGCAACAACAGTTCATCATGAAATGCAGGTTCTTTCACATGTCCATTACTTGACTGTGAGTGTTTCTACCATAACCAAAGCCAGTGTTTCTATCAGCTTCAGACAACTTTGTAACTACTTTGATTGTCCATCCTTGAAAGCCCAAATCCAATAGGGGCTTTGGGGTTGATTCAGGCAGCCTGTCTCCACTGGTCTGTGTGCTTGCCTCATTCCCGCCTCGCCTGCTTCCGCTCCCAGTTCCACATACGGCCTCTTCCTTTCAAAGGCTTCCTCAATCATATCTTCAAAGAGAATTGTTAACTCAATAAAGCAAACAGTGCACACACCCTTAGAATGTAACACTCGTGCATTCTGTCTTGTAGTCACAGCATCGCACTTTAGAACTCTTCAACCTTTCTAATACTTTGTTTTGCCCCATTTGCCGGTTCTGTTTGTATTGCTCGTCGCCACATTTCTGTTTCTCCGTCACACAAAAGAAATTCCACTCTCACTTCTACTCACATGTTTGTTTTTTAAACAACCACGCCACACCCCTCACTACAGAGGTGTAGCCTTACGGCTGTGGATGTTTTCCAACCGGTATCTTATCCAAGCTGCTCTTTGGTAACTCCCAAATGACTTTTCCACAGTGTTCTTCATTACTAGGAGAACATGACACTCAAAGCCGTCTCACATTTCTCCTTTTCATGGTTCTCCTCATTTTTTCCTCTTATGAAATAGCAACTTTATACACAGTCAAAGGGCACCTTACTCATGCTAAAATAACTTGCCTTCAATTGACCAGGCAGGGAGGTGCAATTTTAATAGCGATATAACAATGAATTCTCAAGCATTTTAACCTTTCTCTGGGCACCACCTGTTTAAACCCCCTCTCTGGTTTCTCTTTGATTGAATGTAATGAGTCCCTATTAGTGGCAAAACTGATAGATATCCCCTATACCCATTTTAAGTTACAGTATTTAACTTGGTTCACAGTTGATGAGCACATGTGTAGTTCTTTTAAGCATCATAACGTTACCTCCAATCTTAGAGTGCTGTGGTGTCCTCCTCCAGCCATGTACTGTTAGAGGCACTGGAGTCCAGTCGGACTGTTCTGGATGCAGCCTCGGTCTGACACACACTGAAACCCTGAGTGTGACCCTGGGGAAGTGCAGATCTGCTTATGAAAGTGTTTAAATCCATGAAAGCCTTTTTCATGTGTGCTGTTAAATATTTATCATCCGTTCATATGGCCTCTCATCAGGCATGCATATGCTTTCCTTGGAGAGGAGGCCAGTCATTTGAAGTTAGTTCGCCTCGAAATGGAACTTCATGCATTCGTAATATGGCATTTTCATTATCAGGCTTTAGATCAATATTTTTGAGCCCTCCTTTAAGCATGAAGATATTTGCATTTTTTTTTTTAAAAAAAAAGTGTGTGTGTGTGTGTGTGTGTGTGTGTGTGTGTGTGTGTGTGTGTACACTGCTATATGCTATATAGGTGTGGATAATATGCCTATGATCTGAGTCCTTTTTACCGTTAATCCTCCTACTGGCTTGTGTAATACTAGTGGAGGTACATGTATGATCCATCAATGCATTATACCAAAGATTTGCAATTTTATAACTGACTGTAAACTTTTAACTTCCAAAGAGGAGAAATGTTACACATGATGCATCACATGAATGTCATCTGTGCCAAAGTGTTTCTCATAATGGCTCTCATGACATTCTGGGAAAGAATAACACTGAACTGATCATTTATCTCGGCTAAGAGAGGGGAAAATTGCCCGCAGCAGATATGGGCAGAGGAAGGGTCTGCTGGCATTTGGAAATGTCCCCTTTTGTTTCAGCGCGAATGTTTGGAGTCCCCTGAAACACTTTCTTCTTCGCCTTCTCTCGTTCTCTTAAAACTGCTGATGACATTTCAGGGCTTTTGTTTGCATACTGGGCCTGAGAAAGGCACAGTAGGCTACTTCCATGGTCCCAGTGCCTACTCAAAAACATTAAAAGCCATCAATAATTCAGTTAGCCTGGAACGTTGTGATGGGTGAAGAAGTCTCCCCCCGCCTCTGTAACAAGTGTGAATTGCACTGATTGAACCAAACACCACTGCCGTGAGGGATCTCAAGCAGAAATTGACAGTGCGAGATTCTTCATCAATATAATACATTTGCAGCACAGCATCAATATGCATGTGAGTGTTTCCTCCGCTCTGGCGTGTGTCTTTGAAGTGAAATAATGCAGAGAGGAGCATGTGTGCTCTTCCATAAGAGGACTTGGCAACCATCCTCAAGCTCTCACTCTTAGTCTGCAGCCTCTGCACTTTATTGAAATGTTGAGTAGAGCACATTGTTTATACGGTCAGCGTGATGCTGTGTGTGTTTCATTAAGAGTATTTGATGGGTAATATGACCCTAGTAAATAACAGTGGGTGATATAATAAGCCATTATGTCGCAGTGCTGTTTTAGTGCAGCTCATATCTCTGAAAGCTTCAGCAACTTTCTTATTCTTCATTTATTGATGTTTACGTAATCATCACAGAGCAAGTCTCATGAGGGGATTAGCACGTCAGACAAAAATAACATTTGATGACGTGCACATATTATTCCATTTAGTCACATCTAGGGAATAGTAATATGATTTTTGCGCACACCTCATAATCCAGCCCCAGTCAAAATATGACTGTGTTTTCTAAATTAGACTGGAGGCTCCATGCTTGATTTGTAGTCCTTCTTGACATTCAGAAAAGGATTGATGCTGGTCCGTGCCTTTTTAAAACAACCCTGGCTTAATTGTTGAAGCGTAATTCCAGTCCCCTGGCCTTTATTATGATATTAAAAGTGGTGTCAGGACCGCAGGAGCTGGAGAGATGTTTTGGCAGCTGCTGTTTCGCTCAGCGTTGATGAATGCGGAGTCTCACGGAAGGCTCCCTAAACAGCATGTGTCTTCCATCGAAAGCGCTGAGTCGACATGCAGCCAGAGCTGTCAGCGGCAGGCAGGAGAATCAAATTAATGAGAAGCCCTATTTTCGCCCCTGCGTTGTTTCGCAGCGCAGCCGCGAACATCTTAACACGTTCATTCGAAAATTGCCCACCTGAGCGCTCGCCGACAGGACGCGGCATTGAACCTGCCAGTTCTCACGTCTCACACGTACGCAAGGGTTTTTTTATTCTCTCATAAGCAAATCATAAATGCCCTCTCGTATTTCTTCTGCTCCCTCGCCACGTCTACTTCTCACCTCGCCCGTCCCCGCCAGTGCCCTCGGATTTAACAAGGGCATGTTCATAACCCCTCAGACAGGCATGCCATTTCACTGAAGAATTTCATTGAGCATTGACCTGTGCTCTCAGCTGCATGGGTCTGGTCTCTCTGTGAGGCACTTGGGTTTTTGTTTCTCTCCAGAAGCTATAACCTACTTCCTGTGCTTGTTAGTGAGAGAAGACCCTTACTGCCCCTTTTCTCTATCGCCCCCGGTGGCTTGAATATTCATAAGAGAAATGCCCCTTTGTTGGATCTGGCAGAGAAAATATGCTTTCTATCACTCAGGGGAGAGTGTGGAAATTTATTTTCCCCAGCATTCATACTTAAAAGAGAAGCTAGTGGTATTCATTTTAAAAAGCTGCATTTTGTTCAACTGCTCTGTGAAATACCACCACTGCAGGGCCCTTCAGAGTAGGCCTGCTGGTTGATTCAGATGTATTGCAGTTATTTCAGTTGTCACGGCTCTGGAGCCTTGGGGATTTTCTTCCTTTATTTTCAGCCCAGCGACCCCTTTGATATCCCCTGGCAGCCCCGGCCATTTGTCAATTGATAAGGCCATGGAGGGGAAAGCCAGTGTTTCACCCAGCTAGCTCAGAGGCTGCTTGCTTGAGCCGGGAATTGATCTCTATCAGGCTGATTGAAGCAGAAGAGGGGAAATGAATGTTTATCAGATTCCCTGACCAAAACGATTGCTTTTTCCCTCTCTTTTACTGACTAGATGCCCCACTTTAGATTGGCCTTCCTGTTATCCTTGTGACCAGTCCATTCCAGCTGTGGACCTGGAGCTTGGCTTAAACTGAGAGATCCCCCTCTGTCCCCTTCTTTCATTTGCCACCACAAGCTTTGTCTTTGGGCAAATGCATAGAAATGACCTCCAGTGAATGGCTTTCTTGAGCCTTACAATAAATCATTCCAGTTGGTTTCCCGCAACAACACAAAAGGGTATCTATAATGGTCATTGAAAGAAGCGGTAATAGGATCTACACAAAGGTTACGGAGATACCATCTCCCACTTGCTTGCTGGTCATTATGCTTGGGTCTTCAGCACTCTGCACCTCTAAAATGCGAATTTAAAAGGCTTCGTTTATTATCTGCTGTTCTCCAGTTTTAGAAGCTGTGTTAGTCATTAATTTACATACACTGTTTTCGGGACATGTTGACCTTCAGTGGTGTATTAATAAATGTATAAATGTATGTAATTGATTTGTACAGATAGCCATGAGTTTGTTTGTTTATTTGCTTTGTTTGTTTGTTTGTCTTTTAAAAAACAATAGTTGTTTTGTATGTTTGTTAGTAAGAGAAATAGGTGTAATATGTAAGATGGCACTGTTTTCAAATAATTATTGAAGCCACTAATTATAGCTACTAATTGTGGACATCTCCATGTGTTTCAGGATATTTTATGTCTCCCATGACTCTCAAGACTTGAAGATCTTCAGTTACATCGCTAGAGACGGGCAAAGCAACGTGTTCCGCTGCAATGTCTTCAAGTCCAAGAAGAAGGTGAGGCCTCCTGTCCAGTGAAAATCTCTCTCAGATCCCAAGGCCTTCTGTGTAATAAGTGATGTAGATGTAAGAGATGGTGTAACATCCCCACTTATTTTCTCCTTCATAAAGACATAAATGGTACCCATTCAGTCTTTTGGAAAGACCTACTCCCATGCCAACACACACAGACACCCTCCGAAAGAAAGGAAAGCAAGAAAGAGGGAGAGGGGGAAAGAAAGAGTTTGTGGATCGAGGCTTGAGCACAGCACTACAGTGGGGAAGTAGGAGCGGTTCCCTAGGCAGTGTAGTTGAACAGTATGTGCTGTTTATAAGCAACTGTGTTATTCTCCCCACTCACTCGAGCAGAAAGCCATGCACAAAGCAAGAGCAGTGAAGCATACCCCCAGCACTCAGCATGGCTCTGGACTCCACTGGACAGGGCAGAGTCCAACCCAATAGAGAGGCCCGCAGTCAGTTAGCATGCATGAGGATGCACACCCACCCTGCTAATGCGCTCAACAGCACCACCAGTGTCTAGAGGGTTCATCTAGACGTCTTTTGTTCTCCCATGGGTCCTGAGTGAGTCATTATTGGCCACAATACACAATGGGTTACATAGCCAGACTCCATGAGGGTCATGAGAAAAACACATGGGTAGAAACTTACAAGCACAGGTATGTTCTTGCCTGCATCACCATAATCTGTGGGAAGAACAGAGATTCTTGTGCTTACAAGTTTGAGAGAGACGGGAAGACAAATTGAACAGGTGATTTTTGAGAAGTGCGCATTTCTTATGCTGGTCTCATTCGGGGGGGCCTTTGGTGGAAAGGTTTTGTTTGAAGAGGACCTGCTCTCAAAGCCACAAAGATTAGCAGGGAAATCTCCAAAGGTGTCGCCGAGTGAGCGCTATGAAAGGAGCCTTAATTGCCCTGTCATTATCAGAGGCTACTAAATGACAGTGGCACCCTCTGGGGAATCAATTAGAGCGATCAGGCGGCTTGCGGAGAAGAAGCGCTGCCTGGCATCTTAATGCCACCTGAGTGGCTCCCCGTCGAGGGACTCGGCAACGCCATCGACTGAGAGAGAAAGACGGGAGGCGAAGCCTCAGATCTGACAGCCAGGATTTTCTCCTGCCAGCCTGGTGCCAGAGGGCTGTTCATCTTGCCACCCATCACCCACGAGGCCGAGGGAAATGGCTGTCCTAACACAGCACTTAGGCTGGCACTACATCCATCTGCGGGTCTCCCCCCACCGATGGAGATTGATAAAGATTAAAGTGGGTCAAGATAAAAAGATCTGGATTGAGATAGGAGTGTGTTTTTTAAAAAGCTCTTAATTAGACTTGTAATGCACCGTAATGGAGAAGGACTTGAAAAGAAGCTATTAGGAGGTGAGGTGCCAACACTCAAGCTTTTTAAGGCTTGTCTTTCCCACAATCCCATTTTCCCTCGTGTAAACAACTCCCAGCCAAACTGTGTGATGAGATTTTTCCACCCAGTTTTATTTCACGTAAACAGCCCCCCCCCCCCATCAAAAGATTTGCTTTTGTAAGTGTGGAAAACGGCAGAACTCCAACGGTGCGGTGAAAGGTGCTGTCTTGTTTTGCTCACTTTCAAAAAAAAAAAAAAAAAAACACAAACAGAACAAATCTCCTCCAATTATAGTCTCAGTGTATCTACAAGGACTCTATCTTCACAAGGATGGGCTCTCAGTGTCCAGACACGGAGATGAGAGAGGGGTAGAGCTGGCGTTTTCTTGCCAGCGTAAGTTAATCATCCGCTGATTAAGCCAGCCTGCAAATGAGTGTGTCTCAGGGACAGGTGTGCTACTTCCAGATTCAATTACAGATCGCCGTTACCTGCTCCCCTTCCACAGCAGGCAGAAATTACTGAGCGTTGCTTTAAGGCACAGTCTGTCAAATCATTCACGTCGATAGTATTAAATATAACTACGATGGCCAAGCGGAAGAGAAAGTGTTGGCTGTGCAGCTTGGCACACCTTCAAAGTTACCAACATCAATAGAGACAGCTTTCTGTTTAGGACAGGGACACCTGTGAGATTGTCAGTTTCATAGACGGCTCTTTACAAGTTAGCTCACAGCGCTTTGTCTATTATGCAAATAAGAATGTGGATAGTATATGTTCGTGTTTCAAGATTGATAGATGGAGAGCTACTGGAAATGTTAAGTTAATCAGTTCAAGAATCTCACATTATGTAGTGCCAATGTGATCATTCAGTATGCTGAGTTTGGCCTAAAAGGACTCTCAGGCTGTCACATTTTCCCCTCATCTACTGTATGTTCCTTCAATAGAATTTAGAGTTGTAAATTTTTCTCTGTTTCCTGACATTGTATAGACTCAACAATGATTCAATTAACAGGGAAAAAAACTTACCCATTAATCACCCATAGAAATAAACGCCCTTTGGTTCCTGCTTAGGGAACCATGGTTACAGTTGTACCCTAGACGTCACGAATAGCTCACAGTTGCCATACTGACTACACGTAGAGTAGAGTAGGTATTTGGCATTGGCAGTCTAGCCTGAAATGCCCTTGTAGTTCCAAGCAGGACCTACTGAAGGTAATTGCTCCTCCGGCTGCAGGTCTTTGCCTGCCTCATTTCCCTCTCCAGCGTCAGTGTTCATTAGCTGCCAGCCATCAAGAGCCATTCAAGTAATTACCCATCAGCTCTTCTCATTTCCCTCAGACGCTCCACACCTAGCCGGGCTTTGATAATGTGCCATTTTGTTTGAGCCCCAGACATCATCTGCCATTACAAAAGCATTTGTTAGATAAAATGATTGGAATTATTTTTTTGTTGTTGTTGTTCGCTGCGTGTCAGTCTCAATCCATGGGTTTGCATTAAACGACGCCGTTTATCTCACATCAATGAGAAATTGGAATGAAGTCCATGTCTGCATGTCCAGTGCGGTGACGAGGTTTTCACAAACAAGATGTATGGCGCGGAGCAGGGTATTTAATACTGCAGCAGAGGGGGAATCCCTGGAGCTCTGGGCGGCAGATGATGAAGAAGGCCTGGAATTCTTCCTGACACCTCGTGCTGTAGCAGGACCACTGCTGGAGCAACTCTGCTCTCCACTGCCAGAATTGTCCTCTATTGCGAGCCAAGCCCCTCATGATGAAGGCAGCTGCATATTAGAAGGCAAAGATCTGAAGTGAATCATTGTATTGTAAAAATTTTGTCATGCTGGATATTGCCGCTGTTCCAGATGTATGTCAGGGGTAAGGCCCCTCAGCCAACTATAATTGCCTTATTCACTCTTATCAGTCCAGTTGGCCATTGATGAGGTCCCCAATCAAACTTTGGAAACACCTCAGTTTTGTCCATTTGATTGGGAAATCTGCAGGGGGAAACACCTTCCATTTCCATGAAAAATGTACAATCCAATACAGGGGTCCCAGTGTACTTATCCACTCTATAGATCCAGCCTGTGTGAGAACAGGGCCATTCCTCTATGGAGGTGCCCAGTGTGGAGGAAAATGCACTTTCTCATCAAGTTAACCTGGAACAGCGGCTGCTCTCAAGGAAATATAAATAAAGTTGGAGACAGAAATGCAAATAACATTGATTTTGCAGTCCCTTGTCAGTTATAAGTCAGTCAAATTGATTCAGTGAAATAATACATTATCACCTGTCAGTACCAACACAAATCCAGTATTATGGCCAACTCTTCACCCTGTACTTGAGACGGGTGCTCTCAAGCCAGGGGTCAGGCCAATATGATCTGTGTTAAATTAAAGTCAGCATAATCTGAACCCCACCATTGGCAAACGTTTTGATGAGAGAGGCCTCATTTGTCCACTGCTGTCATTTGTAGTGTGTTTACAAGAGTTAAATGTACAGCATGCCATTGTTGCGTTATCATGTTTAGTGACATTGTCCCACACAAAACTGGAAGAATGAAGGTTAACAGTGACAAAAGCTAGGCCTCTAGATGCAGCCAGATGCTCCATCTGTAAAGGCATATGGCATCCCATACATCTTGGCGTCATCTTTTCAAAAAGAAAAAAAAAATCATAACTCACCCACTCCCCCTACCGCCATCTGCGCTACTGAACAGACCTCCACATTTTGATGGTGTTTGCACCTGGCCCCCCACCAAGCTCCCCTCTGCCAGGTTGAGCTAACGACCCCCCTTCTCTCCGGAGAGGTCCAGTCTGCAGATGCTTGCTCTCGGCAGCCAGGCTTTTGCAGAGAGCCCGGGTCAGAGAAGGGGAGATTCAGGGGTGGGTTGGGGTGGGGATGGGGGGTGAGAGGGAAGCTCTCAGGGAAGAAAAGCCATTAACATGCCTGCACCTCATCCTGGAGGTGAGCTCCTCTAATGATGAGGCTTCCAGTTAAGAGCTGGAGCAATTTGGCTGCAATTTCCTGCTCTCTCCCTGCGGCGGCCCCTACTGATGAAGGCAGCCACAGGCAGCCGGCTCACTCAAGCCACTACATACAAAAGTGGCTGAAGGAAGAAGGAGCACAAACATTCCCTTTTTTTTCTTTTCTTGCAGCACCTGTCCCCACCTTTGTGTTTGAACCAATGACTTGAGCCATTAGTTGTGCTCTACCAAGCAGGGCTCAGGATTGCTGAATGCTGACTTGAGTTCTCTTCCCGTCTCTTCTCCCTCTTCTTCCTGTGTCCAGAGCCAGGCCATGCGGATAGTGCGGACGGTGGGCCAGGCCTTCGAGGTGTGCCACAAGCTGAGCCTGCAGCACACGCAGCAGAACGCCGACGGCCAGGAGGACGGCGACAGCGACAAGCCGTGTGAGGACTCGGCGGTCACAGGTAGACACCAGCTGGACTCTTCACACTTCACTTCCAGTCCAGTTCTCTGCTGTGTGTGTGTGTGTGTGTGTGTGTGTGTGTGTGTGTGTGTGCATTCTCTGCTCTTCTCCTTCACCACCTCCTCCTCCTCTTCCTCCTCCTACTCCTTAGCTCTTAGCTCTGCACCTGCTAAGCAGCCAATTTGGCACTTCCTCTACATGTCTGGAGGCTTCTTAGATGTGCCTGTGTGTGTGTGTGTGTGTGTGTGTGTGTGTGTGTGTGTGTGTGTGTGTGTGTGTGTGTGTGTGTGTGTGTGTGTGTGTGTGTGTGTGTGTAGGAGGAGGGAGAGAGACACAGCCAGATAGCGCACGCGTGTGTGTGTATGAATGCTCTTTTTAATCTGTGTTAATGAGGATGAATGAATGTTAAAGGAGCTCCTGTGGTGTGTTTAATGCAAGCCTCAAGCCATTCCTGGTGAACCCAGACCAAAGGACGTCTGATGAGGGCAACCAAATGAGATGGCGCTGTGTGTGTGTGTGTGTGCGCTGTCCGCACACATGTTTGAGTTCGATAGTGTAAGTGTGTCTTAGAGCGAGATACTGTGTGTGTGTGTGTGCGTGTGCCATCTGCACATGTTTGAGTGTGTGTGTGCAAGTGTAAGTGTTTCTTAGAGGTAGATACTGTATGTGTGTGTGTGTGTGTTAGTGTGTGTGTGTGTGTGTGTGTGTGTGTGTGTGTGTGTGTCTCTGAAAGAGGAACAGCAGGCTGTTTGTTGGCGGAGCGTGAGAGAGAGAGATCTATGAGAGGCTGGATGGAGAGTGAGTGAGCGTCTGAGTTGGCTCGTTCAAGCAGTGAGTGCTTGTGTTTCGGGCCACAGTTTCAAGCACGCCTGAGAACATCTGTGCTTGTGCCTCACTGCATGCGACGAGCTCTGTCTTGTTCAGGGGTATCAGAGTGGCAACTGTGTGTGTGTGTGTGACTGCCAGCGTTCCCACTCCAATTTTCCCTGCAGAGCCGCCCTCTTTCCTTCCACATGCAGATGAGGCTGAACGAGTGCTACTGTGTCACCCACACATGCACACACACACACACACACATACACACACATGCAGCACGCCCCCCCACTCAACAGGAGCACGACAACCCCCTGCGTCACTCGCCACACTGACGCACCAGTGTCACACAGCCACTTCTGATCATCCCACCACAACCAGCTTAGCTGAGCACCGTGAACACAATCCTCCCCCTCTAGAGAGAGAGAGAGAGAGAGAGAGAGAGAGAGAGAGAGAGAGAGAGAGAGAGAGAGAGAAAGTGTTTAGAAAGCTATGCATGCCATGGACAGAGAGATGAGTTGAGGTGGGCTGCCACATTCAAGTGTCATGGCACAGCATCACTGTGTGTCACTGTGTGTGTCTGTTTTTGTGTGTGTGTGTGTGTGTGTGTGTGTGCGCGCGCCTCAGGACCAATTTAATGGCTGCTTCATCCTCCTCCTCCTCCTCTTCCTCTTCTGTTATGGTCTTCCTCAGTGCCTGAAGTGTTTGTCCTCCCTGCATCTGAACTCCTCTTATCTCTCCTCCTCTCCCCACCTCATCTTCCACTTTTGTAAATAAATGCGTTGAATGCTGTCGGCGTGCTCGAGGAGCTTTCGGCCCTCGCTAAGTAACATTTGGCTCCCTTTCAGATCGGGAGTTGACGGGCGCCGAGAAAACAGTGACTGAGGAGACCGACATCGACGCCGAAGAGCTTCCCGTCCCCGACAGCACAGTGGACGAGTTCAATCGAGGGGTCACCGACCTCGACGAGGCAAAGAAGGACGACGAGATCCCCAAGGAGAAAAAGGTATCACGATTTCCCCCAGCAATTCTCACAGCAGAACTTGATGACATTCAGCCCCTTAATAGAGTGCAGTGTAACTTATTATGGATGACATTGAGTGTCACAATGCGAGTGCGTGGCAATACATTTGGGAGGTAATTCAGTTATTGTCGCTCTATTTGTAGAAAACAGATTTCACATCACACGCAAATGCTCTGAGAATTCCTGTGTACACACGGCCTTAAATATTCATGGTGTTTGTGTGGAACTGATGTGACGGATTGGCACATTTCTGGCCGCGACGGCCAGTTTCATGCCTGCGAATGATTAGGGAAGGCATTGTTATTCCACTGATGGGAGGCTGTGTTTTTCCGCATGGCGTGAAGCGAGCTCAGCGGAGAGTCCTAATTAGAAAAGCTGGATAGACCTGGGCAGCATTTGGAATGCAGCACGCAAACATTTCCCTTGTCCCCTCTGCTATTGGTTTGCTCTCGTTTCATTAGGCGCTCTAGGCAGGTTCAAGGCTCCTGCCTGCCTCATGCAGGGCCACTTTCGTGTGTGTGTGTGTGTGTGTGTGTGTGTGTGTGTGTGTGTTCGTGTGTGTGTGTGTGTGTGTGTGTGCGTGTGTGTGTGGTTAGGGGGAAGGTGTTCTTTTAAGCATGTTTTGAATTCAAGGGGAAGGCCGTTTGAATTGAAATGGAGAATGCCGCTCCCCTTCATTGCCCCGTTGCAAGGCTGCTCAATATCAATTTGAATAAGAGCTCTGACAGCCAGTGCATTGTAATTTCCCTCTACAAGGGATTTTTGTTTCCCACTTTAGTTTTTTTGTTGTCTGTGGGGTGAGTTTTGTTTCCTTCTTGGTGCCGCAATTGGACTTTTTACGGGGTAAAGAATCTTAATTAATGTTTACAAAAAAAGTCAAGCATGAGATTTTATGTCAGGGCTATTCAAATAAATTTGTGGAAGGGACCAAACTAAAAAATTGCAAAATTTGGGCTGATATCAGGCCACGGCTAGATTTGTTCCACAATAAGCACACAGCTCTATCGTTTGCTGCAGTTGGCAATGTATACAAGTCATTTTCAGTCCGTTTGTTGAAATTCAGTTTTCTTTGTAACACATAAGGAAATCTCCAGTGGATGGAGTAGATGAGTTGGTTGATTTGTCCATATATTTGCCCTATCATGACATAATTTTGTCCTGTCATTAGAATCCGAGAGCTTCTACAATCTTCTGTGGATTTGAGGTCGTAATATTACAGCACAAGACAATACAGCTTAGCACAGCCATCCTGTTGGGCTCATAAATTGAGGCCCTTGGGCAGACTTTGGTCTTTGTCAGTGGGATTAAGAGGATGCTATTTATGTGGAGGTTTGATTGAAAGCAACACGCTGTGAAACACTTAAAAACACAAGTGTTGGTGTGAAGGGGTCTCTGTTTTCCTGTCCTCCCGGGGCCTCTGTGAGCCTGATGGATCACCAGGCCATGAATCAACATGGAGCTTTTACCCAGTGCTTGGAAAGGATGCTTCTTTGGATATGATCTCTTGAGCGCTTCCCTTATTGTCATCATAAATGTCATGAAATAACATGTTCCCAAGGCCAGGGTCTTCATCTTCAGTCAGTTCATCTAAAATGGTAGCCAGCTGCTGGATAGCTGTGCAGTAAATGCGTTAGTAAACATCCCTCGAAGCTCTTCATCGCATCATCACCTGCCCTAGTTTTTGCAGTAGGAATGCACATTTGTGCTGAGTCCATTTGTATTTGTATTGTGTTCCAAAGGTCTGTGGTGTATGTGTGTTCAGTTTCTTGTTCTCTTGTTGCAGTTTTTTTTCATACCAGGTTTTTGTTCTTAGCCTGTAGATAGTTGACCTTTTTTATTTGTGGTGCAGGTTCTACCAGCAGCTATTTACAAAAGAAAAAAATCTTTTTATTTTCTCAACATTAATTTTTACACTCCTCTCACAGAGGCATTTGCCTTCAGTGCAGACAGTCCTCCAGCTCTTGGGTAAATAATTAAAAGGATAGACTTTGAAATCAAAGATTCGTTTCCACTTCATGAAAGGGGTTTGAGTGGGTCTGCGGTGGTCGAGCGCTTCACACAAAGCATCTGAATTAGTAATGACCATCATTCAGTTCTGCCCAGTCCAGTGCATTTACAATATACAGTAGATCTGTGGAGCCTCCCAGCATTCAGCTCAATACGCTCTCAACCTCAATTCACATCATCATTTAAACCTTGCCCTGCCTCCGTTTGGAGGAAAACAAACCTAAATTGGGTTTTTACTCACCAATTTCACATGAAATTGAAACAGTTATGTTTGCGGCCCTGCTTTGAATATTGAAAAGAAACCGTTTTAGGTGTCGGTGTCAGACTGTGACGTAGCTTGTTGTAGATTACGGGTAAGTGCCACTCTGATGGGCATGGCATGCCACTGTGCAGCCCTTCTGTATTGAACAATGCCAACATTGTGCCAGAATTCTGCCCTTCTTAGTCATGGGGCACTGGCTTCTCCAAGGGCATGAAACAACCTGTGCCCGCTGACTAGATTTACCCCCCCAAGAGCTGGGTGCTGAATCACTGGGCTGGCGGAACCATTAGGGCGTCCTGTTTCAGCACTGTTCTCTTCCATTTGGGAACAGGGCTTTTTTACGAGCCAGTGCCCAGTGGCACGGCTGAGAAAGATACATTAGCTCCCAGCAGAGGGAAAAATACATTGTTTGGCTGATATTGCCCCCTTTTGTCTCTTGCGCTCAGCTCTCAGTGAGTAATTGACCTAGCTGTGCAATATTTGGGCTGTCATTCAATAGTAATAGCCTCAAGTGTGCCTTATTTATGAGCTTTTGTAGTTCTTACTCACTCTCTCTCTCTCTCTCTTACTCCCTCTTTTTCTCTCACTCTTACTCTCTCATCCCTGTTTGTGTGTGTGTGTGAGAGAGAGGGAGAGAGAGAGAGAGAGAAAGAGAAAGTGAACGTGAACGAGTGTGTGTGTGCAAGCCTGTGCCTGTGGTTGATGAGCAATCCTTTAACCTCAGTGCACCCTTCTAATCTCCTTCTCACTGTTTTGATGGAAGAGGCTTCCACTTACACAGCACAGTCATGCTAGCTAATGTCTGCTCAGACTCCCTCATCACAGATTATTGCACAATGGACAAAAGAATCTTTGGTTGGGCATTAATAGCAGGGGCTATGTGAAGACTGTCGTTGGAACTCATGAGTATAAGGACTGAGCAGCTACTAATGAAGTCTGCAGGGCAACACTGTAGGGTCAGAAATGTATTATTGTAGCTCCCTGGGGTCTGAGGCTTTAGCATCTCAAAGATGATCTGGTAATGGCAGATGGAAGACATTCAGTAGCACTTTCCAGAATGTGTTTGATTAGGCTCACTTTCTGTGGAAGGAAAGACACTCCTTTCACTATTCAATACTGAAAATGAACACTAACGGTAAGTATTGTACATTGAATGGTCATAAAAAATCCCTGTTTTGCTATTGTTGCTGTTGTGTACATTGTTCTGACCCAGTATCAGAGGCAGATTTAGTGATGAACTTGGAAGTTTTAGTTCATAGCTATTAGCATCAAACTCGCAGCCCAGCGCCCCATCATCCCACACTGCCGTGAAGCACGTCCACTCAGGTGAGTCATCTGTTTTGTATTGACCATCGTGGCAGGCAGGCACACTGCGTTTCAGCTATTTGTTAGAGGACTTGAGTCACCTGAGTCACATGGTGTTTTGTACCTGCTAGCACAGAGCCCTGTGAATCAGCCCTTACATAAAAAACTGGACTCCTTAATGACACATTTATCTAGATGGCATGAAACATAATATTGATGGAAGGGCTGTGCTGTGAGCTTGGTTGTTTCATGCACAGTTGTTGGGGATGGGGGAAGGGGGGAAGGGGGCATAATAGATTGGATATAATCTTGGTTCAGAAAATCAGTTTTCCTGAGTGAAATTTGTTTCTTGTGATTACTTCTGGGTCTGTATTCTGCCTGTCTTGTGTCTGAATGTAATCTACAAAGAAAGCTGTCATTGTGTTGGTCTAGGCTCTATGTGGACCGACTGAGTAAGCAGTTTTTAGAGTATGGGTGTTGTGGAGGATTATAGAGGGATATCAAAAAAATGTTTTTTTCTGTTTGTTTTTTAAGTGAGCTTTCATATGGCCTTGATATACCAGCTGGATTGTTTGAAACTAAGATCTGATAAGCAGTTTGGCATTTCGCTGCACAGAATATATTTATAGCCTGTTCTTTTGTGTATTTAATTATGCCACCTTTACTGGGTGACATTTGCGATGAATGCATCGCTGCCGTCTGTTTCAGGTCAACACATCAGCTCAACGACCATGTTCATATGCCTAAGTGGCATTTATCAGTAGTTTTAGCCTACATTTCAAAAGTCTATGGAAAGTCTCTTCTGGATGAATCCCTCTTCATCCTGTTTATTTTTAAGGAGAGCTTGCATCAATGGGGCTTTAGAAACACAATTTCCCTTGTGGAATCAGTTTCAAGAAAAACAACATAGATTTGGCTGTCATATTTCAATCTCTATACTGTGATCATTTGTCATTACTCATTTACTCAGTTCAATCTAGTTTTATGTATTGGCTTAATCTTGTAGCACATTGTCAGTGCAGACCAATAGACTAGATGTGAGGGCAGTGGCGAGCAGAGGTAAGGTTTGTATTTAGAGGGTTTCATCTCGGTTTGAAGGAACAGCGTTGATGGAGCTGCGTTTATTCAACAGCGGAGCGACAAAATGGCCTCAGTGGTTCCCTGGGAGGCGTTCTGGAATTGATGAGGTCCCCTGCGGGACTTTCACCTGGCAACGGTTTTCTCGGCGCCGACAGAAACGCTGAGCAGAAAAAGCCACAATGCAAGAGCAGTTCTTGGAACTATAATGTCCACGCGTTCCTGTTGGGGGTTGCTAGGATACACATTTGACACACTAGATAAGCTGTTGGTTTTTTTTTCCTAGTCATAATTACGTCCATGTGGGCCATTATTGTCTAGTGATGATTTGGTGACCAAGATGGCCAGATTGAAGGTGTTTAAATGTAATAACTTAAGCTTTTATAAAGTGCAGTGTATTAAGTACAGCAAAATTCTTATTGAGCGTTTTCCACAGACTAGACTTTACAATAACATTACAAATATAGAATTACAAAATACACTTACTATCAGCATTCTCTCTCTCTCTCTCTCTCTCTCTCTCTCTCTCTCTCTCTCTCTCTCTCTCTCTCTCTCTCTCTCTCTCTCTTTCTCTTCATCGACTGAAAGAGGATTTCAGACCACAAAGAGCGCATGTTTGACACTCAAAGCACAGTGTTACAGCCCCTCACCAAAATTGACACTACTCAAATAAGTGTGTGTGTGTGTGTGTGTGTGTGTGTGTGTGTGTGTGTGTGTGTGTGTGTGTGTGTGTGTGTGTTGACATCAAAGGAAATGGCAGGCAAAGCAGCATGGGGAATGGAATTAGAGCATCTGCCGTGCCAGTCTCTGATGGATGGGGAGAACAGGTTCATATAGGGCTAGAGTCACAGGTTGCAGAAGAGCGAGTCTGTTCTCTTATCAGCCTAGTTAATCTATCCCCCCCACCCTCTCCACCAACACACCCCACCCCTCCTTCTCCAACCCCATCATGTCTGTCTCACCTCGACACACGTGGATGTCGCCGCCGTGGAGATGGATTTGTCAGATTAGGTGTGCCAAGGACGTTTAAAAGGCTCCGGAATAAATAAAGCACACTCTTCTAAGATGGCCGCCAGGTAGGGCTGAAGCTGGAGCAGGATGCGGGACGCAGGACGTCTGACGAAGGCGAGGGCCACCTCAGCTGTCCCCCAGGCCTCCGTCTTAATCTCACAGCTGCATGCAGGATGGAGAGTCGGCTTTTGGGCCGCGCCCTGAAGGACACGCATGAATCTCATTGGCAGTCGCACGGCAGGAGAGAGATCTCCGCTCAGCAGACTGCAGACGTACGGCACCTTCTCACAGAGGCGTCGGACTATTTTCGTGGCTGCTCAAATGCGATAGCTTCAGACAAAGACAAATATCCTCCAGCCCTTTTTTTGACAGCTAAGTTGCTAATGAAATAAACATTTGCTTTAAAGTTTAGGAATTTACCCTAACAAGACATAGAAAAGTGTGTTTGTTTGTCTGGTACTCTTTGCTTGATGTCTTGATAAATGACGCTCCAGAATTCAGCAAAACAATGGCTTACATCATCCTACTTAGTGCTATAATGCTATAATGTCCTGAAATACTGTATTGCTAAAAGGGATTGTTCTAGAAGGGATTGTTAGGTCAGCCGTGCAGCACATCCACACAGGAGTAACAAAACTCTGTCTAATATAAAATATTTGCCTTGAATAACAATGAGGGCTCATGTCTGGATTCAAAGTGAAGGAAGGGAAAGTATTGATATTCAATATCACCTTGGGAAGTTATTTTAAAGACCTGTGCCTGCTTTTATAGATGGCTGCAGTTACACTGTACAGGCAGAGAGGCCTGGATGACATGGCCAGCCAAGGCTGTTTCAGTGCTGCTGAAAAGGCTGTGTGACTGAGATCTTCACTATGATATGGGACTCACAGGAGATGGAGTGATTGAACAAGGCTAGCCAAAGCCACAACTCTGTCCTGCCCCCATTGATTCTGTGTTGGATCTCAGAACTACTTTGTCAGCTCACACTGCACCTGCTGTTCCCAAGACTGGCGAACAGTAGAATCAACAACTCCGTTGAATGTGTCTTAGTGGGGACCCAATGGAGAATGCAGCTGTGCATAATGGGCTACAGTATTACAGTTGAAGAAAGTTATGGGTAACATCGGTCCTATGATTTGTATTTTCATCCCTCTGTGTTTTTAGTGTGCGTGTGTGTGTGTGTGTGTGTGTGTGTGTGTGTGTGTGTGTGTGTGTGTGTCTGTGTGTGTGTGTGTGTGTGTCTGTGTGTGTGTCTGTGTTTGTGTTTGTGTCTGTGTGTGTGTGTGTGTGTGTGTGTGTGTGTGTGTGTTTTACAGCCTCCTTTAATTTGTGCTTTCCCAAGATACTCCATGCAGCTGCCAGCGAGTAACTCTGGCTCCTCTGTGGTGGTTGTTTGTCTTTGATATCGTTTCATGTGGAGGCCATGTGGCCAGTGCCCACTGCTGGGAGCCTCCTCTCCGTTTGGCTTTTATTTTGACAGCAAACAGGCCCAGCGAGCCACCATGAGGGAATATAGTGACACGGTTTGAAGCTGGTAGAATGACGACTACAATCCCAAGGCCTGGGAATGAGGGAGGAGAGAGTGAATGAGCGAGAGAAGGAGAGTAACATATTGAGGGAGGGAGAGAGAGTGTGATTGAGTGAGGGAGGGAGGGAATGAGTGAGAGAGATTACAAAGTAAGAAAAGAAAGGTTGGAGTGAATGAGCAAGAGATGAAGGGAAGTGAGCGAATGAAAGAGGGGAAGTAAGTAATTCAGGAGGTAGAGACAGCACAGCAAATTACACTCTAACCTGCGCAGACAGTGCCATCTTTCATCCCTACTCTTCCTCCTCCTCCTCCTCCTCCTCCCCCCTCTGTCTGCAACCCCCCAGAGAGCAACTTGGAATGGCCCTAAAGCCGAGCAAATGGAGAACCATTGCAATTTACTTCCACTCTAGAGTCTGCTGTTCTTACAGGCTTATGAGGCGGACTTTGACCTTGGGATGGAGGGAGGGAGGGAGGGAGGCATGGATGGATGGATGGATGGATGGATGGCTAGACAGTCCTATTTGGATAGCTGATGGCATATTGCCTCCATTGCTCAATGTAGAATAGCAGTGAATAAAACAGGCCCTTCTCTCGGAGCCAGACTGCTGCTCGTTGAATGCTGTCCAGTCCATCTGCGCTCCCTTGGAATGGATTAGGGGGGGCCCTGTGCAATAACTGCAGTGCAGGCTCAGAGACAGGCCAAATAGACGTGCAGACAGACAGAACGCTGCCCTGCCCACCGATGAGTCGGCCCCTTGTGTGTGTGTGTGTGTGTGTGTGTGTGTGTGTGTGTGTGTGTGTGTGTGTGTGTGTGTGTGTGTGTGTGTGTACACCTCTGCTCTCCTGTCTGTCCCTCTGATCCCGAGCTCCAGTCTCAGTGTGACTGATAGGCGGCTGCTAAGGCCCCGCTGCTCAGATGATAGCTGGGACCTTTATTACTCCCCGTGGCATCACTCTCTTCCTTCAGACCTCTCTTTCTCTCTCTCTCTCGCTCTTTTTTTTTGTACATATCTCTCTTTGTCTTTTCGTCTGGTTGTGGGTTGTGCGAGTGGCAGCAGTAGACTGTGGCCGCTCCGCTCCCCTGGCGCCGTGCCACCCTGGACGGCTACGTTTGCCAAGCGTACCCGCACCCCTCTCTCTCTCTCTCTCTCTCTCTCTCTCTCTCTCTCTCTCTCTCTCTCTCTCTCTCTCTCTCTCTCTCTCTCTCTCTCTCACTCTCTTTCCATTTCCTCTCGCCACGCTCATCCATCTCTCCGGAGCAGCGCTGAGCGGGCGGCGGGTGTTGAAGGCTGGCACATAATGGGCACATCTCACTGTCAGGGGTACCCTTGTCACATCCGTCTCCAATAGGGGGGCCGCGGTGACAAAAGCCTGTGCAGTGAGGAGCCGAGGGAGAGGATCGGCCAGGTCTGACAGTCACTCAAAGCGCATCAGTCAGGCATGGCTTAGCCCATTAATCTGCTACACCGCCGTCAAACAGCCTCTGGGCTGATTAGATACCGTTAAAAGTTTGACGGCGGCAGACGAGCGAACGAGCGAGCGAGCGCGGAAGATGCCATTCAATACTGCGGAGGTTTGTAACAGTTGGTACAAGCTCACAGCAGATGCCCGCTTGGACGAGAGAGAGAGAGAGGGGGGAAAAAAAAGAAAAAAGTTCCATAATTTCGCCATAGCATAACGTCTGTCATGACAGCTTGTCAGGCTTTGGCAGCGGCTGCAGAAGCGCGTGGCGGTCACTCCTGCTTTTATGACACGTTAGCATGTGATTTATGGAGCGCTGGGCAGAAAGGGCAGCTGCCCCTCAACTGATGGATGAACTCTGGGCTGCTGCTGCTGAATAGTGGATCAGAAGGAGAGGGCTGGAGGCTGATGTATTTACTGCCTCTGTGCAGCGTGCGGGTCAGCCTGACTCCAGGCATACGGCATGTGGAAGGGCCGCGTGTGTTCTGTGTGTGTGTAGGGCAGCCATGTGTTATTTAAATAAATGCATTTGAGGGGGAGTTTCTGCACTTTAGTCTATCCAGTTTGTCCAACTGCTTTTTAATTATGCAGTATGTATGTAAGTATGCAGGTATGCATTTATAAATGCATCTATGGTCTTTGTATGTGTGGGGCATAGGTGACATGCTCACTGGTACTGTATGTGTTTAGTAAGTGTGTGTGTGTGTGTGTGTGTGTGTGTGTGTGTGTGTGTGTGTGTGTGTTGTGGAGCTTTGTTTGTTGTGATGCACATCTGTTTGTATTTGTGTTTGTGTGTACGGCGCGCTCTGTTTGTGCTTGAGTGATGGGGAAGAAGTGGTGTCAGCGCCTCTCCTCTCTTCTCCTCTCCTCTCTTCTCCTCTCCTCTTCTCGCCTCTCCTCTCTTCTCCTCTCCTCTCTTCTCCTCTCCTCTTCTCGCCTCTCCTCTCTTCTCCTCTCCTCTCGTCTCCACCAGTCAGCCGTCTGCGTGGGAGCAGCTGGTGTTTACAGGGCGCTCTTCTGCAGCGCTGGTCCCCTACACACAGCTGCCACACTCCACGCACACACACACACACACACACACACACACACACATACACACGCATCACACACACACACACACACACAGACACGCACACACGCACACACACAGAAAGAGAGACACTAAGTCGCGAGCGCCCAAACACCCACTTCATCAGCATGCAGTATGACCCCCACACACACAGCACCCCCCCCCCTTCTCCACCGCAGGCCTGCTTCGTCCCCCAAACGCAAATTGCATTGGAAATGCGACCTGCTGTGAGCCCTGTAGAAAGTCCTCCTTTGTCAACATCATGCATCCTGCTCACCTGCTTGTCCACGTGATGCTTCCTGCTGACTACGAATGGATAATGAGGAAGATTTCAAAACAAAACAATTAAGCATGTTTTGTTTGCAGTTGTAGTTTGTATGCAACTGATCAATTCACTGTGCTCTGTCTGACACCATCCCTTGTATAAGCATCTCTATGCACGCACACACATGCACACGCACACTCACATAAATTTGGTGCTTTGACATTGGGGTTGCGAAGGGAGACTCTTTCGCTCGCTCTCTCTCTTTCTTTCTTTCTCTCTCTCTTTCTCGTCCCCACCCTCAGTTCATTTCTCAGTGCTGCATTCCCTGTGTGTCTCTGAGTGCACGGGCATCCAACAAAAGGGCATCCTCTGCGTGTCACACTTAGGCCGGGATAAGCAGACCTGACACCATGAAATTATTCCCTCTGCTGGCTGCTCTGCCGCTGTCGAGCTCCCACCCCACACACACACACACACACACACACACCGCCGCCGCACACTGGAGGTCAATCCCTGGCCCGGGCCGGCATTACCATATTTTCATCTGGGAGGCTCAGGAAAATAAATAACCCAGGCATGCCGGGAAATATGACCAATTTGTCACTGCCACTGCGGCTGCAGTCTTGCCATCTTGCACCGGCGGCAGGCTTTGCAACATCACTAGCTCCCCCCTGTACTGTCTGTCACACCGTTAGCGCTTGCTAAGTGCTTCATGCTAATCATCGCAGCCTGCTCCTTCTCAAGAGTGATTCCGGTTATTAGCGAAAGTGCATCAAGGCGTGCAGAAGGTTCCGGTCATGTGCTGTACTGCAGGCTTTTTGGATGGTGGGATTTTGCCAGTCCAATTATATGCGTGTCTGGTGCAAGAACATGCTGAGGTTTATCTTTCAGAGACATCCAGCGAATCCCTGATGTTTTCCGCCAGACGGCTACAGTTTTACTCTGTCTGTGTGTGTGTGTGTGTGTGTGTGTGTGAGATGCTGTTCTTATGGGGTGTTGAGCCAGTGCATGATTTAATCATGGATAGACTGCTATGGAGAGGGCGAGAGAGAAAAGGAAATATTTAGTTTGCTTGCACCACTGCCCTGCTAAATAAACAATAAATGGCATAAGCCTTTCATCCTTTTTATCTGGTCAGACTCGCTAGCTTTCGTTTCTCTTTTATTCTTTGAAATACAAGCACAAGAAGGATGCCTGCTTTAAGTTTGACTGATTCCCGAGGACTCTGAGGTCTCTGCCAGGTCATGATCTCTGTGTCAGGGCTTCAGGCCGAGGTGAGGAGGCATATTCTGATAGTTATGAATTTAGCCTGTTGTCTCAAGCGTGCAACTAGTAGTTTTGTTCACGTTTAGTTTGCCATGCCTCTGATGAGACCTGAACTGAAGGAAAAATTCGTTCTTTTCTAGTCCAGGGTCTGCTGCTGCTTTTGAATGTACAGAACTGTTCCACTCTCTCTCTCTCTCCAATCTGTTAGAAATATCGGCTACCTTTTTATGTGGTGAAATAGCCCATAGTTCATTCAGTGTTATATTTTGCCCAGCTCTACCCTAAACCCTCTGTCTCTCACTTTTGCAGGTGTCTGAGGAGCCATCTATTCTGCTGGCCACCCCCAAGATGCTGCTGCCGTCGTCCAGCCAGCTGCCAGCCGGAGCTCCCCTGTCGATGCACCACCAGATCCAGCTCCTCCAGCAGCAGCTCCAGCAGCAGCAGCAGCAGACCCAGGTGGCCGTGGCTCAGGTAAGACCAGCGCTACACTCCTCCTCCCACTCTCTGGAAGTGCCCCCCCCCCCCCCCCCGACTGCGCTAGGCAAAGGCAAAGGCTTATTTATTAGTTTAATTTGGCTTAACGGCTCGGTGCACAGACCATGTGTTATTTTTCCCCCCTCACTCCGGTGCCTTTGTTGTTGCCCTGCTAGATTGAGGTGCTCACAGGGGCCACGGTGATGGAGGGGCTGCTACTGTGGAACGGACCCTTTGGATAATTAAACAGCAAATAGACACTTTTAAGTGCACCACTGTAGATCAAGATCAGTGTGTGTGTGTGTGTGTGTGTGTGTGTGTGTGTGTGTGTGCGCGCGCTTGTCTGGCTGTGTGTGAGTTTTGGAATATGTAAAATACATCTTCATTGTTAGTTGGTTGTATTTGTTTACCTCATAACTCTTTAACTCGATGAGCATTCTAGTAAATTCTAATTAAGGCGTCCCAATAAAGTCTAATCAGCCTCACTCCTGTCAGTCCTCTGCAGCGCTGCTGGGGCGGTAATGGCCCAGTGAGCCTGGATGAATGTAGCATCTGTTTGCTGGAGTGAATAGCATCTCCCATGTCCACTTCAGATGGGTGCGCGCGTGTGTGTGTGTGTGTGTGCGTGTCATTGCCTCTCTCCTCTCCTCATCCTCTCCATACGCCTCCAAACATTCCTGGCCCTGGCTCAGGGGTGACTTCACCCTCTCCTTCTCTCGGCCATCGGAGCGTAACAATTGGTGGGGTGCAGATTGCAATTTTCTTGAGCGCTTCTATCTCGTGTGCCGTCGTTGTCGCAGACCTCCCTTGGCTTGTCCACTCCACCGATGCGTGCTGACCCAGAAGTGTCCGTGGCTCGGTTTAGCGTTAATGTGGGCCCATTAGGACACGGCTGGAGGGGGAGATATTTATCTGCCCTGGCGAGCCAACCTCATGACGAAGGCTTGTCTGGCCACGGTCATGGCTCCCCAAAAGCGCCCTGGCTGGGAGGGAGGAGAGAGAGGGCACGCAGTCGGAGTAATCTCTCAACCAGCGGCAAGGTTCCCATTAAAGGCCGGCCGGTCCATGGCCCTCCCTCAGGGGCTAGCAGGAACCAGCGGGCGCACGGATGGAAAAGACAGCAGGATGTGATGGCATTCTCTGCCCAGCCCAGAGAAAGAGAGAGTGAGAGAGAGAGAGCGAGTGAAAGAGATGGTGAGAGTGGGAGAGTGAAAGAGACGGATGGAATCAGAGAAAGAGATTAGCATTCATGGAAATTCAAAATAATAATCATAATAATAAATAAATAACATAAACATTCTGTCTCTGGATAATGAGACACACTATAACCATAATCCTACTTAGCCCAACCCATTTTCACCACCCAATCCTCCCCGTTGACGTGGGCTGCTCTGAATTAGACCATTAGTGCTAGCAAGGTACGCTAGAGCAGATAGCCTCTGACGCAAGGGGCAAACACATTCAGTGCAAGCACCCAAACAACCCATAATAACATTAAAATACCATAACAACCCAAAAGAACATAATGTTACACCTTATCGCTAATGGCAGGAACAGTATGAAATAAAGACTGTCATGCCATACGTCAAAGACAAAAGATATACTCCCTCACAGGGGGGGGGGGGGTGCTGATGCAAAGAAGCAGCATGTTGTATAGAGATCAAGAGCGAGGTGTTTCTCTGTAGCAATGTCCATATGTAAATAGCAGTTACTGTTGTCCTCTCCTGACCTCAACATTCCCCCTCCTTTTAACCCACTTACCCACCAGGCACCCAGATCCCACGCAGCGCCCACCCCCATCTCCCCTCACACCCACGCAAGTCTCTCTCTCTCTCTCTCTCTCTCTCTCTCTCTCTCTCTCTCTCTCTCTCTCTCTCTCTCTCTCTCTCTCTCTCTCTCGCGCGCTCTCTCTTGCGCTCTCTCTTGCTCGCTCTCTCGACCTCAGTTTCTGTCTTTGTCTTTCTCTCTCTGTCTGGCCTGGACCACGTCCAGCGCTCGCTCTCCCCAAGCTAAAGCAAACAGGGTGTCACTTTGCAGTCGTCACCGTTGTCGTGTTCTGGCCTCTGATGTCCCACTTCAGTGAAGACAAAGTGGGGTGGCCCTTTGAAGTGTCAAATCAAAGCTCTTGTCGAGCAACGCCAATCACAGCCTCCTTCATTTATTTATCCGTTTGTTTGGCACCAACGCTCATCCCTCAGGGCTGGGGGAGGCTATGGGGGGGGGTGTCGGAGATGAAACGTTGCGTACATTTCTCTTTGGAAGTTAAAAGCCATCTCTCTCTCTCTCTCTCTCTCTCTCTCTCTCTCTCTGTCTCTCTCTCTCTCTCTGGCTCTCTCGCCCATGCCACTGTTCTTAGCAGGGGGAGCGGGAGGGTTTAATCCACCCCCCGTACCCCCCCTCGTGCTGGCGTTTCATAGCGGAATGTTAAGATTAGGCAGCGCGTCTGATATTGTGCAAAGACTTCATTCATGTTTGCTGCCTCTCCTCTCCCGTGAGTTTGAGCGCTGCTCCGTCATAATGAGGCCTGGGGGGGGTTGGCTAGCAGTCGCCGTTTATCAAACTCCAACATGCCGCCTTGAAGCTCATGTCCCCCTTTCAAACACACACACACACACACACACACACCCCTGCAGATGCATCAGGACTTTAGAGATAAGGCCCCTAATTTTAAATTAGCAAGTAACCTATTTTCCGAGGATTTTCTGAAGGGTTTTTGAATATTTATTTAGGGTTGTCAGAAATTTAATGTATGGAAGTATGATGGACTTTCAACCACCCACAATGCAGCCTGCAGACACAAAATCAGCATATTATCTTTAATGCTTTTCAATTTAATTAGTGACTCCCACCTCTACAATCAACAGCACGTAGGCATCATCATCATCTTTATTTGCCAGAGTCAGAGTCCTAAAAGCACACAGCCATAATCTATTTATGTTTATTTGGAGTGCATGCTATGTGAACAGAGTAGTCCTCTATACATCTGAAGAGAGAAAAGATTTTCCTCTGACTTCAGTCAACCAAGAAAAATGGCTCTTCCACTTGGCCAACCAAGTCAAGGTGGGTCAAGCACTTCAGTTTGGCTGCCCTAGTGAGTGTCACTACAGGAAACGTTCAAAACTGTGGAGCTCCACCTCAATAGTGCTGACAAGCCCAGCGAAAAACAAAGTACACACTAAATGCACTATAGCCACACAAACACATACTTTCTTTTGTATGTGTGCATACTTACTCTCTGGTGTGTGCTTACACATAGATATACACTGGATACTGTACATCACAAATTGCAAACACACACACACACACACACACACACACACACACACACACACACTAAACACATACAGCCATAAAAGCAAACTGTATCTCAGGAGAGGAATACACACACAGAGAGAATCCCACACACTTTCCAAAAGACCAGATGGACTTTGAAGCATTGACGGAATCCATGTAAGTTGAGGGTTTCGCATTTTATGACGAGGAGGATCATCATTTAATAGGCTCCCAGCGGAGGGGTTTTACATGCACAAACCTTGTTCAATGTGGCAGAAGGATTTGAAAAGCGTTCTGGCAGCTGTCAAGAAGTGCCTCCAAACAAGGCTCCCTGTCATTATCGCATTCTTCAGTTTCAACCTCGTCACTCCAGCAAACGGGAGACAAAATACAGGCGCTGCTCGCATTACTACTTCAAAGCCACTGTCCTCCGAGCAACGAGGTGTAGGCCTACATTCTCGACAACGGCTATTGAGCTCTTCCCAAGGCCAGCGCTGAAAGGGGAGGCCACGTTACACAGCCTTTGTGCTAGCACTAGTGTTGTTAGCATCTGAAGAGCCGTTTTTGGCGTGCCCGTGGATCCTGGGCCAGTTTCCCAAAGATCAGAAGAGATGCAGTGTAAGCTGAAGGTTATTGAACCCTCCAGAGATAAACTCAGAGCTGTGTCGGAGTGGACAAGGGCAGTAATCTCTCTGGCAGTTGTTTCTCTCGGGCTGCCCAGGGGAGAGGGAGTGCTGCAGAAGAGCCCCTGATGCTTGGCCCCTGCTCAGAGAGAACACTGCCAGTCAGGCCCGCCAGTGTGCTGCTCTTCCTCCCTCCTCCTCCTCCTCCTCCTCCTCCCTGTCCGCAGGTAGAAAACTGCTGCTCTTTGTATGTCTCTCTCTGTTATCTGCAGCTCCAGAGTTTTGTCTGACTGAATGACCCTGTCCTTCAACAGTCTATCTGAATGCTTTGCACCACAATTTGAAATTCTAAGCATGAAAAGAACTCGCACACACGACACGTGCCTTTTTGAACGAATACAGCAATGTTAACGTCCCCAACTACTCTTTCGATTTTTTTATTTATTTATTCATTTATTTTATTTTACCCACTCATTACTTGATGATTCCTCAGCCATTTCATATCATATCACACTTCAGCCATTGACAAGCAGCCTCTTTAATATCACCTGTGACCCGCACATGCTCAATAAACCCCAGCTGCTTTGTGCCTTTGATGAAGGCGTATGTGGAGGCCCAGTCTTTTATCATCTGCTCAAATTGGATTAAGAGAAGGCTGGAAGCATCAGAATGAGATCCTAATGCCATGTAATGAACAGGAGGCGTAAATGAGGGAGCCGTTAGAATCATAGTCTGTGCTGTATTTAAGCTGCCAGTGCTTTACAGCAATGTGTGTGCAATCTACTAGTGGAGGAAGCGAGGGTGTCAAGTAACACAACGCTGCTAAGAGGTGAGATTTCAGATCACCCCCATGCTTGGAATTACCAGTCAATCCCCAGTTAAATCTCTGAGCTACTGGTGAAGCCTGGTGATGAGTTTCACGCACATGCTACATTATTTTCGCCCTCTCAACTGCTGCTCAACCATTTCTCATTCTTTTTTATCTATCTTTCTTCCTATTTGTCTTTCTTTCTCTCTTTCTTTCTCTCTCCTCTCCCATTCCCTCTGTCTGCAGATGAGTGTGTTGATGGTCCCTGAGTGGGAGAAAGGCTTTAGCATGTGCTGCGGTCCAGATCGCTGCTCATTTGGGTCTGTGTGGCTTTATCGCAGAGCTCAAGCCATTTAACATCCCAACGACCTTTTGTCTCGTCCCCGAGAGCTTCGCTAATGAAAGCAGCGCTGTCTTTTTCATCTGCCGTCGCCCCTCCATCTGTCAGGGAGTCGGTGGCGAGGGCGCGCCAGCCATTTGAGCGTCCAGAAGAATCTCCGTCAGGGTGGCTTGCGAGAGTGTCACTGATTGGTGGGATTGTGACAGGCTGGATAGAAGTGTCTTTCTCTCCCCTCTGTCCCTGTCTGGAAGGGAAAAGGCTTTTACTTTGGCGCACACCATTGCTCTCGGGTTGAAACTGTGTGGGTGTTGGTGTGTGTGTGTGTGTGTGTGTGTGTGTGTGTGTGTGTGTGGGAGGGAGGCTTAGTTTGTCAGGGTGAGGACAGTCTGAAGCATCTGCACAAGAACTTTCACAAAGCCACTCTCTAAGATCCACAGTCTGACAGGTTACCATGGACACTGACCTTTCTTTATCAATTCTTTCTCTCTCTCTCTCCCTCTCTCTCTCTTTCTCCCTTTTTCTCCCTCTGTCTCTCGGTTGCTCACTCCCAGTCATCACCATCACCATCACCTCTGCTAAGAAGAGATTCCAGACAGGTCTTATTTTCTTGGGTCAAGATGAAAGCAACACTTTTATTATTTCCACCAGTAATATCTCCAACTGTCCACACACACACACACACACACACACACACACACACACACACACACACACACACACACACACACACACACACACACAGCCTATACCTTTATCTCATCCCCCTCCCATTCCTACAATCCAATTTTTGATCACTTTTTTGGTGGGAGGAAATGGCCGGAGCTCATCTCTTACATCTGTGAGCATCTCTTTCCCCAGATTGTATCTGTGTGATTAAAAGAGGAGAGGAGCCGAGCAGAGAGAATGTGCTGATGGTGACTATGACCAGCGCTCGCTCGCTCTCATTGCCTTATTTTGTGTGGGGGAATGGATTGCTCTGCTCTGCTCTGTGCTATGGCCACCAGTAGAGAGACAGTCGTGCCTCTAAGCTGTGCCATACATCACCTTTCCCTCCTATGGTGCCAGAGGCAGGAGAGGGAGGGGGGGGACTGGTTGCCACACTAAGTGAGCTGGGATGCTGTGTGTGTGTCTGTTTGTGTGTGTCGTGTGTGTGTGTGTGTGTGTGTGTGTGTGTGTGTGTGTGTGTGTGTGTGTGTGTGTGTGTGTGTGTTTGGGGAGGGGAGCCTTGGGTGAAGAATGCCAGTGCTTATCGGGATGTAGCTGAGGACGCATGGAGGACACTGCAATGCATTCTAATCAGCGGGGTGTCTCTGTTGTCTCCCTTTTTCTCCCTCTTTCTCTCTCTCTCTCTCTCTCTCTCTCTCTCTCTCACCCACCACACACACACACACACACACACACACACACACACACACACACACACACACAGGGTGAGGGAGAGACTAAGAGAATGGGAGAGGTACTAGAATTCATCTGTGAATTTAAGCAGGTGTAGGCAAATGCAGTCATATGCATTCATTCACATGAATATACAAACACGACTTATTTCACCTCCACACACACACACACACACACACACACACACACACACACACACACACACACACACACACACACACACACACACCTGGCTCGGTCTGGGGAGTGTGTGAGTGGGTCCTCCATCATGTGAACGGCCCCAGGCAGCTGAGTGAGTGTGCACTGCACAGCAATGGCTTTCAGCAGCTCTGTCACGTTACTGTGCTAGATTGGCCCACTGTTGCTTGGACTTCTTCTGATTCCCTGATTCTAAATTGGGCCATAACTACATAAGAACCCCACAGAATTCTGCACTCTTGACTGTAGTTAAAAAAGATCCATTCTGCAGGGTTGTTTGCGGTGGCGGCATTAAGTTCACAGACCTCTTTGCAAATAAATGTTTTTCTGTGGACAGAAGAAAAGTGTCCAATTAGTCCTGATATGCAGCCCTGTTCTCTGAAGTCACACTTAGGAGTGGGCTTGGTTTGATTTGCAATCCTCGCTTCAGTGTGCTTGCATCACCTATGACTTTTTTTTTTTTTTTTTTTTTCTTCCTCCTCTTTCTTTTCTCGACTCGAATCCCTTTGAAATGGAGCACAGCGCTTTTAAAGTCAAATAGGCCCTCCTGGAAAAGCAGTCAGTGTCCTCGAAGAAGCACGGCTGCCGAGTGCATTTACTTCAATTACCTGGGCATTGGCTCGTGGGCCATCAAGAAAAGCAGATATAATGAAATTTGAAGTTGCGCTGTTTAAATGACCCTGATCTCTGAGTCCATCTCTCACTCTCACTCTTCCTCTTTGTCACTTTCACACGAACGTTCGTATGGGAGATTAAATTTATAGTCAACATAACCTTCAGTCGCTTGTCATAGTTTTGAGAATAGACACGTAACCTCTCTCTATCAGCCATCTCTGACTTCATCTTTTCTTCTTCCTCTCTCTCTCTCTCTCTCTCTCTCTCTCTCTCTCTCTCTCTCTCTCTCTCTCTGTATCCCTCTCTTTCTCGCAGGCTTTTTGGGAGCTATCTTTCAAACTCAGTCACACTGTCGGCTCCAAGCTTGAGTTATCGAAAAAGACAATGAAATATGCCTCGCAGTGCTGCACCCGAGCGCTCATAACATTGCAGTGCTCTCTTGACATTTTTATTGAGGATCTGGCGAATTTTGATGCCCCCCTCCCCTCGCTCCCCTCCAGACGTGTGTGGTAAATGATTGATCGTCTAATGGGTTTGAGGTTTGGGTTCCAATGCAAATGGAAACTTTTTGCCTTTTTTTGTTTTTTTTTTTACTGTGGGGGGGAAAACTCTGGAAAAGCAACTTGCTAAGTGGGCCCCAGTCATGCATGAGTCCTTGGATCACAGATTGTGCTTCAGTTCAAAGTACGAGGGGTATAACAGCAGAAACATGACATGCCTAAAATATTTCGATGATATCTTCCTTGTAACGTCCTACTTGATTAACCAAGCCCGAGCTTAATCGCATTTCATAGTTTGTTTGCCAGAGTAATTATTTATGTGGAAGAGGACTCGCGCTTGCATGCAAGATTGATTTGCGGAGAGCTCGCCGCTCAAGTATTTGATCATTATGCCATTATTAGATTATTTGCTGCCACTTGAGGCAGCTGGGAGTGCTGTGGGCTCTGTGCTGTAGAGGTGGGAGAGAGACAGTCTGTGAGCTGGGGAAAACAGCTCTGTGTCTGGGGTGACTCTCAGTCACAGTAGCCACCACCAGCATTTGCATCATCTAGCCGTGTGTGTGTGTGTGTGTGTGTGTGTGTGTGTGTGTGTGTGTGTGTGTGTGTGTGTGTGTGTGTGTACAGTATGCAGTCTGTGTAGGTCCACTGCCACAACCATCTCTTGCATCATCTTGCTCTTTCAGTACGTTTGTGTGTGTGTACATGGGAGTGTGTATGGGGTTCTATGTGGGTCCACAGCCACGACAAGTTTACATCATCTTGCTAGTCCAGTGCAAATGTGTGGGTGAGCTAGTCTGTATGTGTCCACACTGTATGATTCAACATATTTGTTAATCTGCTCTGTTTTATCTACGTTAATTTGTTTGTTTTTTGTCTGTCTTTTTGTTATTTTGTCCTTTGATTTTGGCGTTGTGTTAGTCAAATATGAAATGTGTCTGTGTGTGTGTGTGTGTGTGTGTGTGTGTCTGTTTTTAGGTTCATCTGCTGAAAGACCAGCTCTCGGCCGAGGCCACCGCTCGTATCGAGGCCCAGGCCCGGGTGCACCAGCTGCTCCTGCAGAACAAAGACCTGCTGCAGCACATCTCTCTACTGGTCAAGCAGGTCCAGGAGCTGGAGCTCAAACTGGCCAAACACGGATCAAGTACGTGGAGGACCATCTGCAGTGCACACGTCTCAACTCAACTCGCCTCTCTCTGCTGGCACACACTAACTTATAAACACACACACATAGCTTCCTCACTGGCACACCCTAACTTGTATACACACACACACGCACACACACAAATAGACACACACACAGTCAGCATCCAACACTTCTTTGTGCTTTGCTTTTGGTGTTCTTTGTGTTTTCCATGCTTTTGCAAGTGTAAGCCCTAGTCTCTCCTTCTGCTCTGCCATCTGTTTCACACACACACACACACACACACACACAAACACTGTACACACCATTTCCTTGTCTTGCTTCTCTTTCACTCTGTTTCTGTCTCGTCAGTATTAATTCCTCTCCAAGGGCTGCATCCTGCGCTCCACAGCTATATCTTATTTCTGCTTCCGTGCTCCAGCATTCCCTCCCCAGTGTCAACAAACTGGGCGAGAAGTTCAATTACACAAGCACAAATTGTTTGGGGCCTCAGTCTGTCTCGCCTGCCTTGTGTGTTCTCCCTGTTTCTACTCACTACTGCTCTCACTCTCTCTTTCACATAAATAAACAAACAAACACACTCAGACACACACACACACACACACACACACGAACACACACACAAATTCTCAAAGACATCACATATCCTTTACCTTTGCCCTTCCTACATCTTATTATTATGTTCAATTTCCATGTATTCAATTTCCCCCTCTCGTTCTGTCCATCTATCTATCTATCTCTTTCTCTCTTTCTCTCTTTCTCTCGCTCTCTCTTCCCCATCATTTTATGCGTTTTTCTATATCCATCCGTCAGTGACTCCTTGCCTTTTTGTTGTAAGAGCCCTGTCCCCTTAGCAGACCTGCCGCCTCTCCCAGATATGGTGTTTTACATAACAAAGGCTGTCATTGTAACAGGCTGCTGTGCTGCTGTACCCCAGCATGGCATTTTACATCACCAGTCTGAGAGAGAGAGAGAGAGAGAGAGAGAGAGAGTGTGTGTGTGTGTGTGTGTGTGTGTGTGTGTGTGTGTGTGTGTGTGTTTGAGTGAGTGTGTGTTTGAGTGAGTGTGAGTGTGTGTGTGTGTGAGTGTTTGCACAGGTTACAAAGGGCTCTGTGCTCGCCCTGTGCATGTGATTAGCTCTGTGGAGACTGAGACTAGTGTGTGTCTGAGCTGCTGTAGCGGTTGGGGAGTATACTGTAGGCACAGAGGAGAGGAATAGGCAGACTGATATAGGTTGGCCCCCTTAGCATTTCTCCCCTATAATGATCAGCACAAGGAGTCCGCAGCAGCCATACAGCCCACACTCTACACTGGCCATGGCTAACAGCCTGGGGCTGATCTGTACATGTGCTGCTGATGAGGTGACCTCTGCAGCTTCTTTCTTTACCTCTCTCTCTCTCTCTCTCTCTCTCTCTCTCTCTCTCTCTCTCTCTCTCTCTCTCTCTCTCTCTCTCTCTCTCTCTCTCTCTCTCTCTCTCTCTCTCTCTCTCTCTCTCTCACACTGGACTTTTCACCTGAAGCCCACTCATATTTGGACACAGACCAGTTGCTTTTTCACCTGCCTCCTGCAGTTCTCCTTCTTGCACACCTTTACAGTCATGCTCTGGAGCTCTTCTTTCACATTCACTTGCACAGTGCTACATATTTTCATGTAAATGCAATGCAAAATAGATAACCTCTGCTCTGTCATTCTCTCTCTCTCTCTCTCTCTCTCTCTCTCTCTCTCTCTCTCTCTCTCTCTCTCTCTCTCTCTCTCTCTCTCTCTCTCTCTTTCTTTCTTTCTTTCTCTCTCTCTTTTTCTCTCTCTCTCTACCTCTTCATCTCTGTCTCTCTCTCCTCAGTGGGCTCCCAAGACAGTCTTCTGGAGATCACCTTCCGCTCCAACGTCCCGCCGGTGCTGTGCGACCCGACGACCCCGCGGCCCGAAGACCTGAGCTTGCCGGCGCTGAGCGAAGGTTCGCAGCTCACGCAGCCGCTGGCCAGCCCCTTAGGTAGGGACGATTGCTTGGTCAAGTTCGAGTGTTTCCGCTTCCTGTCAGGGGCCCCGCAGCAAGAGCAGGGGCTGGTGT